>JALPVH010000007.1:0-473657 GCA_023242295.1 Diaporthe ilicicola | reverse complement strand
TATATTTTTTTTATATATTATATATATATATTATATATTATATATTATATATTTATATATTGTATATTTATATATTGTATATATATATTTATATATTATATATTGGACGGCTTATATATATATATTTATATATTTATATATTATATATTATATATTTTTATATATTTATAACTCTAGTCTTCGATAAAGAAAAGGTTTTTAACGCAAAGTGGCTATCCATTACATTATATCTATTAAACCCCTTAATGTAATTAAATGGAAAATTTCTAGGTCTTAGTTAAATAAAATTAAATTAATAAGCCTTTAGTATAATTAAATTAAAATAGAATTAAATTCTATAGCTTTTTTATTTAAAAAACGTAAATACTTAAATATAAGTAAGGGGTTTAAAGTAAAGCCTTAAGCGAAAAAATTACTTATTTAATTAGATCTAGTTATCTTATCTATTATCTAATTATTATTAGCTATCTTATCCTATCTCTAATAAGATAAGATAAGGAGAGGGAAGGGGAGGGAAGGGAGAAGAGGGAAGTAAATATTTAATTCCCCCCTTCCCCCCCTTATTTCTATATAAATTAATTTCATTACATCTATTAGATGGTTTAATTAAATTAAATAGGTTTATTTTATTCGTTAATAAAATAGATATAATTAATTCCATTTTTATTCTAATGGGAATGGATTAATCTAAGTGTAGTGGATGGCTACTCTGCTTCGACGGGGAAAGGGTCTTTACGAAATTTACGGTAAAAATTTATATACGTTGCCGGACCCCAATTAGTAAAAGGCCCGTTTTGCCCTAAAAAAAACCGTTTGCCCCCGGAAGGGATGGTCTAGAGACAGTGTTCAAAAACCAGGGGGGGGGGCGCTACGGTAGGTACGTTGCGAACTCGTTATGAGGGATGATGAATGTAGAGGCAGGGGCGAGAAAAAGGCATTGCAAGCCTCCTTTGATCAGGATAGGTCTGCGGGCATGTGATAGTCGCTGGAGTGGACGACGCTGTTTTGGCCGTGAACACACTAGAATCCCAAAGAGTCGACAGACAGGTCACCAAGACTACATGCGACACGAATTAAATAGGTACGTGAAACCTTCGAGCTTGATGGTCGCCCTTCTATTACGCCACGAAATGCTTTTTTTATATAGAAAAACCCAACCAACCAACCAACCAACCAACCTAATGCTTGGCCACCACGCCCGACGCGTCCGCCTGCGCGGTGATCTTCTTCTTGTAGTCCTGGACGGTGCCGTCAAACTTCTCGACGGTGCCGCCGTCGCACACCCACAGGCTGGTGCACACGGTCTGCAGCATGGTGACGTCGTGGCTGACCATGAGCACGCCGCCCTGGAAGTTGCGGAGCGCGTCCGAGAGGGCGTCCATGGCCTCGATGTCGAGGTGGTTGGACGGCTCGTCGAGGACGAGGATGTGCGGGTTCGTGAGGGCGAGGCACGCAAAGGCGACACGGGACTTTTGGCCCCCGGACAGCACCTCCATCTTCTGCAGGCCCGTCGTGCCCGTGATGCCGAAGGCGCCCAGCTGCCGGCGGTACTCCTCGTCGGTGCGGCCCGGGTACGTCTTGGCCATGAAGGAGACGGCCGACACGGTCAGGTCGAGGGCGTCGACGTGGTGCTGCGCGAAGAAGCCCACGCGCAGCCGCGGGTTCTGCTGGATGATGCCCGTCGAGGGGGTCAGGCGGCCGATGAGCAGCTTGAGGACCGTCGTCTTTCCCGCGCCGTTGGGCCCCACGATGCCGATCCGCGAGTCGAGCTGCACGTCGAGGTCGACGTCGCGCAGCAGCGTCTTGCCCGGCGCGTAGCCAAACGTCACCTCGGACATCTGGATGATGGGCGGCGACATCTTCTCGACGTCCGGGAACCTGAAGTGCACGCTGTACTCGGCCTCGGGGGCCTCGAGCACGGGCATCTTCTCGAGCTTCTTGATGCGCGACTGCGCCTCGGACGACTTGGCCGCGTTGTAGCGGAACTTGTCGATGAAGGCCTGCAGGTGCGCCCGCTCCGCCATCTGCTTCTCGTACTCGCGCTTGGCCGTCTTCTTGCGCTCCTCCTTGGTCGCGTAGAAGGAGGCGAAGTTGGCGCCCCGGTAGTAGTCGAGGCGCTCCGAGTGCTGGTGGATGATGTCGGTGGCGACCTCGTCGAGGAACGCCCTGTCGTGGGAGACGACCAGGACGGTGCTGGGATAGCCCTGCAGGTAGTTGGAGAGGAAGGTGATGGAGGGGACGTCCAACATGTTTGACGGTTCGTCGAGCAGCAGCAGGTCGGGCTCGCAGAACAGCGCCCTGGCGAGGGCGAGACGCATCCGCCAACCTCCGGAGAAGGTCTTGGTGGCAAACTGCTGCCGCTCGGGCGAGAAGCCGAGACCGGCGAGGATAGTTGCTGCCCTGGACTCGGCCTTGTCTGACTCCATCTCGGCGAGCTTGGCCTGGACGTCGGTGAGCTTCTGGTCCTGTGCCTCACGGTCACGGTCCAGCCTGGCCGCATCTGCTGAGGTGTCTGCCAACGTTGCCCTCTGGCTTTCGATATCGGCGAGCTTCTCTGTGATCTGTGCCTCGTCCTTGAGAAGGACCTTCCGCCAGACATCGGCATCAAGCACTGCCTGCAATGCTGGAGTGTCGTCTCCACTGATCTGTGTGCAACAGTCAGCATGGGCTGCTTCTTGATGGGTGGGCGACAAGACAGAGTGGCACATACCTCTTGCTCAACGTGCAGAATGGAAATATGGGTGGGGATGGGGACCTCTCGGCGGGACAGGGCCCGCAGCAGCGTCGATTTACCGATACCGTTGTTACCGACCAGACCATAGCGGCGACCATATGCCAGGGTCAGGGTGGTCTCGGTGAGGATCCTCAGGCCGCCGATGGCGACGTCGATGTTGTCGAGCTTGATGTCCTTGGACTTGCCGCCGGCGCCCGGGGCCTGCAGGGGGTTGACGGCCATGTAGAACTCCTCATAGGACTGGGTGGACTCTGGCTGGTTGAGCAGGCGCGAGGCCTCGTACTCGACGGTCTTGAAGGTCTTCTTCTGCTGCTTGGCGGCGATCTTGCGCTCGGCCTTCTCGAGTTTCTTGCGGTCGACCTTGGACTCGACCTTGCGGACGTTGGCGGCCTCGAGGTCGACGGCGCCGGTGGCGACGGCGAGGGTGGAGGACATGTTGTTCTGGGCGCCGACCTGGAAGGACTGGTCCAGCCTCTTGACGATGGGGCCCTGGCGCTGCAGCGAGCCGTTTGCGTCGTCGTACTTGGCGACCCATTTGCCGACGAGCTGGCGGATCTTGTCCTGCTTGGCGGCATCCGGGTCGCCGGCGGCGGAGAGCAGCAGCTCGATGACTACCGAGGCGGCCTCTGCCAGCGGGGACGGGCCGGGCTGGTCCTCGGAGCCGGCCCATGAGGTGGATGCATGGGTCAGGTAGCCGGCCGAGTACTCGGACACGACCGGGTCGATGTTGGGCAGGACGGTCCTGATCTCGGACTCCATGGTGGCCGAACAGCGGTGGTTGGCGGTTGGTACAGGTAGAAGCAGTGGTGCAGTGGCTGCAGCGATGGCAGTCGAAGTGCCGAGGGGGCGGGCAAATCGAGGTGGCTAGGGTCTACTCTACGCGAGACCGCCACAAGACAAGGGCTGGGTGCTGGCCCGTGTCACTTTCGTGTATCCGTACCCGTACCGCACCGTGCCGCACCGTACCGCACCGTAGACTACCGTACCTCAGCACACAACTCTGATAATCGATGATGGTGAGTTGCAGCAAGCTGAGGGCCCGTCACACGTCTGGTTGGAGGTTCCTTGAGGTGGGTGGTAGTGTGCAGTGCTGGCAAGTCAAGTCAAAAGTGGGTTGGCTTGATACGACCGAAGCGGGCTGAGGCTTTCTGTTCCTCGATCACACTGGTGGCAAGCATTCAGAGAAACCGTTTGAATTCCTTCCCCACGTCGTCTTCTTTTTCTCCGAGCAATCAACGAGGACGGCAGAGACGTCAAGGATGTATGATGCCGAGTGATCTCGTATCGCAAGTGCCGCCGTCCAACAAGCAAGGAGCAGTCCGGTTTCCAAACCCAAGGCAAGGCGACTTGGTCTGTCTGTCTCTGTCTGTGGTCCGAGACAAGGTCGATGGTGTTGGCCCAGGTGGGATCGCGCAATTGAATCACAATGTGCTGTGCTGCTCTGGCGTTGGAGCTGGCGTTAGTGCTGGCGCTGGTGCTGGCGCTGGTGCTGGCGCTGGTGCTATCGCTGGTGCTGTGCCTGTGGCTGGTGCCTGTGCCTGTGCCTGTGCCTGTGTGCTCAAGCAGTCTGCAGTCTCTGAGCGCCCAGGCCGGTGAGGAGGGACGAGGCTTGAGGCTTGAAGCTCGGCCTGGCCAGCGAGCTTGCGGCCCCACCTCGGATCCAGACAGAGCCTTTGCCTGCGAAAAAAGTTTACACCAGCACCCAGTAAGATGGCTCGGCTGCCGGTGCCGACATCCCACACAAAACACCTACAACACAGAGCCTATCCGTAGTGTACGTACAGTACACACAGGCACAGACACACACTCTGATCGGTCGCAGATCTATGATCTGTGTGGACTCCGAGACAGAAACATGTACCTCTCTAACCCAGCATCGTCATGCCCAATCCACCTGCACCATGCATACTGCATGTACATACACTAAATAATCATGTAGTATACGGCACGGACTCGGTTTCTTTTTTGTTGCGTTGCGAGCACGAGAGACACGAACAACAACACAACTCCGCCAGCCGCGTCAAAAGCACATGGTTTCGTGGCTCATGGTCTGTCTCATCTCGTCACATTTTTGGTCGCTGACACACCAAACAATCAACATTGATTGATTGATTCATTCTAGAACATGGGCCGAAGCCGTCGGATGGCGTAAGCCACACACACACACACACACACACACACACACACACACATACAAAGGCTGGAAATATCTCCCCCCCCCCTCCCAAATCAGATCCCGCCTCGTCGGGATGGCGTGTAAGTGTACCATGCAAAATAACCAGAGGCACATGTAAAAAAGACATGTATTTACTCCGTAATGAACCCAATTTCCACGTGCAGGAGCACCATGCAGAGACGGCACTGACTATTCGACACACTATTTAGCAGCCCAACTCTTGTTCCTAGGCCTATATCTCAGGGATGCCATGCCGTGAGCATCCCGGGAAAAAAAACTCTCCGAAAAGGGAATTTAAAAAAACGGGCGTGGAATACTCAGCACTGTGGATTCGACGGAACAGCCCTGCGAGCAAGAAAGGGACCCAGAGAAAACCGGAAACTAGAACCAGACAGCCAGACAAACCACGCGCCCACGCCCGGAACCAGGAAATCAGAAAGAGAACCCTTGCCAGGGTCCCCCGCATGGTCGCGTATCCGGGGGGCGGGGGCCCTTGTTTAGCCCGGCACCTGGGCAGTAGTAATTGATTTGAAGGCAGCCGCGTCGATCAGGGACATCGCGTCTTCCAGCCGTCCAATAGACACCTGTCACATTCAACTTCAAATCTGCGACGTACAGTAGTGGACTACATGTATCTACCACAGACATTAAAGATAAAAAAACACCCACTCAGCCGCTTGCGTTGGCAAAGTTATTAGCCCAGTCGCATGCACGCAATCCAGAACACACACGCATCATCCGTCCATCCCCCGGACGTAAGAAGAAAAAAAAAAGGAACCAACACAAAGCTTCGCATATACGGCCGAGCCAATCTGCTTCTTCTGTCTCTGTTGCTGTCTGATTAGCCGACATGACGCAAGGGGTGAGATGGTCTCTCTTTCCTTGCATCATGGACCTTGAACGAAACGGATGGTGTTCCTTGGACACTTTCAGCCCACATGAATAAAAGTCCCCAATGAGACTTTACATAATCTTGTCCTGCCGCCTGCGGTGTGCTATTTTCATCCTCGCTTGACGCCAACCAACATGCCGGGATTTTTTCGGCGTGGGTTTACCAACCCCCCCACCCCAGGTCCCATGTGAAGGATTTCACGTCCCACCAGGGCCACAATAAAGTCCCCTGCAACCTGAGTGCCTGCTGCTGGGTCCTTTGTATCAGTATGCTGTCATGTTGCATGTGTACAGTAACAGCAGCAGCAGCAGCAGCAGCCACAGCAGCTCGGTTCCAGAGTTCCCCCACAGCTGCTGCTGCTGTTGCTGCTGCGCATGCAGAATGCCAGATTGCAGAAGGACAGACAGACAGACGAGATGAGAGGTGGTATCCCGAACTGGCTCGGTGTGATGGGAGCTGCAGGATCTCGCCTCTGCAAGCACACAAGCAAAGACAACACCTCGGAAGGAGGGGGGGAGGGAGAATGGGAGGCGCGGCCTAGAACTCTCCAAACCTCTCCCTCGCCGGGCCGCCAGGCCGCGCGCGCGCAGAGCCGACCTCTTTTTTGTTATGATTACCCAACGGCTGACTGACCTCGACCGAACCGAATGCACTGGACCAGTGTTGCATGATACTGCAGTGCACTTACGTGGCCCCCTGTCCTACCCGTTACTGTTGTTGTTATTGTTGTTGATGCTGATCATCAGTCCAACAGAGAAAAAATAAAAAGTTTCAACTACCACTGTTTCGTCTCAGACCTTCGGCCGGAGAAGACTTGGCATGATATCGTAAATCGCCTCGCTCAGCGCCCCCAGCAAGCCCGTTCCTGGCACGTTCCTGGCACCAATTGTGCCATTCCCCCCTCATCACCACAAACTTGAGGCGCCATTATCAACCATCCGAAGCCTCCCCATGTGGTAACCCGATCGCCGACCCACCGCCGAGCCTCACGTCATCCGCCGACCGGTTCGCCTCCTCCCCGCGCTGTCTTGTCTCTCCCTATCTCTCACCTCTCCGCACATTGAAACGGGAAGGAAGACCCCGGCCTCGCCTCTCCTCAGCCCAGGATCTATACACAGCATGCGCAGCCAATCACATTGCCCAATTGCTTGCTCAACGCGAAACCAACCAACCACCTGCAACCCCCTTCTCCCCAGCTCCCCTCCCTATCACAGCCAGCTCCTCGCCCGCCCAGAGCTGACGGCACCTATCGGCTGTGGTCGACGGGAATATGGTCCGGTCAAAGGCAGTTAGACGCACTCGCCGTCCTTGTTTGTTTTCCCCGATCACCAGCTGCGTTTCTCCTCATGACGTGCACATGCCCCCCTCGCGGAGGCCGCAGCTGGTATACATCTCGTGATATTGGCCACTTTCGTCCGTCCCCGCGATGTAACGAACGGGAGGCGGACGAGGAGGAAGGAACCACGAAGCTCCGTCCGCCTTTGTTGAGACCGGGAAGCCTATTAGACGGGCATCGGCTTTGTGTGACACACACGAGCGAGCAAGGGCCCCTCTTTCATGCCTTGCTGTTGATATTGCCATTCTCGATAGGAGAGAAAACAGCAACATGAATCAATGACTGTCGGTGAGGGCTGCGTCTCGGGAGATCCTGAGACTCCTTCCCGGTGTGTAGTGTATAGTAATAAGCGCATGTACGTGACCGCGAGCTTCTCCTCTTTCCGTCTGATTTTCGTCCCGGCTGCCTTGCTTGCTTGGATCCTACGCGCGGCCACAAGCGGGTCTACAGAACAAAAAGGCCACTGCGTCGCATGAGGAGGCCGTCTCACGCCCTGGTCGGGGCGCGGATGATCCAGCTCTTGCCTGTGCTGGGCGAGGCGGGGCGGTGCGGTCCTGCATAGCTCGATAGCTAGCTCGCTCGCTCGCTCGCTCGCTCGCTTCGCCATTCAGGTGTGTTTCCGGGGCAAGAGCTGAAGGAGTATATGTTTGCTTTTTTTTGCTCTACTATAGGTGGAGTTACGACCCTGTGTGATTGCTCCTGCGATGGATTGATTCCCCACTCACTTTCAGAAGTGGCACCATCACAAGAAGGGATCTAATTTATCGGGGGGATTCTCCGGCTAGTGTCGCGAGGGGCCGATCTGGTTGCGGGAAGGAGGGCGGCGCGGCTGTGTGTTTTTGCCCAATATACAGATTAACCCCGATCCCATCTCTCCACGGAGAGGAAACGTAGTCTCCATGTTTCTAAGTTTGGCACCTGAATGCCTGACTAGCTGCCTGCAAGTGTGGGGGCAAGGAAGGAGGGCTATATCGCACCAGGGGAGCATCACCCCACATCGTCACACCTTGAATATGTCATATCAGTATGAGGCTCAAAGGAACCAGTCTGTATGGTCCCAGAGAGCGGTCCCTGCGTCCAAACTTTCGGGACTACCAACGTTACGCTGGCCAATCACCGGGTACTGTCGGCTGCGATGGAAAGAGGAAGGGTGGTGGGGACGGAAAACACCAGTTCCTTGTTGTTGACAATCACGGTAATATCCCGCCACGGCTGCTCATTAGCCAGTGAACGATCTCGGTTTCGCAGAAAAGGGCTGAAACTGAAACTGACCGCCCTTTCAAGCAGACCAGGAAGGAAGGCTGTTTGTCACATTCTTGAAGCTTCTTTTGTGTCCCTTCCGCTCGCTTACGGGCCACGGCCTGGGTGCTGGGGGTTGTTGGGTGGCGTGGGTGGGCATTCCAGAAGGCCGTGGCAAGCCCAACCCGGCAGGCCCGGCAAGCTCACAAACTCAATTCGCGCACAGACTACCACCGTTCTCACGACCTGCAACAGCTTCCGTTGGGGGCTGGATGGTGGGTTTGCTGATTGTGATCTGAGGTCGGGCTGTTTTAAGTTTGTTGACCCACTTGCCTTCCCTTTGCCGACACCGGGCCAGAGACGTTGCACCGGCTTTGGCCACTGGTTCGTACATACAGTTGGCGTGGTGGTGAGCTCTTAGTCGTGGAGGGATCCCGGACTTTTCCCATCGTTGTTTCGTGATACGATGATCTCTTCTGTCCTGCATTCCTACCCTCATCAAAAGCGGCATAAAGGCAAAGAACCTCGAGGGGATCAAACAACAACAACAAGGCCATGAGTCTTGGCGAAGGGGATATAGGCAAGCATGAAAGACCGTTGTCATGGTGATATCTTTCCCCTGGGGTGGGTCGCCACGACCGTAGCCGCCGAGGTGCATGCAGGCTGCAGGAGGACA
This sequence comes from Diaporthe ilicicola, assembly GCA_023242295.1. NCBI lineage: Eukaryota > Fungi > Ascomycota > Sordariomycetes > Diaporthales > Diaporthaceae > Diaporthe > Diaporthe ilicicola. The sequence goes on along the minus strand of JALPVH010000007.1, from coordinate 464,604 downwards.
TTGCATCAGAGGAGGGGACCTGGGAAGCTTCTTTGACGGCGTACCTCTGCACTCGTTGCCCGATTTGCTCCAGGAAAGGTCATGGCGATGGCTGTTGTCTGACTGTGGGTAGTAGATACGCAGGTCCCAAGATCCAAGGCATCCAGCAAATATCTCAAAAGAGAAAGGTACCAGGTCAGGCAGGGAAGACGGGTAGACGACAGGTGAGGAGAAGGGTGAAAGTCGATGCCCGTCCCACCAGCCACACGAACTCCCAGCCCCTGGTGAAGTTCTGAAAATTATCCTGGAAGCGGGAGCTTCAGCTCGTCAGATTCAGGAAGCTTTCCCCCGACACCCCCCCCCCCGCTTTTGAGACCCCGGCCTCATGTCAAAGCGCCCGGCGGGGGGGTTCAGATCCACAGCGGCAGCAACCTCATTCAACTTCAGACCAAGACACCATCGATCGGCAAAAAGAGGTATGGAGACAGACCCACGATAAACGGACATATCGGAAACATGACTGTCGTGCCAGTCGGACGCAGGGGAGGCATCACATCGTGCAAATAATTCCCTCGCAGACTGGGATGCTAAGTCATGGAAGAGAGAGAGTAAGAGCCCGTCCGTCCTCAAGAACGTGGGAGGTAGGAGGATGGTAATGGGGCTGGCTCGGTGGGCCGCCGAATGTCAGCCGGAGCGGGTACGGGAGCTGACGCTGGCCGCCTTCGTCGCCTCGCTTCGTCTAGCCTTGCCCACCTCTATCCCGAAGGCCATTCTGCCGCGCAGGGTCAGAGAAAGAAGGAAGGTAGAAATAACGAAGTTGGTCCATCGGAGACGGGCCTCCCGCATTCGGGTAATTATTCACACGACTGTCTCTTAGCTTATTGTGTACCTGCACGTCACATGCGAGCCAATGCCAACAGCGGGCCCTGCCTGCAGCTGCATGCGCAAAACATGTATGTAGGCTCTGCCGATCTGGGTCTGTGAGTGAGTGAGTGGCTGGCTCGGCTGGGCTGTAGGCTTTGCTATTTCTAGGTGTGATCGATCGTGGAAGACGGCAAGACATGAGGCGAAACCTTGCAGAAGTGTTGGACGTTGCCTTCACACGAGATCGGACGGACCTGGTGTGCAATACTGAGCGCCAGAAAATGGACGCTTGCGCTCGTGCGTGAACGAGGCAAAAGCATCTCTGAGTTGTTGGCTTGACTTTGATGGCCGGCCGGCCCGGAGACGTCACGGTGGTAGCATGTTCGCAGTGGCCCGCCTGTCCGCGGGCTAACTCTACATTGGTCAATCCATCGATCAACAAATGGCACCTGCTGCGAGCCTCCTGCTAACCATTCCCCAAGCTGGTCGCCGCTGTTGTAGCCATTGTCTCACGTTGCTCTTGTGACGATGTTCTCTACTGGGTAATAGGCACTGCGTGTCGCCGCCGGGAAGGCAAAGGGAAGGCAACGGAAGCCCATTGTGGTGCAACCTGTGGCACGGTCAAGACCCGCCATGGGCAACGCACCTCTCAACCTGGCGTGCCAGTCTGCTGTGCTTCTTGAAGTCTTGCCGTCTATCATTTCGTGGCGTCCATTGTTTGTCGGGTTCGTTGGTGCCTCGTTGCAGCGGCGGCGGCGGCGTGCACACACATATCGGGACCGATATATGTACCTTTGAGTGCCGGGGTCGCCACCACCTTTTACACCCCTCCTTGGACTGGACTGGGCTGAGGTGGACTGGACTGGGCCGGTGATCAGACCGAGACCTCGGTGAAGAGGCATGCAACCGTGACAGCAATTGGGAGGAAAGGGGGCGCCTGCAGTGGCGTACCTTGGGGGAAGCACGGGCATTAGAGAGCCGGGAGTTGCATCGTGTTGTATTGAGGCTTTTGTTGTTTCCTTTGTGCAGCGTGTGTACCATGATGAAATGTGCGGTGGAGTCTGGTGAGAACCCTCGGGGGTCCGCGGTACAAGTAAGCGTGCTGTGCGCGCGAGTGCACGGAAGCTGTCAACAACAACGTAACAACAGTCTGGCAATTGTGTTGGCCGTAATTTTGATAATTGCCATGTGCATGCGCGGCAGACTGGACAAATAGGGTCACAACAGGCCTGCTATAGTGACTTTTGCCCTTGGTTGCGCCGAACTTATCTGGCTATGTGATTCATGTTTGTGGCGACGGGCTCGGGTGTCTCTGATGAGGTTGGCGAGTGGCTGCGCAGCGATGGTCCGTCCCGTCTTTTTCTTGTCATCCCATGTCATGTCAACCCCGTGTCTTGGGGATACTGGCTGCTGTGAAAGTGTGTTCATGCCAGATGGAAGGGTGACGAACACGACTTGTTCTTCTGCGGGAAACGAGCTTGTAACCCTGGCTGTTCTGCTCTGCTTTGTGTGATGTGACATTGTGCTGCATTAGGTATGTATCAGGAATGGATAGGCCCGTTCTATATCTATGTCATTCGTTTACCCTACCATTCTCAATTTGCGGAGGAATCGGCGTGGAGCATTAGCCTCGGGTTGTTATTACAGTTGTTGAGCCGTGGTACGGGCCCAGCTTCCGCTTAAGTACGACGTTGGGCTCTCACAAGCTGCTTTATGTGGTAAGCAGCATCTGGACTTGGGGATACGCCCGAGATGACAGAAGGGCAGTGGCTTCTCTCGATAAGACTGAGCTACTTGGATATCAACGAGGAGCGGGCGGGCCGCGCTGCGAAGACAGGCCCTGTCGGGCTACGTGCGACCTTCCAACAACGGCGGCGACGTTGAACAGGAGCAAACGTGTGCGCTAAGACACAGAGGCCGAAGAAGTGCAGACCGAGGCAAGCTTGACGCCTGGATTCTCATCTCCTGATGGGCGAGACGGGAGGGAGAGGAACGAAGGCTAGGCGTTGCTGGATCATCTCAGGGGCCCCTCTCTGTTGGACGCAGGCAGGTTTGGCCAGCCCTAAGCTGCGCCAGGGTCGCAAGTGTCAAGGTGGCGGAAACCTTGTCTGGGCCAATCGAGAGCGGACGTTTGAGGTGCCGCCGGTCTGTCAAAAACCTTCACCGCGCCGCGAGGATAGATGGATGAGCGTGGGCTTCCTTTTGCCAGCGCATGATGCGTCGGGCGATTAGCAGGTTTATTAGGTGGACGAACTGGTCGAGCTGCTGGGACGGACCTTGCTGGGGGGTTTTGTACTGGGCCAGATTGGCGCTGAGCTTCCGCGTCGGGAGCAGGGCATACCCGGGCTGGCTGGAGGCCGCGCAAAGAGATTGATTAGCAGCGGACGTGCATATTGTCGAATGCAGGGCGTTGATTAGCATTCGGTGTTTCTGCAAATTGATAGGTCTCAGCCAGCCGGCGCTATTGTTTGTTTCGATGCAAGTCAGATCGGTCAGTCTCCTTTCCTGATTACTGGATTCTTGATTGTTCGAGCCTCGGACTTGCAGCTCCTGACACTCGGCTGGTGAGCGAGGCCCACACAATGACACGCGAATGAGCGACAGATTAGATACTGGGTTCCGCACTTCCGACCAGCTGCTGCAGGAATTCGCTGTGCGGTTTAGTGCCTGCGGACGTACCAGAGGCAGAAACAGGCCATTGTGGGGGGGGGGGGGGTGGTTGGAAATGGAGAGGCAGGTCGTCGGCTAACGGATGTCTCTCTTGAGCGAACAGTGGCTTGTTTGCTTGGCTTGCTTCCCAGTCCTGGGATCATGATACTGATAGCAGTGGCTGTTGGCATCTGGGCTCCAGGCTCTGGGCCCTGTCTCGTGACTCGTGGGTGCCCTGGCCACAGCGTGAGATTAACCCAATAAAGAACGCCAGCTATAGTGTGCTTGGACTCGGGAATACCAGCCAACTGGCGCGGAGGTGTGTTCTGAGATTGTGCAAAGCAAAGGACTGCTTGCTTATTCAATGTTGTGCATCTGCGGTTTGGTGATGCGGCTGAGACGAGTGTGGCTGTGGCTGTACTGACTGGCTGTGCGGTGTCATACCTCTGTACCGTTCTGACCGTACCTTCCCTGTCGTATCTGAAGCTGTCTTCCTGTACCTGTTGTGTCGTGTCGTGTCATACCATGTCCTGTAACCAAGGCAGGGCCGGCAAAAAGGACAGGTACGGTGCTCATGTCAGGTACTCGGGGTGCCAGGCAAAAGAAACAGCCACCAAGGACGGTATGGCAAATGCAAATCCGGGGGATCTGAAAAGAGCAGGTAGCTCCCTGCCCTTCTTGGAATGGTGCTGTCTCCAAGGTTGTTGACTTCCTCCGACAATTGTATATTGCGGGTCCTTGAACGTGTGCGCCTGTCTTCCTGGTCTTGCTGGTCTTGCAAGTTGGCCCAGGGCCAGTGCTCCTGCCCCAATGTGCTTTTCCACGCGCGGTGGGTCGACGCGCCAGGGGAGACCAAGTCCCGCCATGCAGGGGTATACTTCACTCTTGGCTGTCGCCCCTTGCTGCTACCAGGTCACTGCTTCCAGCCGGTGACATGGTCCTACCCTAGTTGCTGTCCGCTGCTGTACATACATCCGCTCCACTCCCGCCCCTCCCTGCAGAAGCAGACAGACAGACAGAAACACAGACAGACAGATAGACACACAGACAGACAGGCGGGACGTGGGCTGCACGAGCCAGAGCGGGCAGGCTGGAGAGGAGAACACAGGACAGGGCAGCAGCATGACAGTAGGAGCAGAAGAGGCCGGAACAGAGCTCCCAACCTTGTAGGCAGTTAAGGTCCAGGGAGCCTTGGAAAGTCTGTATTGGGCAACGCATCTGCAGTGGCCCTGGTTCCCTGTAATAATAATGATAATGACTGCTTGTTGCTTATACGTACTATGTGTTGCTGTTGCTGCTGGCCGCTCGCATCCATTGGCGCCCGCGGTGTACCACAGTATCTGGGCACTTTCTAAGACGGGCTAGCCTGTATGACGGGCTGCAGCTGAGAGGATCCCATTGCCCGCTGCTGCCCACATCCCCATTGATTGACCAAGGAACGCGGGAAACTCGATCGATTCCAAACAAAAAAAAAATAATACACACCGAGGACCAAACACATCCAGCAAATCCGGCTGTCCAGTCCTGCCAGTTCGACTGTCTCTTCTTCTGACCAGCCAGCTGACCTCGACCTCGACCCTACCCGACTCAACTCGACTCGAGTTGACTCGACTCGAGGAGAGCGGACGACTCTTTTGGCAAAGCTGCCCCACCGTCACGACATCGCCCTCTCTTACTCTCCCTATCTCTCGACACGCCCAAACACAACAACAAACAGGTGGGACCAATCCCCGTGTATGGCAATAACAACACCAAAATAATCACACGCAACACACACAACAACAACACTGCGACGAAACACACATCGAAGCCCAAAAACATTCGATCCGTCTCAGTCACCTCACTCTCCTCGACTCGGGTGCTTTCTTTCAGCTGGGAGCAAGAAGGATCTGGATCTGGCCCACTCTTGCCATTGGCGTCGCCATTCGCTGCCCTGCGCTGCCCTTGCCTTGCGCTGCCCTACCCTGCCCAGCCCGGCTTTGGCCTGCGCCGTATTTACACCACTCCTCGCCCCGGCTCTTCTGTACATAGACAACCGAGTACATAGTCCCGTACTACCTCTGCCCCCAGGTGTACATCCGTCTCTGCGTACCTCCGTACCTCCCTCCACCTCCACCTCCACCTCCACCTCTGCGAGTACCTCTGCGCGGTACACATCTCTCTCTCCCAGGTTGGTGATTCCTTGCCCTCACTATCTATCCCTCCCCGCTGCCCGCCTACTCCTCCTTCCTCAAGTCGGGTCTGGCTCTGTCTTGTCTCACGACATCACTCTCCCCTCACTCTTACTTTCTCACCATCGCTCGCTCTTTTTGTTTAATCTTCTTCTCGTGTGTCTCCTTTGTATTTCTTTCCCAATTCGGGGCCTGCGCAGCTGTCAGGAACGTGTCAGAGCGGCTCCCTTGCCCACACCCCCTCTTGTCCCTCCTGGCAGTGTGCATTAAATCGCCATCTACACATACCCACGTCCACACACCCTTCCAGCCAGTAAGATGCCTTTCCCACGTGGACATTCCAATGCCAGCTGCTGTTCCCCATCATCGTACATTACACTGCATTGCTTGCATTGTTTCTCGTCTCGCCCTCCTGCTGTGGACCAACTGCAGCCGCTGACACAGCCAATCTTTAGACGGCCTGCCATTTAGGACAACAGCATTAATTCATCGCAGACCACCATTGATGCCCCAACTCAGCACTTGTCACCACCCCTCGCCCTTCGGACTCGGCTTCGACTTCGACCTGCACCCCGACCATTGCCTGGGCCTCGCAACGGATTTCTTCGATCCCAAATAATGCAATGACGATGCGAATCACGACCGAAACGAACCCCCGATCCCCTTCGTCCCCATCCCTTTCTTACGGCTGCGGCTCGCTCAGATAATTCTCAGCGGTCACAATGCAGACAGTCCCAAGTGTAAGTCCTCATACTTCCTATATCGGGCTCGGCCTTCCGTCCAAAAGGCACAGACATGGGAATATGCTCGGACATGCCGAAGCCCAGGTCGTGTGCTGCTCGCCGTGGATGCAGCACACGACGTTTCCACCCAAATCTTGTATAAGTGATGTGTCGTGCCATTTACTTATGCTTTGGTCGGTCAATTTTGCGAACTATGAATGATTGCTGACTGTTACCTTTGGTTGCAACAGCTTGTTGGGACCGGCACCGTCGCTGCCGCTGCCGCTGCCGGCTTGGTCTTTGGCCAGCCCGCCGAGTCACCCACACCCTCCTCCCCCCGACCGTCCTCACCTCTGAAGAGAAAGCTGTTCTCTGACTTCAGTTTCGACAACCCGCGATCAACACCCACTCCACCACCACTTTCGCGACCAGGGACCAGCTCCGCCCGCTACTCCCAGCTTCTCGAAGAGGATCCGAGCGACCAGCAGCATCCCTCACCACTCACTTCCAACCCGGTCAATGTCAACCCCTCCGCTGGCTCGCAGACCACCCCTCCCAAGTCAAACAGCCGGCGGCTCTCAACCATACGTGCAACCGAGGTGGCAGCTGCCACCGAACCTGGTCGGGAGTCCCTTTCGTCGCATGGCTCCTGGATGAGGAGATTGTCCATACGGCCGCCATCACAACATGGGAGTCTGCGTTCCAGTGCTGAGCCAGATTCGGCCTTTTTTTACTCGCAAGGGTCAGGCGCGTCCATACTGTCGCCCACAGGCTCTGTGGCCCCTCAACTACCACCCCCGAATAAGTTGGTAAAACGCCCAGGAACAGAGAGCATCTTTACCAGACGCGGCTCCCGTGTACAGGTCCCGACTCTACGACGACCTGCAACAAGCCATCAGCGGTCTGCAACGATTCAACAAGCCCCGTTCTCTCCAGCACTAGAACTTCCGGCAGATGGAGTATCACCTGGCCAGCCACTGCGACCTCGAGCTTCGACAACAGGTCGTCCGAACAATGCACCGTGGAGTCTGCAAGAGGCTTCCAGCTGGACATCGTACTTCCACGCGAGGAGGGTGAGGGCCTCGAGACGGAAAACTGTTGTGACACCAATCACACCCAGCTTTGAGAGTAGCAGTCCGGTGGACTTTCAATTGCCAGGCACAAGGATTCACTTGCGGCGTGGCAGTTTGTTGCCTGCGCCCTATCTTGTGAATCCTTTGGTAATTTCAGGCGACCCTTACATGATGGCACCAGTTGAACGTGAACTGGAGCCGCCTCTGCCCGCGGAAGCTGCGAATCTAGCGCGGCGAAGCCCGCAAGATTCAAAAGAGTCGTCGGTACCACTAGAGAAGACGCCACCCAAGGGCAGCCGACGTTCTCTTTCGTCGCAATTCGGCGCGTCTGGAGGTTGGATTGCAAGGGCGGGCAGTCTACGTCGTCCAAAGAGGAATTCTATGGACCACACCGGATCTAGGCGTTATGCATCGGATCCAACTTCTACTTCTACTTCGCCCAAGGACACTCGATCAAAAGGCGAAAAGTCCGACATTGAGGCACTCTTCACGCCTCCGTTGTCTGGATACAAAGAAACCCAAAATGTGGCCAATTCGGTGTCGCAGGAACAGAAGCGTGATGCCTCAGCCCCAATACCTCCACTGTCGCGCCTGTCAAGCTTCCATCTTGACCTGTCAAAATTGGGTCCATCTCCTCCACACTCTGCAAGCCTTCAGGCACCGAGCCCAACCCAGATCAGCCCGACAACTGCGCCACAAGGCGTGTCGTTCTCATCTCACAGCAGAGCCGTCTCAAAGGAAGGAGCATCCACTTTGGCCGGTTCTGAGATGTCGGTGCCTGGCTTGGCTTCCGGTGACGATGACGATACTGACTATAAGAGCGACGCGGTCTTTGATTCCTTCAGGACTAATGATTCAAACCGTGTAAGAGTAGTTGAGACGCCTCTGGACTCGATGTTTGACGACTCGCCTCTTGGTACAATGGGTAATGTTAAGGCGAAGAGGCTTTCGATTCAGGAGATCCTAGGGAACAATTGGGACGGAGATACCAGGATCATGGAGGAAGATGAAGGGTCTTCGACTCCTATCCGTGGAATCCACCGCTCACACATCCCTGATGTTACCGATGATGCCGATGATCGAGCCACTGAAATTGCGAAATTCCAGATCTCGATTGGTAACAACGCCCGAAATTTTGGCAGGCTTTCAATAGACACCACGGACGACGACTACGACTGGGCTAGAGACGACGAAGACATTCTGAGTAACCCGCTTTCCCCACCGACGAGCTCTGTCAACTCGCGAAGAGGTGCCAGTCCCCAACTGCGATCAGCCTTGGCCAACATCAGTGGCAACGTCACGCCCGATTCCTATACGACTGGGGTTACCACCGAGCGTCCTAGAAGCAATGTGTTCGATTGGAGCGAACCATCTCATGAGAAGGCTGATGACAGCTTTGTTCGCCCGAGGACTGTTCATGGCAAGCAGGAGCTGGACCTGCGGGGTGGAAGAACAGTGATTCGACCAACAGCTCACGTCCGCAGCCAGAGTGTGCCTGTTGTCGAGCCAGTAGACATCGTCAAGGGTGCACCGAAGTTCGGCACGTGGGGGCTCAGTGCGAAGAATGTCAGTGAAGACTGGGATGACGATTTTGAGTTCGAAGAGGGCAGCAACAGCGGCTCTGGCCCCAAAAACCCCGCCAAGACATTGTCCATGAGCGTACCACCATCGATACAGACCACACAAGCAACCGTCAAGGCCCATTCGGGCCACATTCGAGAATTGTCATTGCTTGTTGACAGCCTCAAGCGCCTCTGTCGGCAGGGTCGGGATCTGAACCTTTTAGGTGGTCAGAGTGCGTTGTTGTGGAAGGAAGCAGAGAACATCATTGCTTTGGCTTCGCCAGACGACGATGAAGCGGATGAGAACGAAGTGGATAGAAGTTCCGCAGTTTCCGAACCTTCGGCCACTGACGATCGGTTTCTGGATGGAGGCTTTGACGCTGCCTCGTTGGACCGGGCCGACGCCTCTGTTGAGGCCGCAGAGCCCGACATACCCAAGAACGCTGTGGTACGGGAGAGACAGGTTGTGCGTCGTCGATCCGTGTTTTCGCCAGACGATGACATCTTCGGCAATAACTGGTCCTTGGAGAAGGAGAGCACCAGGCCACACACTCCCAGAACACCTGACCGCGTGAGAGAATTCCATACGCCGGACGGCGCTGTTGTCTCGTCTGTCATCGCAGCCATGGAGCAGCAGCGGAGCTTGCCCGGTCGCCATCATGAGTCACCTCTGAAGCCGTCCAGAGCAAAGCTCTTCTTCGACACGAACAGCCTTCACGAGCTGGTCAGGCGCGCCAGCAGCGTTTTTCACACACTGTCCGACATTGTCCGCAAAGAAGAGCTCCTCTCGATGAGCCCCCAGGCGACACCAACGAAGCTCGATCGCATCCGGCCCGGACACGGTGGCAGCCCGGCCTTCACACGTGTCTTCACGGACCCTGACACGAGTCCACCACGACATCTCGTTAGGAGCCAGAAGAGCCACTCACCGCTGCCCCGCAACTCCCTAGATTCCGGTCTGAACCAGCGCATGCAGATGATGACCGTCAGCTAGACGAGTACCCCGCCGCCACACCGCCACCAAACCAAGCCGCCGCGCTTATATAATGTTTGATTACACGCCGCGCGAGCAACACCCACTCGCCCCCATCATCGGTATCGGTAACGGCGACCGCACCAATTGTAAATGTACGAATACTTAAAAGCTAAATTATTTCCGGCCGTCGTTTTTTCCTTACTCTCTGGTTCATTTGCATAGCAGCCTGGAATCGGAAAAGCCCTGGCCTGGCGGTCTGGTACACAGCAAAAAGAGCCCTTTGTTTTGCATCATAGCAACTGCAGCAGATCTGCTTTCTCGGGAAGTAAAGCACGCGGTAATATCAGCTGGTCAGAGAAGGATGGTTTCACTTTACACCTGTCTACAAGATTTGTTTCCCCCATGTCGGTGGCCTCTCATCAAGATAGGTATGACATCAGGGGTCTGGACGGCACTGGCTGTCACTGGATGCGGAAGGACGAGGGTTCGGATCGAGGGAAACGGTCCTACTGAGAAATGGAACGGGCTTTGTTAGGGAAAGGAAACGGAAAGGAATTGGTCAGGTCAGGCAAGGTGTTTTGGTTTTTCCCGCCAGCAATCGGAAGCACCATGGCCGATGTTATGCATGGAGCTTCCTCATGGCTTTTGTATTCCCATGGTAGCCTGTGTCTTTTTTTGTTTCTCGCGGTCAGTTTTCATAGTCACAGGCCCCCTTCCCTCCTTCGAGGTGATGGGTGCAGCTGGCCTCCATCCCCATGATGACTGGGCGTGTATGGAACTAAACAGACTATTGATGGCCGCGCGAGACACCATGTTCCCAGACTACTACCTACTTATTCAGTTGTGACGGTGACTGGCTGTTGTAATTTCGTAAGAATGACCAGCCGATGATGGAGTTCAATATTGACAGCTCGGATCTCATCACACAAGACTCAGAATGGATGCCTTAGTACTTGCATATTTAGGCAGTCGTATCGTGTGTCGCGGAGGAGGGGTCAGAGGGCTCGTCGCGCCTGCCTGTGCCGCCTCCTCCGCCTACGACCCGGGGACACGAGATGCTGTCCAGGACTTCACCGGACAGTCCCCTGCATAGTAGCGCTTTTGTTTCTGCCGTGCTGCTTGCTTGGTCTGGTTTCTCTTGTCTTTTCTTTTTCTCTTTTTCTTTTTTTCTATAGAAAGTTTGTTTATCCCGCGCAACCCGCGCGCCTTTGTTTACCTCGTGGCGTCCATGAAATTCCCCTGCTGCCGCGCGCTAATTTTGCCGTGCGACAGGACGGGACGGGACTATCTGACTGGCTGACTGTGGCTTCGCTTGAGAAGAGACCCTCTGTGCGCTTGGGATGGCTGCGTCTGCGGCTGCGTCTACGGCTGCATTTGCGCCTGCGTTCTGCATTCGCGCCTGTCTCGGATTTATAAGAAGATGGAGGGTGGAAATAGTAGGGGAGTGTGTGGGCTCTTTGATGTTGACTTTGGCGGTGACACGGCCTGACTGTTGTCATGCAGCAGCCGATGTGTAGATGCACGGGCAGATACATGTGGCGATGCGCGTTTGATGAAACGGTACTTTGAAGGGGATGGTTACTACAAGGTGGAGGCCGTGGCTATATTTGATATGCTACTGAGAGGCTTTCGGCCTGTCGTTAACTTGAATATCAAAAGGAAGATGCATAAACTATGCCGAGGGTATGGACTGCGGGTTTCAGATGTGTAAAGGAGAGGGCATGAGAGGTTGTGATCAGGAAATGCGGTACACTAGGGGTGCTGAGGTTTGCCAGTGCGACCAAATCAGGACTCACCTGATTTGATCTGAATCCAAGTGACTTGATTGTGAGGGCAAAGGGCCACACGAGAGTCGTCGTCAAGATGAGCTGGGGAGATCACCAATAGATCGGTTCATCTCGTTTCATCTCAAAATAATACGTACAGAAACACACAGCAGATTGAGCTGTCAGGGTGTCAGTTCGGGCTGTCAGATGGCAGAGCTTCATCCACCTGCCGGTCGGTGCGCTGCTGCTGTCCCAAGATTGACTAACTGCTGGCAGCAGGCAGCTACAAACTGCACAGTACAGAGTACCTAGGTACTAATTGGCCAAACTCCTGACCTAACAAAGTTAGTGCACCTGCCAACGTACTGTAAACAGTGGGGTACCCAAGGCGAGAGCGTCCCCAGCTCGCGGCTTCCGTGGCCCAATGGGCAAAGGCCAATGGGAGAGAAGGGGGGCGCACCCAGCGGTGAGCTCCAACGGGAGGTGGCCCGTGCACGCGCAATCAAAAATCAACAAACCGTGCCCACTTGCACTCAGAGCCCTTCACCCCTGGCACCTTGCACTGGCAGCACCCATCGGCACAAACAGAGGGAAAGCGAAGGGCCTCCACTCCACTCTTTCTCCCGAACCCAGACTGCCCTGCCAGATAATCCATCCCAACACCACCACCACCGTCGCCGCCGATACCCAATCCTCACCTTCTCAATCTCGCCCCGAGCTACCGGCCCTCTGTCCTGGACCTTGCTGCTCTTGTTTGTCAACTGCCCTTCTTCTCTGTCTCGACTCGACCCGACAACAACGTCGTTCAACCTTCAAAATGCGTGAGATTGTGAGTTGTCCTCGCTCCCAAAAACCACCACAGAGACGCGTCGTCGGCCCATGGCTGCTTTCGCATCCTGCTTGCTTGCCCCTGAGCCTACCCCACCATCGCGACCACACCCACGTTTGGGCCTCAAAACACCACCCAAGACCCCGAGAGGAACACCCAAATGCCTTTAGAAGACGCGTCCGAATGCTAACCTGAGCTTTTCCTCATCCACAGGTTCACCTCCAGACCGGCCAATGCGTAAGTTGCTCCTGTCAACACCACCGCACCCTATCGCCCACCTGTAGCTGACACGTTTTCCAGGGTAACCAAATCGGTGCTGCTTTCTGGTGCGTCCCGGCTCCATCATCGCGACACTCGACGCGCGAGGACACGACCTTACAACATTGTTACTGACCTCGACTCTTAGGCAAACCATCTCTGGCGAGCACGGCCTCGACAGCAATGGCGTGTATGCACCTCCTATTACCTGCCTATTGGTTTTGTCTACGGGCTTGGCACTGACGGCCTCACAGTTACAACGGCACTTCTGAGCTCCAGCTCGAGCGCATGAACGTCTACTTCAACGAGGTAAGTCCACCGCCGTGCTATAACTTCCACGGAATCCAACAATGTCTTCTCCTGCCGCTTCGGCTGTGCTGACACGTTATCGTCCAGGCCTCCGGCAACAAGTATGTGCCTCGCGCCGTCCTCGTCGATCTCGAGCCCGGTACCATGGACGCCGTCCGTGCCGGTCCCTTCGGCCAGCTGTTCCGTCCCGACAACTTCGTCTTCGGCCAGTCCGGTGCTGGAAACAACTGGGCCAAGGGTCACTACACTGAGGGTGCTGAGCTGGTCGACCAGGTCCTCGACGTCGTCCGTCGCGAGGCTGAGGGCTGTGACTGCCTCCAGGGCTTCCAGATCACCCACTCCCTGGGTGGTGGTACTGGTGCTGGTATGGGCACACTGCTCATCTCCAAGATCCGCGAGGAGTTCCCCGACCGCATGATGGCCACCTTCTCCGTCGTGCCCTCCCCCAAGGTCTCCGACACCGTTGTTGAGCCCTACAACGCCACCCTGTCCGTCCACCAGCTGGTCGAGAACTCGGACGAGACCTTCTGCATCGACAACGAGGCCCTGTACGACATCTGCATGCGCACGCTTAAGCTGTCCAACCCCTCTTACGGTGACCTGAACTACCTAGTGTCGGCTGTCATGTCCGGCGTGACAGTTTCGCTGCGTTTCCCTGGTCAGCTGAACTCTGACCTGCGCAAGCTTGCCGTCAACATGGTGCCGTTCCCTCGTCTGCACTTCTTCATGGTCGGCTTCGCTCCCCTGACCAGCCGTGGCGCCCACTCCTTCCGCGCTGTCACTGTGCCCGAGCTCACCCAGCAGATGTTCGACCCCAAGAACATGATGGCTGCTTCTGACTTCCGCAACGGTCGCTACCTGACATGCTCTGCCATCTTGTGAGTTTTCTGAACAACCCTTGACCGATCATCTAGTCGCGTGCTGACAGTCTTCCCTAGCCGTGGTAAGGTTTCCATGAAGGAGGTTGAGGACCAGATGCGCAACGTCCAGAGCAAGAACTCGTCCTACTTCGTCGAGTGGATCCCCAACAACGTTCAGACCGCCCTTTGCTCGATTCCCCCTAAGGGTCTCAAGATGTCCTCTACCTTTGTCGGTAACTCGACTGCTATCCAGGAGCTGTTCAAGCGTGTGGGCGAGCAGTTCACTGCCATGTTCAGGCGCAAGGCTTTCTTGCATTGGTACACTGGCGAGGGTATGGACGAGATGGAGTTCACTGAGGCTGAGTCCAACATGAACGATCTGGTCTCGGAGTACCAGCAGTACCAGGACGCCTCCATCGATGAGGAGGAGGAGGAGTACGAGGAGGAGGTTCCCCTCGAGGGCGAGGAGTGAATAGTGCTTTGATGAGATCTGCTGTCTGGACTGGTTCGATGATCTAGGATCTTATTACCGTCCTTAATCCGTCATCATTGTACCCACGACACTTCTCACACCAGTTTGTCTTGTGTGTGTGCGCGCGCGTGTGCGTATGTGTGGGAAGCTGAAGTTTGTGTGGAAAGCTATTCGATTCATGAGTCGGGAGGAGCGGGGGTGCTCTGGTAATTGATGGACAGACCCGATCGACCGGCCAACGGAGAGAGGGGGAAAAAGGGGCAACATTGATTTTAAAAATATACCTCTTTGTAGTTGACCCTTTCCCCCCATCCAGTCTTGCAGCCTCTACCATTCAACACTTCCACACAAATGATCCAAAAGTTGAGAACTAATCTTGTTGAGCGGATGCTTTGTTGGTTGATAGTACTGCTCCATGTCACATGTCTCCTAGATTCTTGCCTTGAGTGCTGGCAGATCGCTCCCACGTTCTGCCCACGTGCGAGTGGAGCAGCTGACGGCCCTTCGTCTCCGCGTCTAGACTGTCAAGGGAGGCAAGGGGGACAGGTGGTGGTGAGTTGCAACCTTCGGCTTGCGCGTGGGCCGACCAGTGGGGAGTAACATAATGTGGGAGCGTGTGGCCGGACTTGGTGCTGCCGCTTGGGAAGTGTGTGTGTGGGTTAATGCCCCCAACATCATGTAATCACAGATATGCACAGCAATTCCCGCTGGCCGCGCAGCCTACCGTCTTCCGGTCCTGCTATGCTTGAGTACACGTGCAAGTATGTGCCTTGCTGCGATCAATATCTCAGGCAGACCGACGACAGTTACCTAACACATCGACCAGGCTATGCATCTTCGTTCCTAATTCCCCACGGGCGAAGTTGATTTCCATTTTTGACATGCTTTTGACTTCAGGGTCGACTCAGAGGTTGGAGAATGCCCGTGGCCGTCATCAATGGAGTCGCGGTCTCCCCGACCTGGTGGTGTTATTTTCTGGTCCTTGTGATTTTGCCCGCTGCTCTGATCAGGCTAAGAAGGATCCATCTGTGTGGTTGCCCACGACGAAGGTAAGATACTGAACCCCATGAAGAACATGTTTTGGCTTCAATGTTGCAAAGTTCACTGTGGAGAATCGTTATATCGTGCCTCATCTCAGGAGCTAAGTGACTACTAAGTAGGCTTCATGAACGCAAAACAGCGGGCCAGTCTGTCATGGCAGATCACGCGCAAGATACTCAAAATCCGCCAGTTGACCACGTGGAGAAGAGACCCATGTCTCGGGGGAGTCTCTTATTCGGATCCGGAGCTCAGTACCCAGGGTAGTGTCACTAGTGTGAGCACCAGCGAGCCTGGAGATCTTGTCTAAGACATGCTAGACAGGCCTGTTGTCCCCAGAGCTTTGAGCTAAAGGGACGGCGAGAGGTGGACGATGTCAGGCCACTGTCAGATGGCACGCACAAGAACACCTGCGGCCTACGCGTGGAATAAGAGGCCTAATGATTTCTTTGCGGCTACTATTTATCCCAGAGTCTCAGAAGCATAGTGCCAACAGCCGTACGCATGGAATTATATTGGGGAACTCAACTTGTTGCCATGCTGGTGGTTCAGAACAACAACATTTGTGTGCTCTTGGAGTCTTGGTCGTTCAGCTTCTGCTGCTGTTCAGCGAATTTACCAGTGACACCACTTCCAACTCAAGCAACCAAATAAACC
This sequence comes from Diaporthe ilicicola, assembly GCA_023242295.1. Lineage (NCBI taxonomy): Eukaryota > Fungi > Ascomycota > Sordariomycetes > Diaporthales > Diaporthaceae > Diaporthe > Diaporthe ilicicola. The sequence continues at coordinate 448,419 of JALPVH010000007.1, read as the reverse complement.
CAATCCTTTCCAGCTACTGGATGGTGAGTCTCTGCTTTTGAGAGTTCAAAAGGGTTGTCTGGGAAGGGCCAGCCTCCCACGAGTTCTCAAATGGATTGAACCGGCCACCCCGTGTTTTCTTTCTTTGTGGCCTTTGCTTCCTGGTCTGGAGATCTGTGTGTTTTCACCTCCCGGAGCTATCTTGATGTTCAAACGTAAATCTGTCAATGATACTCAGTGCCCATTGATGTAGAGTGAAAGATTGTGGCTGGAGCATATCCGGATGCCAAAGCGAGAGGGCTGCCCAAAACATCCTCTCATAAAAATGCGCACTAATTTTCTATATGCTGGTTCAGAAGACGCGAGGCTTGCCAGTCTGTTGCTACTGCTGACCTGATCAAATCTTCCAGAGGCTCAAGCGTCATTTAGATACGCGCCTCTGAATTACGCCGCTGCTGCGATGATCATCCTGGCCGGCTCTGAAAAGAGTAAGTAAAATACGACCGAGTTCTGATCACAGCACACTGCGGCCGGGCACAAGTTCAGACGGAGAAGGAAGAGGTCTATACTGAACAACTAACCACAAAAGATAGGAGAGCCCGGCTTGGACGGGCTGAACGCCGAGGTGTGGCGCACGCCCTGCTGCTATAGACCGCTGCCTCCCTTGTCGATAAGGGTGGTCACCCTTTTTCGGCATATATAGTGCAGTTGGTTACGACACGAGGCGTTCTCAGTCGGTTCGGATATTGCAGGAGCTTTGTCTACATCTTTTGAGCCTCAGCTATCTCTATAGCTCATTCTGCTGTGGGTAAGTCCGGCCAGCAACCTCATTACATCCTCGAGTCACACTCACGCAATGCGCATGATGCGCAGATGTTACTGTGTCCAGAGAATCTGGTCGAATTTACGTAGTAGTACACAAGAAACTCTCGTCTGACATGATGAAACTGATCGACTCTTTAATGCGAAGAGCCTGAGTTCGTCAGGAGATCTGAACCCGTATGCCGGGTCGATGTGGCTCAGCTGGCGATCTGGTAATGGTCAGTCGGGTGAGCATTGGAATCTACATGGGCGTGACATCGCTTTGTTCTACTTTGATCCCCGGCATGAGGCCAGTCGCATTTGTCCGTGTCTCGGGGCGCGATGCCCTCCCAAACATTCGGAAAGGACCCGCCGAGGCCCGCCGAGGCGGATTTTGAAGGCCGACTTGCTCCCGTGAATATTTGCCTTGAGCGATGGAAATCAGGTAGCGGCAGTGGCTGGGTTGGCACCAAGCGCTTGGGCCTGCTAAGCGAGCTCCACATGTGATGCCGCAGCTTCTTACATGCACGTCGCGACAACCGACAGAGACCTCAGGATGTAGAAGGCAGAAATGGCAGAAGGATCCTCGGATGCGCAAATTAAATTCGCACAGTGATTGGTGGTGATGATTGTGATGATGAACTCAAACGCTTAGCGCTTGGTTAAGCGGCGCTTGATGGGCGGCACGAGTGAAAGTGTAAAAAGAGGATGGGCCTGCGCGATGTCTATTGCGGGACTGACGGTCACATCGACGGCGGGTCTTTTTGGGGGGGGGGACTCCACGATCCACGTTCGCGAAAGCGGCTCTCTCGGTACCCTAGGTAGTGTGGATCCTTTGGCCATGGGCGGGAGCAGAGAAGGAAGAACCGAAGAGGTCAGAGTGATAGATGATTCTGAGGCTTGGATGATGCGGCATGTTGATTATGCTGGTTGGACAGTCGAAGGATTTCCCAGCCTTGTACGAGCGGCCGATGCACTGACATGTAGAGAAATGCTAGGGCATGGGGCAAAAGAAAAGTCAGAGGATGCATCAATACAGAAGTCCAGGCACAATTACCGATCTAAGAGACAGGATGGGAATCGTCAGAGGCTGGTGGTGATGTTGGTTCTCCTTGCAGAAATATGGGCCTGAGCGTGTCGCTGGGGGGCATGCTGGGCGGTGGTGGAGACGATGAACATGGCTTGGTCAAACGAGAAGGGCACATGCAGGTGTTGTATGCAAAGAGAGCCCATGATGTTTTACAAGGTTGGAGATAGCCGTGTGACACATCGTGACACGGCCTAAGAAGAAGGAGACACAGTCAGCAGCCAGCAGCCAGCAGCCAGCAGTCAGCAGTCAGAAGAGAAGCAGTGCATGCAGTTGAATGGCAGTCAGTCGGTCAGTTCAGTCAAGGGAGGGAGCCGAGCACGTGCCCTTTACCAATGAGCCGGGTCGACGTTTGGGGTACGATACGGCGCTGTCTGCCCTTTCCAAGTAGTCTGTCTACCTAATGTACAGTAGATTGTTACGGCAGATGATTGAGTGAGACTGAACGACCTCTTTCCTCAGTGCAGCCGCCGTCAGCACCTTGACCCCTGTCGACGGATTCGCTAGGGCGGCCCCAACCACCCCAGATCCTGTGCCTTGTGCCTCGGACTTCTGCAGCAGGTGTGAGTCTTCCACCCCTGTCCCCCAGCTGCCATGCCAAACGGGGGCCCACCGTTTCGTTTCCGGCTGGAAACACCACCATACGACGACCTATGGGTAGTCCACATACATACATACATAGCAGACGACCGCCCCGTTGGTCCTGACCACGGCCGCACTGGCGTCACCTCACCTCACCTCAACTCACCTCAATTTACCTTACTCTCAGATTGTGATACCCCCTACGTATCTTGTTTCAGGAGCTGATAGAGCAAGATTGTCGTCGCCGACTGCATTTTCTTGATCTCAACACCAAAAAAAAAACAGAGAAACAAGCGAGCGAGCCTCTCCAATCTAGCAGGGTTGGTTATCAAGTCAATTCAACTCATCTCACCTACTTTCACCGACTTTCAGCTCCCACGCACAAAACACACACGCACGCACGCACACACAATATCGTCCGCTTGATTAACAGCCTCGTTTGTGATTCTGTTTCACATCGCCCATACCTAAAAATAAGCTGCAACGGCCGGTGCAAACGGTCACCTTTGCCCCGCCTTTGTGCCCCGGCCCCCGCGCCCCGGACCAACAGCCCGGCCGCCTTTGAGCCTCAGCCCGCCCCGGCCGCTGTGCCCATGGGTATCTCTTGCAGCATAAATCAGAATGGGCCGGAAATTGCAGAGAAGGTCCAGGCCGAGAGCCTTCACAGTCAGGTTCCTCAATCTGTGAATCCGACCCTTCCTCGACGACGCACTTCCGGCTCCCCAGCTGACTCCCAGCATAGCAGCAAAATGGTGAGGAAGATCGCATACAGGGCCGAGCCTCGTGACTGGGACACCGTCGCTCCTCTCGACCACATCATCGACCACAAACTACAGGTTGCCAGCCTTCCCCCTGCGCCGAGGGGTGGGCATGATGGCTACCAGGAAAGGCGCGCGGAGCTCAAGAGGCGCGAGGCCGCTCTCGGCTTCGAGTGGGAATGCGCCAGCCGCGCGTCGGCCAAGGAGCAGCGGGTAGATCGCATCCTCCAGGGTCTCAAGCGCCACGACGAGGATCACGTCTATGCCAAGGAGCCGCCACGGGAAGGCGTCACTGGACAGTTACACCCACGATTCGCCGGTGACCATTTCCTATCAAATAAGGCCCTGATCGACAGGACGAAGGTCTTCAAGCTCGCCAAGCGCGCACCCAAGGGCGCACACCTGCACATCCACTTCAACGCATGTCTGCAGCCCCATGTGTTGCTCGAGATTGCGAGTGGGATGGAGAAAATGTACATCACCAGCGACGTACCGCTGCACACATCAGACAAAGAGCATCCCAATCGATACAGGCGATGCAGGATACAATTTTCTATAATGGACCTTACAGCCAGCAAGGGGTCCCTTTTTGACCCAGACTACAGAGATCGAACACCCATGAAGTTCAAAGAGTTCATAAGAGAATTCTCAAAGCATTACCGCGGGATCAGCGCCCTGGAGTGGTTGCAGGAGAAGCTTGTCTTCCGGGAAGAGGAGGCACACGACCTGCCCCAGACAGTCAGCGGGGCGTGGGAGGAATTCAACACGCGCACGCAGATGATGAAGGGGCTCTTCAACTACGAGAGGGCGTACCGCGAGTACACGCGCCGGTGCCTCGAGGATTTTGCCGACGACAACATCCAGTACGCCGAGATACGGCCCAACTTCATGGACACGAACCAGGTCTGGACCGACGACGGGTCGCGCAAGATCGACAACGTCGGCATCATGGAGATGATCATCGACGAGGTCGAGCGGTTCCAGCGGGAGAGGAACAAGGGCGAGTTCGCGGGCATGAAGATCATATACTGCTGCCCGCGGTCGTACCCCAGGGAGAAAGTCGCCAACGGGCTGGCCGAGTGCCTGCGGTTCAAGCAGCGGTGGCCCGGGTGGATAGCCGGCTTCGACCTGGTGGGCGAGGAGGGGAAAGGCCAGCCGCTGAGCGCCTTCGTGCCCGAGTTCCTGCATTTCCAGGCCGACTGCGTCGCGGCCTCCCCGGCGGTCGGCGAGATCCCCTTCCTCTTCCACTGCGGCGAGACGCTGGACTCGGGCGCGGGGACGCCCGACGACAACCTCCTCGACGCGCTGCTGCTCGGCTCGCGCCGCGTCGGCCACGGCTTCTCCCTCGCGCGCCACCCCTACCTCATGGAGCGCATGAAGAAGGCCGGCGTCTGCGTCGAGCTGTGCCCCATCTCCAACGAGGTGCTGGGCCTGACGCCGCGGGTCGGCGGGCACGCCATGTACGGCGTGCTGGCTAACAACGTGCACTGCACTGTGAGCAGTGATAATGGGACTCTTTTCAAGTTAGTATATCTACCTACCCCCTTCCCGATCATCTCGCCCCAACCCCGAGAAATATTGCCAGCTGTCACGGATTCTAACTGTTACTCGCCTTAGTTCAACCCTCTCGCACGACTTCTATCAGGCCATGATCGGCAAGCCCGACATGACCCTCTTCGGCTGGAAGCAGCTTATTGAGTGGAGTCTCGAGCACGCCTGTATGTCACCCGCGGAATACCGGGATGTACGGGAGGCGTGGGAGATACGGTGGGAGAGGTTCCTAGACGAGGCAATCGAGGAGTTTGGGGCGTTTGATAGCGATGCTGGTGAGAAGGTGGTCAACTTGTAATAGCAAGTCGGGAAAGAGATTTGCATCTTATATTTAGAGCTTTTTGTAACTTGTTCCGAAAGAGGATACATATTTATGAATATTCTGACATTACAACTTGCCCAGGCTACTCATAGGGAACACTACATGCGATGAAATCACTGCTTCGGCCTGCAAATCTCCCCAAGGCCTTAAGCTTGTCCACGTCCCAGATCGCCAGGACAGCCCGCCCACACGGGAAGCGTGCCTCGAGAATGGCCACCCAGACGAGGAAACGCGCCGGCAGCCGCGGTGTATCCACTGTGCCGCAGAGACAGAGGATCAACCAATACCCACGAAACCTACAAAGGATTTGTTGCTCGATGGAACGCTGGGTCAGGTGACTGCAGGCAGAAGCGGACCCCCATTACTGCATCCATCTCCTTCAAGGCCAGACTACCCGTGTACTTGTATTAACCTTTGAAGGCATACAGACTCTCCTGAGCTCCAATCAAGATTTATATCCTTCTCACGATCAGGATGCCTGGGCAGTTGCACCCTGAGGAGGCTGTTGACCCTGTTGGCGAACCCTTGACGGATGGGCACAATCCCAGCAATAATTTGCAAGCCTTGTTGGATCTTCCATACGATGCCATCCTCAAGATACTAAGTAGACGCGCCTCGTCCCACCGAATCCCTTACGACATATTATTCCACGGCCATGAGACCCGACGTCAGTCAGCCTTGAATCTCTTCAGTCCCGGACCACTTCGCACATGTTTGTCTCGTGTGTCAAGGCTTTTCTCCCAACTTGCAACACGATATTTATATCGTATAATTCTCACCTGCGACCAAAGGGAGATGGTGCACTTCTTTTGCACGATGGCGAAATCCTCCGAGCACCGCCTGCTAGGTCCGCACTCTAGCATGGGGTTGTCGTCTTGTCCGCAGACGAGGTCAATGTGGAATCGACCACGTTTCGCCAGTCACAAGCGGACTCTATAGCCCCAGACTGCTGGAGTTCTATCAAAGAATACTGGCCTAGAATGGACATTGACGTTCATGTCGCCAACTTGAGTGAGTCTCTGACCACCTCATGCTGGGTCCAGCACTCCCACAGATTGGCCCTGATATGGATTGGTCCAAGCTGGAAGACTTTTTGGTACCTAAGATTTTGAAAATTGCTGACCTATTATAGTGGGTATTAACGACTCAACTACTTTGCAAGCATGGAGGCTGCTAGGTGCGACCCTAGGGCTGTGCCCGAGAATCAAATCACTGTTCATGCAATAAACGGAGTCGGGATAGCTACGCCTACCTCACAACTAAAAGATCTTCCGGAATAGTCGCTAAAGCTAAAGACGAGGCTTTCTATATATAATACTTCGACAAGATAACGGCGCAATGCCCTAACCTACTAACCACTAATCTTAAAACAAGCTTAAACTAGTTTAATAATATTTTCCCACACCTATCAGAATTATAAATCTTAATCTATATTTATATAATTATAATTAACCCTTTTTAAATATAAGGTTAAAAGACTTATAATTATGTTTTTTTAAATTAAATTCTATTTAACTATATTATATTTCTATAATTAAGCTTTATCTTTTTAATCTATTTAAATAAAAGGTAAACTTTTTTAAAAAAGCGTATTAAATAATTAACCTCTCCTTTTTCCCTTTAGCTTATTTCCTTTTTTTAAAGTATTAATCCTTACTTTATAAGTAATAAACTTCTTTATTTCTTTAAAATAAATCTTATATATCTTTAAAGTAATAATAAATATATCGATTTATTTAAATAGGAAAAGGTTTTTATTTTTACGCTTTTTAACTTTAATAAAAGAATCTCTTATATAAATAAAGATTTACTTATTATAAATAAAGTTTATTTTTATAGCTAGCTATTAAATCTATATATCTTAATATTTAATAATAGAATATAATAGCTTTACCTAATTAATTTAAAGGTTTTAAGTATATATAAATAGTGGTTTAAGCTTAATTAATAGTTATCTCGGTTTTATATAATAAGCTAAATAATTACTTTTAAGTAATTTTATAAAATAAGGTTATAATAATTACTTAATTTTACTAAATAAATATATATTTAAGTAAAGCTAAAACTTAATATTAAAGTAATAGCGGCTTTTTAATATCGCTTATTTTAAATAACTTATATTTAAAGGCTTTAAGTTATATAATAATAATACTTTTATATACTAATACCGGTAATGCTTAATAACATTAAATTAAGTTACTTATAACTTATAATAACTTTAACCTTAATAGGCTAATAGTTTATTAATAATACCGGTATAAATAAATTAGGTATAGCTTAATACTATAGCTATTAATATAAAATAGCGGCTTTTAATTATAAATAAGCTTATAAAAAATTAATAAGTTATTATAAAAAGTTTTATATAATAAAACTTATTATATTAATCTTAAAAGATATATTATACTTTATCTTTCTTAAATACTTATTATTATTCTAGCTTAATAAGGAAACTAAAATAAATAAAATAGTTAATATAAGTATTTATTTTAATTATTAATTAGCTAATTTATATAGAGTAATTTTATTTTAGCTATTTAAAATAGTAGGGTATTTAAAATAGTGTTTATTTATAATAATAACTTTTTTAATTATTTTTTATATTTATTTATACTATTAATATTATATTTAAATATTTTAATTAATATTTTAATAACTTTTACTTTAAACCTTTTAAAAGTTTTTTATATAGCTTACACTTAAGTTTAAGTTAGGCGGAGTTTATCGATAAGCTTTATAAGCTTAATAATTGCCGCATCTATCTTCTTTTTAATATTATTTCTTTAAGCAAGTCTATATATCTTAGTAATACGAGGCCCTATTATGCTATTCTTTGAGGCTTTATTTAGGTTAAGGATAAGTTGCTTATATTTATTAAAGTTGCTTGTGTGGCGAAATAAGAGCTTTAAGGACTCTGGCTTAACCTTGTTTCATTCTGCCTCGAGACCTAGGTATCTTAAAGGGTCTTGTTGATTAACGGTTGCAGATTCTCCGTCTTATTTCGGTCTTATATATTGTTGTAGATGTTGTTATAGTGGGTACCAATAATGATGATAGGAACGCCACTAAATTCGAGCCTTAAGAACTTCTTATCCGAGTTACTAATTCGGCGATTAGAGATATTTGAGCATAGCCTATAGTATATTTGTTAGTGGGATCCCGACTAGATGTCTTAGCGTGCGAAAGGAAAATGTTTACCATATGCAATGAAGCTGCTGTCCCAACAGTGGCTGGGCTCGCCTGTCTTTGAGAAATACCTCTATCTTGCCGAACTCTTCTTCTTCGCCGCTTTTCCATCCATTGGAGTTATGGAGGAAATATTGTGTGTTGTTTGGGTCGACGGCTGGTTGATGTTGTGTTTACCAGACTTGGAACTGTGTGAAATTGGACTCTACACAAGTGTCAGTTGGCACGCACGTCACACCACACACAACTATTAGTGCAAATGCACTTCAATAGGAAGAACCCACTGCGTCTTTCTTTAGGAATAGGTTGATGATGGTGGACTTCCCTGCTCCGCTCTCACCACAGACTAATATCCTGGGCCGCTCGGTCTCTTTATCTTGCTGCAACATATCTGTCGATTCCCATGCGTCACGGCCCCTTTCTTGAACAAAAGTCTCTTGCTTTCTGGTGTGTTGTCCGAGGTGGGAGTTGTTGAGAGCCCGGATAATTATTGGATTAGTGTTCCATCCAGAAGACTAACGGGTGAATGAAGGCTCCGAGCCTCCTCGGACAGACTGGCGTCGAGCATTTGTATACTCTTATATATAATTAATCGTTCCAAAAACACGCTAGTAACGCGATATAACCGATATACGCGAATTTATATATAACCCGTTATATTACAATATTTTCCCCCTTTTTTCCTCTTTATCGTTTTTCTATATATATAAAAAAGCCGATATTTCTATTAAAAGTAAATAAATTAATTGCTGTTAATAGTATATATCCCGGAATATTTATTTATACCCGTTAACCTGCCTTTTAAAAGTTTAGCAGCTGCTAACGCCCTTTTATAACTATATAAAGGTATATTTATTATAAAGGAAGATCTTACTATAAAAGATAGTGGCTAATAAGTATATATTCGCCTTATAGGCCTTTTAAATAGCGATATTGCTATAGTTACTATAGGCCTTAAATCGATTCTATATATTTATCCTAAGCCCTTAAATTATAGCCCTTGCCGGCTACACTTCTAGCCTAAGTAACATATAACGTTTAATAATAGCCTATTAAAGCTAATATAGTTTACAGAAATAATACTTAAGCGAAGAAATATTAAATTTATTATATCCGGCGGCCCTACTATAAAGAAGGCTTAAGCAGCTATTTAGCTAAAGCTAAAGCTACTATTTAAGCAAAAGCTAAAGCTACTACTTAAGCTAAAGCTAAAATAACCGCCTAAGCAGAAATTAAAGATACCGCCCGAGCTATAATAAGAATCTTTACCCCTAATATTATCGTCGCCTTATATATCTTCCTTAAAGCTTAATAGCCCGGCAGCTGCTAATTCCGATAATCTTAATTAGCTAAATTTTAACCCTTTTACCGATAATAGTAATAAGGTTTAAAAAATTATAAAATTAGCTATCGGAAGCAGCTTTACCTACTTTAATAATAATTATATATTAAATATAAAGATAAAGGTTAAGATAGCTTAAAAATACCCTTTTAACTAATATAATAACTTTATAGGTATTTAAGTTTCCGTTATTTTAATTAGATAGTTTATAACGCTATAAAGTATCTTTAATAGCCTTCTTTTTAAAAATATTAAGTAATAGCTTAAGAAATCGAATAGTTAGGTTAAAAGGTAGGTTAATAATTATAACGTTATTACTATCTTTAATAAAATTATTTTATAATTAAAAAAGGATTTTCGGTATATAATGCTATATATAAATTAATAGACTATTAGATTAGATCTTAAGTTTAAGTAAAGATCGATATATAATTTAATAAGATAAGTTAATAGCCTAAATGCTTATATATTAAGTATTACATTTATCTACTGCTTATTATATATACCTTATACTTTTATATTATAATAGCGATAGCTAACTATACCCCTAAGAACCTTTTAATTTATTAAAGCTAAGATAATAAAAAATAATAGGCTAGCTATTATAGCGGAAGCTAAAAAAAATAACCCCTTCCGGGCTACTTTAAACCTAAGCTAGATTAGCAATATACCGTAGCCTAATAGCTACTTAAGGCTTTCGGCTAAATTTATAAGGATTAGTATAATATCTAATATTATTATTACTTAAAAGAATAAGCGGGTAAAGCTATTTATAAAATTAAGCTAAAAGCTGGAATATTATAATTATAACCGGTATTTAAATAATAAAAGGGAGTTAAAATAAGCCTTATAATACTTTATTAAAGGGGATAGATCTTATCTACTAATTTCCTATAACGATATTTTATAATAGGCTAAAAAGATCGAAAAGGGGCGGAAAAGGGCTTTTCTAAATTATATTCCTCTTAATCTTTATAAATAGATATTACTATAGCAGCTTTAAAGGAAAATCGGTAATAAAAAGGATATTGCTTAAACTATTTCGAATATTAGGCCTAATAAGGATATTCTTTCGGCGTTATAAGGCTATTCCGATAAAGCTAATATAATAAAGTAAGGCTATAATAGTATAAAAAGCGGAAATATTATTAACGTTAATAATAGTAGTAAGAGTTAACTTACCTTAGCTATTATAAATACCCTTACCGCTAATTAAAATAAGCCGCCGCCGCTACTATAATAGCAGTAATATCTGCTATAATAATAGATAAGCGGGCAGGTCTTTATATTATCTACTGCCCCTTTTTCTGCTAGGCTAGCTATAAGGCGATTAATACTACCGCTATACCGCTTAATAGAAATAAAGTTTTCTTTATTACTAATAGTACCTAATAACCTTAAAGCTAATAGGTTATTAGATAAGTTTCTTAAATATATACGCTATTAAAAGGCTCGGTATTAGGCAGAGAAGCTAAAGGTTATAAAGCTAGCTATTATAGTTTATAACGCTAGCTTATATATATTTTAAAAGCTTTTTAATTAGCTTAACGGCTAGTTTACCGTTTATAGGTTTAAAAAGAAACTAGGGTTATTTATTTATTAATATATAAAAAACTTTATTTAAGAGCAGTATATAGGAAAGAAGGGCCTAGCTAGCCCGGCTAACTTATTAGGGATAAGCAGGCCTATTAGTAATAATAATACTATTAAAGATAATTAATTTCTACTTCTTCTAGCTATAGATAAGGCTTTTTTATATATATTTTAGTATTTTATAGGTATAGCAATAATAATAGGTTAAAGTAAATAGGTTAAAGTAGTAAAATATATATAGGTTATCTATATACTATTAAGCTTATACCTATATATAAGTTATATATTTTATTTATTATATTAGGTTTAATTGATTTAATAAATATATTAATTTATTTACCTACTTTTAAGGATTTTATTATAAAAATTACATTATATTTATAATTTTTTTTAATAAAGTTATAATATAAGGAAGTTAGGTATATTAACTTAACTATATAACTCGTACTATACTATTATATTAACTTATTAACCCTTAAGGTATAGTTAATTATAATCTAGCTTCTACTCGATATATATAAATAAAGATTATACTCTTATAATTTATATAATTAAAGCTATTTTCTAATGCTATATTTATATATATAATTAAATCGAAGAAAAAAAAGAAAATAGATTTCTTACTTTATAAGTTATTAAAGTTTAACTTTAGCAATTTATAAGATAAAAAGTCTATTAATCTAAAAGGGAATTAAACCCTTATTTCTTATAATTCTATAAGCGTATTAGCTATTATACTATTAGATATTAGATTAGGCTATAATTCCTACTTAAATAGGAAGTATTATAGGAAGGAAGGGGTAATAAAGTAGGTATATTAACCTATATTTACCGCTTATACTTTTCTAATAAATATATAGCATATATTCTTAAAATATATATTATTTAATTTATCTAAATCTAATAAATTAAATAATATAATTTTTATTAGCTTAATATTAAAATTATATATAAAAAGTTAGATTTAAAATATAAGCTTAATTTATTATATACTATATAATATGCTACTTAAATATATAATTAATTATACTTAAGATAACCACCTTCTAATTATAAAATAGGATTTAAATTATTACTAATTAACTTTTTAAAAGAAAGGCTTTTAAACGGTATATTTAATATATATAGGTAAGCTATAATTATATAGATAGGGTAGGTTAAAGTTAAGCTAATAAAGTAATACCTAGTAATACGCTTTTAATTGCTATATAGTATATCCGATAAACTATTATATTTATAACCCGATAGATTTAATATAAGCCTATAAAGTATATAGAAAGGTATATCGCCCCTATAACCCTATTTTTAATTATTAAAAAGCCTAATTTCTATTATAATTAAGAATAGAATTATAGCCTTCTGGAAGTAACCTTTAATAACTTCCTTATTTACTATAACCTTATAAATATAATTAATTAAAAATTACTACTAATTCTCCTTTAAATACTACTAGTTCTAATAATATTAAAAATAACAGCGTATATATTTTTTTAAATCTTTAAAGAATACCTTAATCGGGTTTAGGTTAAGCAAATATATAGATAGATATTTAAGCTAAATGCCGGCTTTATTATAAAGCTATTATAGGTCTTTATAAAAGTAAAAACTAATATTATCTATTATTAGAACTAAATTAGGGCCCGGAAATAATATTATTTTCGGTAAAACCTTATATTTTATAAAGCTAAAAAAGCCTTTACTATCTATACTGCCTTTATAAACTAATAAACCTAATATACCGTTAATTATAAGCATTAAAAGTATTTAATTTTATAGGCTGCGATTTTTACTATTACCGGGTATAAGTTTTTTCGGCTTAATACCTTTCGGTAATTAGCCTAAGTAATATTACCTATTTCTTTTATTTATATTATACTTATTAATAAATATAAACTAATTAGCATAATATTTATAAGTTTTTATAATTTAGTTAGCCCTAATAAAAGGGTTTTATTAAGTGGTAATTAAGCCTAAACTTTTCTTCCCCTATCTTTTACCTTAAAGCGCTTTACTAATAATAAATTAAAAGATAAATAGATCGAATTTATCTAATAGCTATTATTATATTTTATCTTAATATATATTATTTTTAGCCGCTAATATATTAAGAAGGGCCTATAGGGTATAATAGCGTATTAGAATATATATAATATATAAAATATATATAGCCCTATATTAATATAAAATTTTATAAGTTTTATAGCTTTATATAGGTCCCCGGGCTTATTAATAATGCTAAAAAGGTTATTTCTCTTTTTTAATTTATAAACCTAACGTTTAAAGTACTTTATTATATTAATAATAGATTAATTATCGGTATTATTAATATTAAGTAAGCCCTATAGCGTATAGCGCTTTAGCGTTATAAGTCGGCACAATATAGTTATAAAACTATTATAAAACAATTTATAGCAGTTAAAATATATAGTATAAATGCCTTTAAATAGCTAAAAGGATTTTATATAGTATAAAAAGAGGAAAAAAGGGGAAAATGTTATAATATAAGGGGTTGTATATAAATTCGTATATATCGGTTATATCGCGTTACTAGCGTGTTTTTGGAACGATTAATTGTATATAAGAGTAGTGGGGTGCTTTGCGGTTCTCCTCCGGATTTGCATGCATGCAACCCCGCAATCTCCCATCTTCGCCAAATATCTCCCTTGGCTTGGGCAAGAACTCGAAATTTGAGCCAGCAGACTCAAGGCGTACTTCAAATCCTGGTTTACCAAATGTTCTCCTGGGTAGATCGTCCATTGTGACCGAAAGTCCGTTCTGGTGGACGATGGGCTTCAGGAGAGCGTGGCTTCGGATTTCCGGAACAGGCTCTCCGGCCACAAGATGGAGACTGGGAAATATCAGCCGTACAGCATTTCGGTGTGTAACGCTCTCTGCGTCATCACCTAGTTGCAAATGAAGGCCAAATCGTTGAGCTTCACTGACCACCCACTGGAGCGGCCAAAGGGAAAGACCGTCGCTTTTGCACCCTCCTCCTAGGTCCCCATGTGTTCCAAGAAACCAGCTTTCTTGAAAAGAAGTGTCCTGGTCGGGGGGCCGGCGCAGACCATCCATAGCGAAGCGCTCCAGGTGGAAGGGTTGCCGACGCTCCCGTCAAATAGGGCCATGGCATGTCTAGTGTTCCGGACATTCTCCAATAAGTTGATGTCATAGAGACCACTATCATCAAACGCTTTTACACTATCAAAAGCGCCTAGGAAGCGAATTATCGGTGAGTTCCGCGCGTGCTGAGAACTGGATGTTCAATCAGTCACAGTTCACCAACACAACAGTCAAGTTGGTGATCACGTACCGGAATGACAGTGTCTGTGAAGTATTTGTCAATGCTGCGCTAAGTTGCATTTGTAGAATAAGTTGGGATCACTTACGGTATTCCGCCGTTCTTCTACGTCCTTGCGCAGGTCATGGAAGACTTGCATAGCCTCCTTAAACTTTTGCTCGAATGAGCTATCATCCAGTCTCAGGATTCCAATCCTGTTCAGCAAGCCAGCAGCCGCACGAATGATAACTACGCGATCGTCAGCTCTAATCTGTATAGGGACTTCGCAGCCAACACACAGCCAGGATAACTTACAAGCACCACGACTGAAACCAAACATGAATATCTCATCCTTTGACGGGCAGAGCTTGCAGCATTCCTATCTCGTCGATTAGCAACGTTGAAGCGATCATTGTACGGGTAAAGGCGTCCGGAATCAGTGACAGGTATACCATGTCACTACTCTCATTGTGAGTGATGAAAAGGTGGGGAACAAGAAAGTGCTACATCGATTCGGAACGATCGATGTATAAGCAATCGAATCCATGCGGTTCCATTCCAGGCGTGATTCCGTCGTCCCGACTGGACTTCAGGTCCAGCTTCCCAGCATTAGGTACTGTAGAGAGGTGGCAAACGCTTACCTTGTAGACTTCCTTGATCCTTTCGTCGCAACCATCTTGGCCATAGCCCGTAACAGCGGTCCAAGTTGACTTTAAGCTTGAGTTTAATGTAGTTCCAGATACCCCAACGCCTTTGAACAAATCTGCTCGTCTCTGGGCAACGAAGAGGTTAGGAAGCGGCTGGGACTACGTCCCCGTCAATAGATGAGAACGCACCTGGTTCCACTGTCTGCCTTGACCATCTTCAAACACCCCTTCGCGTGGGACTAGGTTCCAGACACGAGACACATTGCCTGTATTTCCATTGTATGAACCTACTTTCCTTGTAAGTAAGGTATTCCTCGGGCGGATTTGACAAAATACGTACTGATGGAACCATCTGCATCCATCCACGTGCCTTCTACACAGATGACCAGTCGGCATGGGTGATGCCATTCACCACAATCTGTGCATTGTGATTCCTCGCCTTGGTAAAGTCCGGATTGTAAAGGCATGCCGCTGTCAGCTTGTGAGATGAAAGGAATATCTGCAGGGCTTGCTTGCGATGTGTACTGTTGTGGCCTATTCTGTTGCTGTTCTCATGGATCTTCAAGCAGATTTATATCCATGACAAACGGAGCAGCTGAAAAAAGGAAGATATTTAAAGTCACACCTCTGATTCATAACGGATGATATTGGGAATCTGGCACGGGATACCTCGCTTGCAGTCAGGCAGCCATCTGGTTCGCATCTCTCTGCGACATTGCGGCTGTGAATTAGAAGGCATGAAGCAGCCTTGGGGCGGGAACGCCGAGCTGACCGGTCGCATTCCAAGCGCTTATTCAAGTCGTCAGGGATCTTTGTGCAGGTTGTCCTAAGATCAATCAGGAGATAGATGTCTGCAGTGGCTTGTGAGGCAGAACGAAGTCACCAATTGTCTTTCCAGTAGAGGTCTGCCAAGAATTTGCGCACGAGGCCGAAAGGATGGCCGGCGCCCCAGCTGTATCGCAGCTGAAGAGCAATCCCGTTTCGCCAAGTCCTTCAGAAAACTGCAGATTAGGAGTGGCACACCGGTGAACACCTACTGTAAGCCCTATTGGACGCCAACCATGCCTACTCAGCGCTCACAAGCGGGCACCGTCCTGTTAAAATCCCAGTATGCCTGAAATATCGTTTCAATCATGTGCCCGGCGCGTCTCGACCACGGCAATCCTCCATCCGTCACCAGGTGATTCAAGAAAGGTCTGTACGAATCGACTTCTAGATGGCGGCATCAAGCAGCGAGTGGAATCAGTATCGTGGGATCATCACCCACTGCTATATCACCCGTAATATGTCGCTGCCACTGTTGATGCACGAGATGGAAGCAAATCACGACTTCCGAGCAAAGTAACATGCACTGCAACCCATATTTTGGTTTAACCGCGACTGACAGGATGTGTCCGTCCACAGAGCGAAGGTATACAGGGCCCATTTCCGCCAATGGGGACTTCAGAAGAACATGAACTTGAATCGCGCGGTAGCGGCATTGAGCAGTGGAGACGCCAACCAAGAGAGGGCCCGGAGCTACATCAGTAGATTGCCTGCATTCTTTCGGCAACAAGCGCTTCGGCAGCCATCTGCTTCGCCCCAACGGTCCTTGGATCCGTCCGATGACCTGTCTGTAGTGGAGAACTGTATCCAGCTGCTCTCACACCAGGTGAATGGCTCCTTTGAGTCAGGGGTATGGCCTAAGAATGCAGTTACTGGCGCCAAGTATGAGATGGTAGTACCAGAATGGTGCACCTCAGTTATGTCTGCGGCGTGGGTACTGAAGGAGGGCAGGGGAGAAGAGGCGCAACTCCTCCTAACCAGGTTCCTGAGCGAATGCCACAGTCAGCTGCAGCGCCACGATCCACTGATATTTGCCTTCATGTATACTTCGGTGCTTTACTTTACTAAGGAACACCCTGCCATTGCGTGGCTACTTCTCCGAAAGTTCCGCTCCGTTGCCGAAGAGCTATCATGGCCGAGAAATCACCCAGCCCGCCTTTTGTTCCTGGTTCTCTACCAAATGGGTCCTGACCAAATGGTCGTGTATGCGAACAAAATACTGCTCACCTACGTGGATCTAATTCACGGCGCTCTCGGCGGAGCCTACGCAATCGTCCAGGACATGCTCTCAGACGCCATGATGCGCCTGCTAAGTGGGGGGCTTATGAGCCCTGAGCAGGTAGCGGATCTGGGCCAAAATATGTGCGAGAAAGCCGAGAGAGAGAACCGACACCAGAACGAGTACTACTTCAACTTGAGATTGCATATGGCCAACGCACGCCTTTTGATGGGAGACAAGGACGCCACAAAGCACTTGCTGGATGAGATCACCGCGCCACGCAACAAGGATATCAGAGACCCCAGGATTCTGGTAGCCGTGAATAGGACGATGGCCAGATTGCACGAGAGCGATGGTGCAATTTCGGAGGCAATTGAGTGCCTAATGAGGTCTATCGTGCTAACACTCGAGATTGACGGAGAACACGGACCCCACCTCGTCAACGGCTTGATTTTGCTGGCCAAAATGTACGAGCGTTCCGGTCAGGCAGAGAAGGCGCAGAGAGTTAGAGAGGACCGTGACGCGACCTTGAAGTCTTTGTGCGAGATGACGGGGAACGGCCGGGGTACTTAGAGTGTTCAATGTTATATTCATATTTGCTTCTTATCTGTCCGAATCCCACAGCCGTCCATGTCACCTTATGACCGCTTCGCATGGATGTCAAAAATATGATCCTTGACTTCCACATCTGAGTGGTCATGTTTCGCAAAAGTTGAATTGCAGCCTGAGACGAAGCAGCGTTTATGGGGGTGCTTTTGTGCATGGCGGTACAAGTCGATCTGTGGAAAACACATGCTGTGTTCGCGGCAAGAAGCACTATTCGTGTCGTCGTGAAAATTCAAGTCGTCTTCGTTATCGAACCAGAGATTGCAGACGTTACACTGGACACGCTGCAGCTGGATCGAAGCCCGCGATGAGATCTGCGAGAGAGGACGAGGGGAGATGGAGGGAGATCGTGAATCGGCGCGTTCTTCAGCGGAACCGGCGTCGTCACTCTCATGGTCCTCGTCTCCACCAACCCCGTCGTCGCTGTCGGTCGCGTTGAAGGAGACATCATCGTCATCGGCATCACTGCCGCTTGAACTGCTCGCTATTTGGGTAGGGAGTTTGAGTCAGTGCGTACACCCCGCTCCATTGGAGCTGCTGATTAGTTATACTTACTGACTGAGCCTCGGATATGATGTGCACAGGCGTAATTGTTCTTTCCGACTGAGCAACCACAAAACTTGCAGTACCGGACGGAGTCGCGACCTGCCTTGCGGCAACCTAGACAAAACTTGGACCGGTAGTCATCACCAATATGACGGTGTTGCCTTCGCTTGCTACAATGACCGCAATACATGATTTGTGTAAAATGAGGAAGAAGAACCGTCGGCAGAGCAGAAATGAAGCAAGGATGGTCACACACCGATCAACTTAGCATCAAGGTCAACATCTCTAGAGGGCAGAAATACACGCTGTTATATAGACAGCCACTTTGTATCCTTCCTACTCTAGGATTAGCAGGTGGGACAGTGAGGCTGGCCCCTGATCTGGAGGATTCGTATCAGGTATTACCAGGGTACAAATGTAGGCCAGCTTGGCATGCACAAAGATCCCTGCCAACACACCCTCTTTACCAGCCCCAGCTCACGCAGTCTACAGCCCATCGCTGACTTATGGCTTGAATGTTGCGCAAATTCCACCATCACCAAGGTCTGTACGAGTCGGAGGGCGAATTGTGGTCGCGAGACTCGTGTTGTCTAGCTCAGAAAGGGGCTTCCTTGTCACTCACTGTTCTTGTACAAGACAATTTCGCACGGTGGAACAATGTCCCGAAGAAGTCTTGAATGGTGGTAAAAACGAATGATGATCAAACATAGATTGGTGACTATAGGAAGACATGAGAAGGGGAGAGGAGGGCATTCATCATGTAGCCTGGCGTATTTGCAGCTACCTAGGTACTGTCAGCTCTCAAGCCACTATTTCGTATTCCTAATTTACTGCGAAGTTCTAAGAATATCTTCTGAGCTGTGTCTAAACCTGAATGGGCGCCTCTCTGCGACTGTTCGTTCCAGTCCAAAACGTCCCGCACTCTAGTACCGTCGGTCCTATCAAGTTTTAAGCGGTTTATATACGGCTTATAAGAAATAAGCCGTAAACTTACAGCTTAGTAGATTAAACGTTTAAATATATAAACGTTTGTAAATATATAAGCCGTTTAGAATATTAAGCGGTTTAAAAGCGGTTTATTTTTATCGAGCGGTTTATTCCTTTCGGAGCTATTAGAGGAGAAGATTGCCCTTATTAAGCAGTCTGCTAAGCCCTATCTGTGCGCGCCTATCTAAATCTGTAATCTCCGTAAACCTTAGCTAATAGTAGTGTATATAGTTAAGCTAGTAAATCGCCGATAAATAGTTAGGTGGGTAACGAGAGGCCTATATAGGCCCGCCCCTTTTAGCTCTTAATGCTAAAAGAATAAACCGCTCGATAAGAATAAACCGCTTATTTTTCTAAACCGCTTAAATAAACTTAACGGTAAATTTGCCGCACATTAGTTTAAGCGGCTTAACTATATAAACTGTTTATAAGCCGCATTTAAACGGCTTATTTATAGTCCCAAACAGCGGTACTATCGATTCCTCAGCCAGTAAAGACACATCTGTGCACACTTGTAAGGCGACCCAGAAATCAGGATCATTACTCACTGACACCGCGCTTGTCCCCACCTCTTCTGCCTCCATCGTTTATCTCATATGAGTCTCCGCACATAAGTTGGCGGTTATCACTAGCGCCCTCAATCACAGTTATGCGGCCCCGAAAATCACCGGACCTAAAGATAGATGCAGAGGCTCTCATGATCTCTGCCGGATTAAGCATGCCGATCCACGCATGTACGCCGAGGCAGCCTCCCCAGTAATGCTGGTCCTGAGAGCCGCCAGCTTTGGGATCCACTTGCTTGTCGATAATATACGGTGTGACGCTATTTTAAAATCTTTTTTTATATTAAAATATTCCATTACTTTAATAAACCCTTATTAGCTTTAAATATAAAGTATTATTTATACTTATTAAATATAGCTAAAATAAAAAAGTAACGTGGTTTACTAGTTAACTAAATAAATTATATACTTAAATAGTTTTATTAATTCTATTAACTTTAGCTAACTTTAGCACCTAGTAAATATAAAAAGGTTAATTAAGTTTAGCATAAATTAGTGCTAATTAATTTAAATTACTTATTTTTAATTAATTTAGTTAATTTAAAGTAATTAAAGTAGCTATAATGTTAATTTAAAGTAGCTAACTTTTAGTGGGAAAATTAGCTCCTCCATTAAAATAGAGCACTTTAGCTATATAAAATTAACCTTAATTTACATTAGCTAAGCTAAATATTTAGGCGGTCCGCTATAAACCACTTAAAAATATATTATTATTTATATAAAATCTAACTAAATAGACTCTTCTATATCTTTCTTATAAGTTCTTGCATTATGCCTAGTCTTACTGTAGTTGCCACATTGTTGTTTACTCGGTCCGCCACGGACTGCCTCCTCTGGCTATTGCTGTGGCAACGTGGATAACCCCTATAGACCCACCGTCCTCTCGAGGGTAAAGACTTTTTGCAGCGACCTCCGTACCTGGTTGGCAAGCCTCGCGGTACCTTTCCCAACTGCCGGACAACCACAGCCGGCGTTCACTAGCTGCCTGGATGTCTTGTGCCCAATTTTGTTCGTACTGCTTTAGTGAGGTTACAATCAAGGTTGGCGTAATTTCCTAGGACGCGTGATTGCGATGCGACACTGGTACGCAGCGTCCGTCCGGGTCGCCGTAATACGCGGTGACTGGTATTGATTCATATTGTCCATCACCTCCGCTGCTCTGCATCCCTGCGAGTGCTGCTGCAGGCAGCTGTGGTGCTGGAAGGAGCGTTTGGCACGGGCGGGGGTGCATTTAGGAGTAAACTTCTTAGCAACCAGTATGGGGAGCTTCTCCCGAACAACATCAATACATCCAGTTGGGGCTGGGCCCGCCACCACTTACCTATCTTCACAGCCCACACCACTGCTGGGCTTCCTTCTACAACACCCCCGAATGCAATTACACCACACCCTAAGTTGCGTACCACACAGCGTCTCTACGCAGTAACATGAGCGACCATGAACAACAAGATCGAGCCCATCTTTTTAACTGCTAACCAAGTCATACGCCTATACCGCACCCGCATCATCGCGTCCATGCCCACACAGCACCCGCTTCTTGAATCGGCCGTCTCGTCCCCGATCAATCAGCATTACTATTCCCGCACAGACGATGTATTCTACCTAGCCGCGGTACTAGCGCAGAAGATCATGCTCAATCATTCATTCTCGGACGGTAACAAGCGCATAAGTGTCGCCGCAGCGGACATGTTCCTCAGGCTAAACGGCTACTGCTTAACACCGGGTGGCGGTGGATTGGGCCTTTTCGAGGATAGAGGCAGAGAAAGCAACAACAGTGGCATTGCGCCTCGATCGTCCCTGGCTGATGCGCATGTGGCTGTGGCGAGCGGGCAGTGGAAGGAGAGGGAGCTCGCAAGGTTTTTCAAGGAGGTTGCACAGCCGCGAGAATGAAGACGCATACATGGGCTTGGACTAGCGCGAATACCGCACCCGCCCGGGGGGGTGGGGTGGTGAGCCGAAGGCGCGAAGCGCCTTCAGCGAGAGGGTGGCCTGCACAACAGGGCTTCCCCCCAAAAAACTATAGTCCTACCTACTTAGGTACTGTGTATTAAGACGAATAGCTCTTAGGGCCCTGGCAGGGGCTTTCCACCTGGTTTAGAAGAGGGTATTGTGGATTATATGTTGGCCCAGAGATTCGCTAAAGCAACGAATTTGGTAGGGAAGTTGGGGGCGGAGGAAAAGAATGGGGTTGGGGTTAATAAGCTACAGAGCCCGTTGGTGCTAAAAATCTAAACTAAACCACAAGACAGGGAGACTTCCCTTAAGTCCGTCCTGTTAAACTATATTATTCCTGTGCTCTTGCCATATCTCTCTCGATTTCAGGTTACAGGCGCCTTCTTCTCCTCAATTATCCAGTCTCGGTAATCTTCACCTTTAGAGAAGGATGTTACTAATGTCCCTGGCCAGGCCCGCAAAGCACGCTTTCCGAGGCGTCTCGTTAAACCTGCTCGGTGGAGTCAGACAACAACCGCTCTGGCGTCGAAATCTGGTGACATTTCACGATGCTAAGGGCAAGTTCGTCACAATTGATCATTTTGGAGCGCTAGTCAGCAAAGATATCACTATCTCTCGGGGTAGCGAGGGTGAGTCTTTTGTAATGATGGATCGGGAAGTTGGGTTAGCAATGAGATCGGCCATTATGCGGCAGATTGGTGTCTCATTAATCAGCGATCCTGAGGCAATTCCATTGAGATTCTACCACACGTCCCTTCATTTCGCTCATGGTATGTCACTAGCCGGTGAAAGTTCTCTCTCTATATGGCCAATTTCGCTAACATAGATAGAGCTGCTACCATATCCACGCCTCATCATCGATAAGGGACTTGCTGGGCTAGATTCAAGCAATGTTAGCGCAGCTACATTATGGCTCTTTGGGCTCGCTGCAAGCGAATTCACATTGGACGGTACTCCGGACCGTAAGTAACTGCATGTGAGGTATCTATAGTAAATGTTACAAAGCTGAGATTTATTCAGATGATTTCACCTTGTCCTCCCGGGAGAGCCAAGAACGGCTGAAGGGGGTGCTAGAAGAGCTGAAAGATAGGTAGCTTCTCAATAGATATCCCAAAAAGAGATAGGAAAGTAGTGTTCACATGAGGTGCTTGGATGTCGGCTCTCATGACGGACATATGACTCCTTCCCTTTGGTCGAAACCAATCGGAGAGTCCTCCAAGTTGTGAATTTCTCCAACTGCCCTCAAAGTGCTCGTCCGGTCGAAGCGACCATAGCGACTTGGTCGCGCGTTTAAACCAAATGCAAAGAAGGATAACCACCCACCTAGATGAACGTTCACGACAAGATATTTCTACATACAAGGAGTCAGAGATTTAGTGAAGCCTGTTGTCAGACAGTGCCAGTATTACGAGAGACCAACCAGAGCGATGATACTGGGAGACTTGGTGACTGCGGGTCTATAGGTTTATAAACGAGCTTGCAGAGATGCGTAATTCAGCAATCGACCATCAATGAAACAAATTTAGTTGCAAGGGGTGCTGTGCCACAACAAAAAGGCCCCGTAATTGCCCTCCTCGGCAGCTCCTTCAGAGCCCGCAGGCGGGCTGCTTTCTCCAGGACCAGGAGACAGGAGTCGTTTACCCTCCTGAGTTTCCCTTTCCTTACAAAGTTTCCTCTGCGCCACACAAATAGAGCAGCGAAGAGGAAGAAGCTGCCCTGTGAGAAAGCTGCCCCTTAAATTCAAGGCAAGGTACGTGAACATAGCTGCCTAACAGGAATAGCAGGAGGAGAGGTAGGAAGAGTTTTAAGGAAGCGAACCAGGAGTGTGCAACAGAGTGTGCACAAAAGCTGTTAAGGTTTCCGCGGGCTCAACGCGTGCAGGTGTAACTAATTGTTAAGGAACGGAAAAGATTGAGACTATTTACGGGTACAAAAACACTGACACGCTACCGGCAAAATCGAGACTGCGCTTTAGTATATCAATTAGAGATATCGTCTAGCTATGTGAGCCGCAAGAATTCAGGTGGCGCTTTGAAGCCCGCTAGGTGGCAGCCTGACGGCTTACATAAGCCTGCCTCCGGGTCCACTTGCTGCCGCTCCTGTGGTAGGTCCCTGCACTATCCGTGCCTGCCGATAGTTGTAGATCACTCAATTTCTCCAGGCTCCATTCATCGGCGGCGCATGAGCTTTTCCTGCCATCTACCATTTCACTGACTCACCAAACCTACAGACCAAGCGCCATAATGGCGGTTGCAGAAACCCCCGAAGACGCTGCGGGCAATGTCGACTTGCCACGAGCCGAGGAAGAAGATGTTCAGGCCTCCAATAGTGGAAACATTCTTCTTGATACAGGGAGCCAAGATGGTGTGACTCCTCCCTCCCCTAACTACATTGCCATTCAGTTCCGCGAACTGAACTTGTTCTAGTGCAGGTACTGCAGGAGACTTTTGGTGTAAGAAAGGTCATTCGGCACGGTGACAGAGTGACCAAGACCAATACCACCATCGAAGGCTCGTTGCGTATATCCAATGAAGCCGCCGCAATCCACTTCCTGAGAGAGAACACAACCATTCCAGTCCCGGAGATTTACGAGACGACGCAGAATTCTATAACAATGGAGTTTGTTCAGGGTTCAAATTTGGAGGAAGCATGGGAGGATTTGTCTGACATTGAAGCTGCAGCCATTGGTGAACAACTTCGCAACTACGTCACCCAGCTACGAAATCTTCGCGGGCCCTTTATTGGATCTTTCGACGGCGGTCCAGCTGTTGACTCTAGGATGTTCATAAACGAAGGTGGCCCTTTCCGCACAGTGCCCGAATATATCGATTTTGTCCTGTCCGACCCTCCTCGGAACTGGCCCGGGGCGGCGCCCATGCACAGTATCGTGCGCAGCCAGATGCGCCCAGACTATGATGTGGTTTTCACTCATGGCGACTTGAAAGCCACGAACATTCTCATCCAAGGGTCGCGCATAACGGCCATTATTGACTGGGAATATGCAGGATACTATCCAGAGTATCTCGAGTACGTCTCAGCGCTTCGAGGAACGACATGGCGATGTCCTTACTATGCCGCTTTGTTGGAGATATTTCCAAAGCGATACGACACAGAATACGTTGCAGACTTCCTCGTTTCCAGGATCACAAGAAACGGAAGGTGAATGAGCAACGCAATCTTGAAAATGGGGCATCAAGGATAATATTTCAACGTGAACTCTGTCTTGATACTCTAGTTATATAGGCCTCCCTGCTCAGCATCTGGGGCAACAAGGCTGTAGATTTACCGGACCAGCAGCAAACCTGTGTTTCTCGTGATAGCTTATAGTCGACATTTCTGTATACAGTCATGTTCAATCTGCTGTATCTGGTGCTTCAACCAGAACGTCGGCCATTTTATCGATTGCGGCGTCCATTTGAGCACGACTTATGCAGCGTGCATCAACACATCGCTGCAATGCGTCTCCTACCCAGTTCTGACAGTTCCAGCTGCGGTCGTTATTCTTCACCAGTGTAGCCCAAATGGTGTTCCGAAGGGTTTTGTCCGTCTCGCTTGTAACACGAATCTTTACAACGTGCACATGGCCGCACGTACTAGCGCTCTGAAGAGGATTGCGATCCCAGCTTTCTTCCCTCTGAAAAGATCCTGCCGTTCCTGTGACATGGAGAAAATTCCACTTGATAAGGGTATCCCCGTTGAAAGTCTGAATAAAGAGTCCAACATGTCGATAGATGTAGGCATCAATAGGATTGCCTCTGAAGATCACAATACTCAATGTTTGAGAGAGCTGGTTCGACGCAGCCTCACCGGAGTTTCCACTTACTCCACGAATATTCCCACCGGCCTCATCCTTGTCAGAAGGACTCTGGCGAGGAGGGCTTGTGGTAATCGTCTTCTGGGGAGCGCTACTTGGAACGCTGGGTTTCTGAGGCGCAGCCGCTTTGCTACCATCACCGCCAGCGCTGTTGGTAGCATGACCTCTCTGTGTGACTTGAGATATTTTGGTGGGGTTAACCTCAACCTTTGCAGCATTTGGTCGGATGCCTTGCCTCTGAGCAGTGATGTGTTTCTCCTGTTTTGCCAAAGACTGCTGTTGGGCCAGTTTCGTGGAGGAAGCACCAGTCTCCAAAGACTTGGAACGCTTGGTATCCGGAGCTTCCGTCTTTCCAGTGGCCAGGGGATGCACAGCTTGCTTGATCCCTTGACCAGAGGTCCGCGAAGCAGCGTTGTTGTGGCTAGAGCGAGACGACATGTTGGGCAATGGGCAGTGATTTTTGATTTAGAATAGTGAAAGGGCTCGGATATGTGCCAAGAATTGAAATTCAAAATCTCTTGACTGGATATTTGGCGAATTCTGGAGATGATATGATCGAGGGAAAGGCTAAATGCGACAAAAAGAATTATTTCAGAGAGCGGGAGACAGTCCCAAATATGGTTTGATGGAGGTGCTTAAACG
The DNA here is from genome assembly GCA_023242295.1 of Diaporthe ilicicola. Classification (NCBI taxonomy): domain Eukaryota; kingdom Fungi; phylum Ascomycota; class Sordariomycetes; order Diaporthales; family Diaporthaceae; genus Diaporthe; species Diaporthe ilicicola. The sequence continues at coordinate 422,139 of JALPVH010000007.1, read as the reverse complement.
TTTTCTCTAAGTGAAGTAATCGGGGTGCTTGATAAAGAGAAGCTATGATGTGATGATTGTTGAGAGCACTTGGCACAATTCAGGACACCGAGCAGCATCATTTTATATCCCTTGCCAGAGACTTATTTGTGGATTCGAGAAATATTTCAGCACATAAAATCCAGTGAGGAAGCCGATGACTGTGGTTGCAGAAGATCTCAAGGCGGGGAGGTCGGCTGTTGTGGCCTGTATCTTGGTGGCCAATGGCTTGGGGTCGCCAAATGGTACAGCTCACTTGCGCCGTGGCCCGGCGTGTCTAAGTCAGAGGCAATGTTTGAAAATGGAAATCAGTGGAGAAAGCGGCCCAGGTATGATAGCACGCAAGTGAGCATTGTGATTCAAGCTGAGAGCAAATCGTCCAACACAGAAATCTATCCTGGTGCACTTCTACAGTACAAGCCCCAAAACCCTTTCCACGAAGATCTCAGAGGATAACAGGCCATATCCAAGACTTGGATACATTCAAACTCTCACAAAAGTGCGAAAATTGCAAATTTTGTGACTGTTCAAGGCTTCCAACGATGGGCCCGTGGCCCCGGCCCAAGTTGTTGGTATGGCTTCCAACCACGGGCCCTGGTCGCGGCCTAAGTTGTTGGTATGAATTTCCATGTCAATTTGGGCCGCATGAGACTAATTTAGAACTTTGAGAAGAACCGCAGATCTAAAAATAGCAAAAGATTGTTACATAATGAGAAACCATGTCAGGTTCCAATTGCAGCGGACCCATCATTGATGCAGTGCAATTCCGATTAGCCGCTACCAAGTCAACAAACGTGTCTAGAGCCGGGCTTCTCCTTTCTGAATCCATTCTTCAGGCCAAACTCGGGAACTTATAGATAGTGAAAGGGAATAACTGATTAGGAAGAGTTATCGCCGAGAAGTATGACAGCTAGCGTAGTTGAGTCGAGCTCCGACCATTATCGAGCATAGTATTCAGCATGGAAGGCATGGTCCAACTCCCTGAGAAGCAATGAAATAAGCACTACACTATAGCCGGCGTGCATTTCGAGAATTTGAAAAACAAGGACTGGGAGATTCTTACCCGTTGGTCGAAGGCTGCTGAAGCAAATCCGTCCAGCGACCGGGTCGCTCCGTCAAAAGATGCTACACTACTATATCATGGACAGGATACTTGGTGTTCCTGCGAATGGCCTATTTGTGGGTGGCCTTTTCAATTTTCTGAGACAAGGAAAACGTAATGGTTTTTGGATGGCGAATGAATTAGATGGCAAATTTGCCCCTGGAGGAGAAACAGGGAATCCCAAATTTGATCAGTCTTGATCACCAAGACTTTCAATGCCTAGCAAAGCACCTTTTTTAGGCACAAGCCGGCTGCAGCACCGGAAAACACACCTAAAACGCCTTCACCACTCTTTATATTGTAATGTTACTGTCCTTCAAAACCTTGATCGAATCCTATCTGCAGCGGCTCATGGCACACCCAATCTGTGTAAAGCCCATTGTAATGTGAGTCCAGTGAAATTTCCAACACCTCGTCATCCTCGAGAACATTTTCCACCAAGTTCAATCTACTGGGACTAGTGAAGAGGAACTCCATTGTTGCTTTGGGGCCGCTTCGATATATGGCAATCAGCGTGTTCAAAAGGTGTCTCGTTGGTTCACGCATATCTGCGGTCCGTGCAAAGAATTCGAGACTTTCGATCATGACAATTAGTATAATAACTGTTGCCTAGACAGTGAATTGTCTGCTTCAAAGCGTCGCATATTCTCTGCATATCTTTTGGATCCATATATCGGCGACACCTATCGAGGAACTCTAGGTCTATGTGGTCGCGGTGCCGGTCAATCAGTTGCATCAATGGGCGCTACAGACCTCGTGGCCGTTCAGGCCATGGCTTTCATGGCTATATTTGCCCAGGGCCTGTCCAGCCCGCAGAGGCTCGAATACACACTCTCGTCGGTGGCCTCGCGCCTGGCCCAGAGCCTGGGCCTCAAACCGCCAGCCGCCTGCGGACTGGCACCTTACCGACGACAAGGTGCGCGAGGGGAACCGCGTGTTTTGGGTGATGTACTGCTTGGATAGGTCCATCGCCCTGCGGTGTGGCCGCCCTGCTGTGATCTGCGACTATGAAATCAGTTGCTGCTTTCCGCGGGGCGTCTCCATGGTCCCGGCCGGCGAGCCGTCGGGATTAGATCCGGCCAGCACGGCAGGAGAAATAAGTCCACCGGCTTTCGACTTCTTCCAAGCCTTGACGAAGCTCTCACGTATCTCCGGTCATATCTCGTGCCTGCTCTACTCGTCTACCGCCTAAATAAGCCTAGTGCTCGAGTCACATCTAGTGGTCAGTTTCTTTACACCGAATTAGCTGAGCTCCAGGGCTGTTAGCATCGCCGTCTGAAGAGGTAAATTCATGTAAGCTGGTTATAACTTGAGTATCACCCAGCTCTAATTTATGGAATTGATGTCGCAATCAGTAGCGCCTTTGCAAATTCATGCCCGTGATTCATATTACGGCGCGTTTGGCCCTCCAGGGCTGTCAATAGTAAATTGTGAAGCCGGTCTGTTGCTGCCAAAGTAACCATTGGAAGCGCCTTGACACCCAGAGACAGTTTTCTCACTGTGGTGGCATCTTTGTACTCTGACATATGCCGACAAGATCTCTTCGTCTCGTGAAATTTCTGCAAAGACCCCTGCCTGGAGCAGCGTATCTTTGGCGACGACACTATGAGGGTTCCGGTCCTCGCGGTTCCAAAACAACGCCAACTCGTCGTCCTCCTCCAAGACGGGCGAGCGGGTGGGCGCATGAAGCACTCTCTGTCCTTTGGGAGAGGCAGAACCACCTGCCCGGGCCGTTTCATCACCAAGCGGGTCGTGGTGCTGTTTGAGGCACTGCTCCTGAGTCGCTTTGATATCTCCATAACCGGGGGCCATGCCCTCAAGCTGAGGAGTGGAGGCCTGTCCTGGGCGACATCGACGTCAAGCCTGGCGATGAAATGTGTATCAGACTGACGCCGAGAAAAGTTTGATCCGAGGCTGTTTTGATAAAGCCCGTGTGTGTTATATGTTACAGGATTTTTTACTTTTGAAACAAACCAGGCCGGGTAAATGCAGTCTCAACTGTTGTGCCCTTTCATTTCCTTTATCCACTTAGATATATCTTACTCATCGATAGAGCATCAAGACTATGAATCTAAGGTTCACATAATGAAACAAGGAAACGAACGAGCATATCGGAACTTTAATTAAGGTTCAGCTGAAAACACATAATATCAATCGCGGTGTGTTCGCAAGACCGGAATAGTTAAGTTCCTGATCGACAAAATTATCTCCTCTGCCCCGATGTCCAATACATAGTTAACCACCAGCTGGCAAATTGTGTAGAACTCGAAAGCTATACCCCCTTATTGCAAAACTCAAGCTGCAACACTGTGTGTTGGGCTATCGCGGCGCACGGCAAACATCATCCCGAGCTGAGAAAACGAAAATCGACCGCGCTGATGTGTCACGATGACTGGACAGCGAAAGACCATGAGACAGTTACCAGGTACCATCGCCCTGGAGTTTCGAAGGCAGACTATATTTTGACCATTTAAAGCTATCAGGACCACGTGGTTCCGTAGACCCCGGGCTTGCTCCAAGCATCATGGATGGGTTGTCGACTGATCTACCTTCACAGTGACTGGATGAACCTATACTGGGATGATGGTAATAGAAGGCCCTCTGATCCTCGCTCTAAAAATTTTGAAAAATGAGTCGTGTCAGAAAATCATAGTAGTCTACCATACCAGGATACCAGGCTTCGGGCGTCTCACCATCAACTTTCACTGAGAAACAGTCGAGGAAAACCGGCTCTAGTGTAGATGTTCATCGACTGATTACATTCTATACTATTGGATATGCGCAAGACCCTAGGCCCATTCATGAGGGAATTTCCTCCATCGCGCCTTTGCCTCAGGAAGAAAACCAAGAGGGAGAAGGAGGGCCTCCCTTCGGGGCACTGCGGTGTAAAAAGAAAACCAGAGCCTGATCTGGGCCGACTTTGGTTTTATATGTACATGAGTGGTGAAATACAGGCCCCAGACATCAAATTGGCATTAGCCAATAAAGAAAAAACGTCGTCACATCGTAGGGAAGCCATATTGGCCCTCGTCACCCAAGAAGCAAAACAAAGGGGAATCCCGTCTTTTCTTTTTTTAACCTCCCAAGCCAAAAGAGAACTCGCTCGTATACTTGACCCCAACGTTCCACCAAACGCGTAGACGTACAAAATTTGAGACAGGTACCTGTATTGTTTCCAGTCTCCCAAACATCCCCGTCATCTAGATCCAAACCGGCACCGGCCTCCCATGAGGCCGTGCCTCGGAGCTGGGCCGGGTCCTGGGCCGCGAGGCCGGGGTGGGCTGGACCACGTCCCTGACGCTGGCAGCCCGCCTCGGCGGCATCGCCGGGATGGAAGCATGGCTCCTTTTGGGGACCATCCTCCTGTTGTTCAGGGCCTTGGCCCTGGCCTCCTGGTCCGCACGAATTTGCTGCTCCTGCTGCTGCTGCTGGTGGTTTTGCTGCGGCTGATGCTGCTTCTTCTGGTCAGCGTCCTGGGCAGCAGCGGCAGCAGTGGCAGACATCCTCTTCCCCCGCGCGGGCTCAACAGGGAGCAGCAGCCCGGCGCCGCCGAGGGCGGCAGAGACACGCTTCTTGGCGGCACCAACGACGTTGGTGCCGACGCCCCTGGCGCGCCTGGGGGAGTTGCGGGAGCTGGTGGGGCCGACCGAGGAGCTGCGGGTGATGGGCGCGGCCTTGGCGTCGTCGTCGCGGACGAGCTTGCGGGCGCGCTGGCGCTGCTGCTCGAGCTCCTGCTCGGCGAGGCGGATCATGACGGTGAAGCGGCGGTCGTCGAGGCGGATGGTGTCGAAGCGCAGCGGCGGGATCGAGGGCGCGATCTCGCTGATTAGGCTGGTGTGCTGGCGCTGCTTCTGCGGGATGGTCGAGGTCGCCGCCGTGATTATGGACGACCCCGTGTCCTCGTCCAGGAGGAGCTCCTTGACCGTGTTGCTCGTGTTTATGATAGGGATGGTCTGCGAGGGGGCGTAGTTGGTCAGAAAAACGATGTGGTTGTTGTGATCCGCCTTGTGTTTCTTCCCGCCTGGGGTGCGGATTGACTTGTTCCTTGTAAAAGAGCGAGAGAGCGAGCTATCGACGCTCAGGGGCCGGACGTCCTTTAAGACTGGCAGCGGCGGCTGGGGGTTTTGGTCGAGGGGCAGGGGGCCGGCGTCAAGGCCAATTTTGCGCGAGACCTTGTCCAGGATGGCCTCATTCCGTCGTGACTTGTGATCTTCTTCGTCAGATGAGTCAGACTGGTTTCCTTTGGGAGTCCCGCGTCCCAGTGTCATACTGTCTGGTCTGGCCTTGTTCTTTGATAATTTCCGGTCGAGTTTGTCGAAGAGAGCCTCATCCAGCCGGGACTTCTTCTCATCCTCGTCGGTCCATGTCACTGGGGCGGCTGTGTCCATGGACCCGTTGGTCTTCTCAAGTCGGGCCATCTTGTCGATGCTATCCCTTTGGAGTGCATCACTCAAGGCTGTCGAGGTTGTTGACGAAGAAGACTGTCGGCTGTCGTTCACCCCAGACTTGCGTAGCTCAAGCAGCGAAGCCTTCTTCGGGCTCTTAGTAGCCACTGTCTCCCCCCACACGTCTTCTTTGGTCTCTTCTGCCTGCGAGCCCGCAACGCCAATGTCTTCGAAGGTGATCGCAGACACCTCCTTGTCTGACGGGCCCCAAGAGAAGACTGAACCAAAGAAGTTGTTCCACCACGCGGGCATGCACGACCTCGACTTGGCCTGCGGCCTCTTGGTGCGCACCACCCTGGCCGGCAGGCTCCTGTCGTTTTCGTCCCTGTCATTCAGGTCCTCCTCCTCGACGATGATGATCTCGTCGATCTTTTTGCCCGCCGGCACCACCCAACCCTCCACCTCCTGCTGCGGCCGCCGCGACTCGGCCCGCTTCTTCATGACCTGGTCCACGACCAACCCGTACGCCTCGTCGACGTTGGCGTTGGACCGGGCCGAGACCTCGATGTAGGCGCAGTTGGGGCCGAACCTGCGCGCCAGCTCCTGGCCCTGCTGCGCCGACACCATCCGCGGCAGGTCTCCGCCGCTGTCCCTGAGCCGGTCCGTCATCGACGCCACCACCAGCACGGGGATCTCGAGGTCCTCGGTCGGCAGCGGCGGCAGCAGCGTGGCCCGCCGCCGCCGCTGCTGCTCCTCCTGCTCAGGGGGTTGCTGCTCAGGCGGCCGCTCCGGCAGCGGCGGGTCCGGGTCGCTGTGCGCATCCACCAGGTCCTCCAGGGTGAACGGTTTGGAATCGCGCAGCGACGAGCCGCGCCGCGTCTCGACGACGGTCGAGGACGCCTGGCTGTACGCGCTGGACGTCGTCCGGAAGCTGACGGCGCTGTCACGCCTCCTGTTGTTGGCCGACACACCTCTGTGGTTGTTGTCCGATGCAGCGGCGCCGCGGCGCAGGCTCGCGTAGCTGTCAACCTCCCTAATGGTTGGCAGCTTCTGTTCGCTGAGCGACATGGGGCCCGAGATGATGAGCGGCTTGGGCGTGGGGCTCTGCTCTGGTGGCGAGGGCGGCAGGTCCTGCTCGTGGATCATGAACTCGGCCCGCTTGAGCGCGGAGCCCTCCACGACAAGGCTGATGCGCTTCAGCTCCGCCTTGTAGTCGACCTGGTCCCTGTCCCGCTCTTTCTTCTCGTCCAGGCCGCTGAACAGGGAGGCATCGGTGATCCCGCTACCTCCCGGGGAGCTCGGCATGCGCGGGAGCATCTTCTGGAACGACTTGATCGACCGTGTCGACTTAGATCGCTGCATCTCGGGGATCGCGGCCGTCAGGCCGTCGAGGAGGTTGACGATGTCGGTCGTCAGCTTCTTCTTGCGGCCGGTGTTGATGATGTCCCCGACGACGCTGCCGTTGACCCACTCGAACGACTCCTTGGACCAGGGGTTGAAGAGAAGCATCACGGCGTCGGACTGCTCCAGCAGCTTCCTGCGGTGAACTTCAGCCTGGCAAGCCGAGGAGGAAGAGGAGAGCGTGTCCTGCCGTGAGATGTCGTCCGGGCTGTAGGGGTCCATCATACTGCTGGTCTGCTGACCAGAGCCGGTGGGGAATTCATGGATGATTAGGTGAACCTCGCTTCCTCCTGGCATGGATACATGCCGGTGGCAACCCATAAGCTGAGCGCCGCTGGGGACGACTTTAGAGAACTGGCGGAGAGTGTAGCGCAACTGTAGTGATGTTTTGCCACATCCTGGTGGGCCCAGCAGTAGGATTTGGATGTCCTCATTATTACCTTGTGGTGCTGGTGCTGGGGCATTTCTGAGGAAGTTCGGTTGCTACTCAGCAGTTCTTGTTAGCCATTTCCACATGCGGAACCAGTCAGAGTCTGATGGGGGATTTCTGGAAAGGAAAAGCTTGAGAGATCCGTACCCACTTCTCCTCGTCTGAGGAGGTCGAAGACCAGATATCACTGCCCATCACGATCAAGTCCTTGATATAAATAGAAAATTATTGTTACAGAAACAACGTAAGTGTATGAGGTGTCAAACCTCGTGGGATTACAACAAATATAGTAAGTAAGCGGATAATACCGCGTGAATCGTGAAAAAAAGAGGCAAGATTAAAGTGAGTAGTAGGGACTGGTGATAGTCGAAAATGAAAATTCGTATGTGCACAAAGGAATGTCGTAGCAGGATTCAGAAACAGAAAGGTCTCATCTCGCCAAGCGGGCGTCAATAGACCTATGTAGGAACTGTCATGGGGATTGCTCGGACGATGCTCAATAACGCCGAGGGCGAAGAGGGAGGGGTGGGAGAAGACCACACAGAGGTAGAAGGTTCGAGGCTTGTTCTGGAGAACCAGGACAAACGTCCAACTTGTAACAGTCAAGAACTTTGTCTGCCGACTCCAGTTTCCGTCTGATGTAGGCACACGAGTAGAGAGAACGGACTGGGGGAGGGACGAGGGGAGGGATGGCGCCTAAAAGCGGGTACTTGGATGCGGGTGACATACATGGTACTACCCCGGCACGTTCGGGTAGGAAGGACAGAAGATCGACAGATGGCGAGGCAGGACCGAACTCGAGGCAGAACCGAACCCGAGGCATCAAAGGTCCGTCAAGGGAGCAACAGCGTCCAAGGCCAGCTTGACCAGGGGTGTCGTAGGGTGGGAAGAGGCTCACGACGAAATCCCGGGGGGACGGCACAAGGCGCGCGGAAACAGCCCAAAACGGGAGTGGTAGCATCAGATCTTTTTCCAAGGAGACAAGCGCGAGGTGTGACGCAGAGCAGCGCCCAGCAAAAAGAGACGCCTCGGAATCCTCCTGAACCGCCCGGTAAGGCAGCAAGGTCAGGCAGGGCAAAGGCGCGGCACGGCCAAGTCCATGGCAGCACACACCTGAGGCTCTGCCTCTGCCTCTGTCTGTCTCTTTTTCCCGTGCAGCCCGTCCTTGAGGGGCTTCCACCTCAGGAAAGTTAATAGCAAAGTATTAAACTTTGTGAGGAAGTCACAAGGCCAATCGGAAGGTTGTCGTCGCGTTTCGAGACCATCAGGCCATCACAAAGGGGGAGTGCGCGTGCGCGTGCGCGTGTGGGATGGGGAGGTAAGCGAGCTATAGTGCGCAACAGGGCTCACTATCCGGAAACCCCTATAGACCCCAATTTCCGCTTATCTATATACACCCTCTATCGCTTATTTACACTACCTAGCAGGGTAAATTCGTAATATATAATTTAGCAGTATTATATATTAAACTATATTTCGGTATATATTAAAATTAAAAAATCTATATAAATCTATATAATTCCTTTCTCCTTTTATATTAACACTTTTAAAATAATCTTAGCTATATAGGTTCTTATATTAATTATTATTCTTTATTATTACTTATTATCTAAAATAACTTTCCCTATACCCCCTTTTAGGCTTATAGCTAAATATCTAGTTATATAAAAGCTTTATATTAAAATAAGGGCTATATATTTATATTAATGCTATTATTTAAATTATAAACTTTTATTTCCGGATATAATTAATCTTATTACCTTTTTATAACTTCCGTAAAGTATTATTAGCTTTATATAATCGGATATAAATTAAATTAATAACCTTTATCCGAATATATTATATAATATAGCCGGAAGCTTTTATATAACTTTAAAGCTTATAATTTTAAACCTTAATTTAATCGGTTTTTTTATAATATTTATAAAAACCGCTATTTAAAATTACTATAAAAGTAAGAAAAAGATAAAGAAGCTTAAAAATACTTTATTAGCTATAATTATACTTTAACTTTTTACTATTAATTATACTATAAAGAAAACTAAAGAGCTATATATTTATAATTATATTTAAATTAATAGATTTACTAAATATTAAACCTAATTATTTACGCTTAATTAATAATACTTATTATTTAAATAGCTTATTTATAAACTTTTTAAATACCTTTATATCGACTTTAAAGCGCTTATTAAGGATTAGTATATTATTTAATTAATAATAACTAATAATAATATAAATATAATTAAGCTTATTATAAATAGAAAATCCTTAATTAGCCTTTATATAATTATAAATATATTTAATATTAAAAAGATTAAAAATAATAATAAGAATAAGTATATTATTATACTTTTATAAAACCGGAAAGTTAAATATAAAAAGGAATTATTTAAAGGCAAAAAGGGAAAAAGAAGTATATTATTATATAAGCTAGTATAATATAATATAATAAAGCTTAAAAATTAAATTAATATTATTATAGTTAAATAATAGGTTTAAAATAATTAAAAGTAAAATAGCTTAAATTTTATAAAATAAAAGGATATTAAGAATTAATTAATACTTATTAAGTTTAAATAATTATTAATTAACTTAAATAGCTAAAAAAAATTTTTATTTATTAAATAAAAAAAGCTTATTATAAGCTATATTTTTAATATTATCTTTTATATAAGCTAATAATAATATATAAATAAAACTAAAAAAGTATAAGCAGGTTTAAAGCTTAATAACTTAAGCTATTCCCTTTACTATAAATATATATAGGATTATTTATATAAAAAGCTTTTTTATATTTAATAATATAAATTTATAGGTAAAGAAGTTAAATAAAAAGGAATTATTTAATTTAATTAATATAAAGTAATATATAAGTTTAATTATAAAATTTTAATATTTATTTTTATATTAGATTTTATATTAAGTTAATCTATATTAACTTCTTTATCTTATAATTATATATAAAGATAAGTAAAGTTATTAATTTATAATTTAATTAAATTAATCTTTAATTTTAATTTCTTATTAATATACTTTTAAAATTTATACTTAAGTATTTTATATTACTAAATAAATAATATTAATTAAATTTTATTAGTTAACCTTTTAGATATACCTTTAACTAAATCTATTATATTATTATAAACCTTTATTATTTTTAAATTTAAATATTTATTTAGATTTATATTATTTTAATTAATAATATTAATTAATTTTTAAAGGATAGTATTAGGTATAAGGTATTTATAATCCTTAATTTTCTCTTTATCTAAAAGATAATAAAAAACCTATAGCTTTTTAAATATAATATAGGGCTAAAATTTCTATTTATAAATATAATAGGAATTTTAAAGCTATATAAATTTAGAAAACTTATAATAGATCCGGGGTAAATATATATAAAGTAATATAATATATTATATAAAATTATACTTATTTTATAAGCTTAATTCCTTTAGCTATTAAAAAAAAGTCTTTATTTATTAGATATTATATTTATTTAAATATATATAAGGCTAAATTTACTTTTTAAAATTATAAACGCCTTTTATATAAACTTCCCTATTATTGCTTAATTTTAATATTATATATATTCTTATTATATACCTAATATTTATAAAAGGTAAGGTTTAATTAAGCTTATTTAAATTAAATAGCCTTTAATATATTATTATTTTCGGCTAATAATACTAAAATAAATTAAATAAAATATAAAAGAATTTAATAATTATTAAAAAGTATTACTTAATAATAATATAGCTATAATATTATATAAGGTTATATAGGTTTTTTTATAAGGTTATTATTTTATAATAAATAATAATAAGCCCTAATAATAAGTTTAATTTCCCTTTTATAATTTATATATATTAGTAAAGGTATATATTAATACTTTATAACTATTTAAATATATTATATAAGAATAATTTAAGCTATAATTATAGAAATATTATAATAAAACTATATAATAAACCTTAAATAAGTATTAATATTAGTATAATACTTAATACTATAATATAATAGCTTTATATATTTATTAATTAATTATATAAAGTTAAAGCTAAAATATATAAACCTATTTCGGTATTTATATACTTTTAAATAGCGTTTTTTAAGCCTATTTAGATAAAATATTAGGTAAACTTAAAAAAGTATATCTTTTAAAATATCGATTATTTATTATTAAAGGTATATATATAATATATTTCTTTTAATTTTAATAGTAAGGTTTTTATTATATTATTTTTTTTTAAAAAATATATATAAATAATTATATATATTCTTAATTTTCTTTAGATTATATTATTAAAAGATATATAGCTATTACTAAATATATTTAATTTTAATTAAAGTTATAAGCTAGCTTTCTTTTTTAATTAGGTATTAAAAAAGTTTCTAATTTAATAACCCTTATTTAAAATAAAAAGTAGTAATTTAGGCTTATAAGCTAATAGTATTAACTATATAACCTTATTAGGGCTTAATAAATTATTTTTTAAAATAATTATATAATATAATTTTTTTAATTAAAATATTATAAATTTTTTAAAGTTTAATAAGAATAGTAGTAATAGATTTTTAAGCTTATATCTGCTTTTTAATTTATATATAGTATTAATTAAAATTAATATAAGGTTAAGGCATAATAATTAAAGGATTAAAGGGTTAATAAATTAAGAAAAGAAAAGGAAAAAAAAGGAAAAAAAAGGAAAAAGAAGAAAATTAATAGAAAATAAGGTAAAAAGGTAATTATAAATAATAAAAATTTATTAATATAAGATTAATAATTATATATCTTTATAAAAGGAAATATTATATTAGATAAATAAATATTAATTATTTTTATATAAAATAATTTAAATAATTATAAAGAATATTATTATTATTATAGGTATTTAATAGTTTAAGAGTATTATATAAAAAAATTAAAATAGTATTAAATATACTTATTTATATCTTTTTAAATATATCTAACCTTATTAAAACCTATTTATATATATTTAAGCCTATTTATATTTAAAGATTTATAGCCGAAACTAATTTAGCTTAAAAAGCTTTTATCTATATTTAGGGATTTATAATTAAGGCTAATTTAGCTTAAAAAGCTTTTATCTATATTTAGGGATTTATAGCTAAGGCTAACCTAGCTTAAAAAGCTTTTATCTATATTTAAGGATTTATAGTTAAGGCTAATTTAGCTTAAAAAACTTTTATATATATTTAGGGATTTATAATTAAAGTTAATTTAGCTTAAAAAACTCCTATTTATACCTATTTATACTTATCTATATTTATTTATAAATATAAATACCTAATAATTCCGGTAAAAGGTATATATTTATATATACCCTTATTAATTAAACTTCTTATTATATTAAAATATAAAACTTAATTTAAATTAAATATAAGCTAATTAGGGTTAATTAGGGTTAATTAATAATTATCTTTATTTAAAATACCTTTATATATAGCTATATATTAGGCTTATTAATTTTTAAATATAATATAATAACCTATCTTTTATTAGATTTTAGCTAAAAGCTATATTAAAGTCTTATTAGATATAGATTAAATTTAACTATTAATAGAAAGCTTTACCTAAAACTATATAAGGTTATATACCTATATTTAAAGCCGAATAAGTAAGCTAATATTAGTTATATAGCTGTTAGGCGATATATAGCCCGGTATAGATTCTAGGTAGTAAATAGGTTTAATATAATAAGAAATATTAGAATTAATTTTAATATACTTTTAATTAAATTTATAAAAGGGCTAATTAAGCTTATAAAAAGGCTAATTAAGCTTATAAAAAGGCTAAAAAGTTTTATAGGGAGGCTAATTATATTTATAAAAGGGCTAATTATATTTATAAAAGGGCTAATTATATTTATAAAAAGGCTAAAGAGTTTTATAAAAGGGCTAAATAAATTTATACCGCTTAAAAGCTAGCTTTTTATTATTAAAGCTATTAAAATTATTAGTAAATAATTTAATATATTGCGCCTTAGCTATATATCTAGCTTTATTAATATTAATTATAATTTTTTCTATTTTTATATATTAATAAGCTATTATATAAGGCTAAATTAATATATACCTTATAAACTATAATTTTTAATAGTTAATTTAAATTAGCAATTAATATAAGCGCTTAAAAAGTAATTATCCTTTTTATATATATAGTTATTAAAGGGCTTAATATATAAGATAATATAATAGATTTTATATTTAATAGGTTTAATATTATTACCTTTAAATATTTTAATAAAAAGGTATTTAATAATAGCGGAAAATTATTATTAGTATATAAGCTTAAATATATAGTTTATAATATTTCCCTTAATAATAATAAGCTTTATTTAAAATAAGTATTAAATCTTTTATAATTATATTAATATCTTAAAATATAATATTATATATAAATATATATAGCTATATATATTATTTCTTTTTTAACCTTTATAATAAGGCGGTTAGTATTATTAAACTTAACGTTTAAGATAATATTAAAATAATATAAAGTAGCTTTATATATATTTATATCCTTAATAATTTATTTTAAGGCTTTAAAAAGTATATAACCTTTATAAAACTATAATATAGGCTATATAAACTTATTTTAATAAGCTTAAAAGGCCTTTTACTTTTTATAGATTTATTTAAATATATTCTTTACCTAATTAGCCTTATTAAATTTAATAAAGTTTTTAAATATAATTATTTCGCCCTTTTTATTAAAGCCCTTATTTATAAGGCTTTAATTAAGATTTTTAGGGTTATAGCTATTATTAATATTTATAATAAGCTAATTATAAATAATAAAGGATTAATTAATTATATTAAAATTTATTTAATTTTAAATAAAGCTTAATAAACCTAATTTAGCCTTTAAGAAATATTATTTATTTTTAAATAATAAGGTAAAGCTAGTATTTATAAAAATATAGGCTAAAGAGATTTATATAAGGCTATTAATAAAAGATTAATTAGTATTATTACCTTTTTAACGGCCCCTTTTATTATTAAGCTTATTACCGGGTATACCGGATATACCGGGTATACCGGATATTATTAGGCTTATTTTATTTATATATTTTTATCGAGGCTTATATAATATTAGTAAATAATATAAAAATTTATATAATAATTAAAACTTATAATTTTTTAAGGCTTAAATAAAATAATAAAAAATATAATATAAATTATTACTATTATTATAAAACTAATTTTAATTAATTTTAATATAATAGCTATTAAAAAAGTTAATTTATATATATTTTTAAAGATAATAAATTAAATAAAATAGGTGGTATAAGCTATAAGGGGTATATATAGATAATTAGTTATATACTATTTATAATATTATAGGAAGAAGGGAAAAAAGGGGCTTATAAGTTAATTGTTATAAGTTTTTTATTAGTAGTAGGTAGGGTAGGGGCTTATTTCTGCCTTTTAATTAGCTATATTAGATAAACCAGATTATATAGGCCTATAGGAAATAACGGTTATAGCTTATTAATTAATTATGTATTTTGCTTTTATTAGGTATATAGGTATATGATTTTAATTGCGTAGGCCGGTATGGCTATAAGGTTTATAGGGGTTTCCGGATAGTAAGCCCTGTTGCGCACCATACGAGCAGCTGGTTGGGTTATTTTGGTGCGTCCGGGAGGGCAGAGATGCGGCGGATTTCAAAACCCTAGCCAAAGGTATAAAAGCTGTCATATGCCATGAATGTACCGAGCTAGTCCGTCCCCCCGTACCGGAATCCCGCCTTGACCCTCCGCAATTAAGGTTTGGTCTGTGTGGTGGGCGTTCCGCTGGGCGCGATAGTTTCCCTTCCAACTTGAGCCGCACCTTACCAGGACCACATCCTGACTGATCTGGGGGGAGGGCTGGCTTGACACCTGTCAGCCAATTGCCATCGGATTTCGTCCCAACTCGCCCGCCCGCTGATGCTGAAGCTCGGGGTGAAGGGTAACAGGAGGCGGAGAAGTTGGACCGTGACGATCGCTTACCAACCTTTGACGAGTCAATCCTGCGATCTTTTGCAATGCAATGGCAGCATTCCTCATTGCTCACAGACGACCTGAAGGCGTATTCGGCCTGCAAGCATCCTGCGTGATGCGGTGCCCAAGTTGCATCCATGAACTCATGGTCGATGGATAGCACTCGTTCATCTTGAGCAAACTAAGAGCTGCGTGGGTCATCATACAAGATGCATCGGCCGGCGGTTTCATCAGGCAAGACTATTCCGCCGGGAGCAAAACTCTCTCAGTCAAGATGGGTTGCGTTCGTGCTAGCGCAAGACACCCCACGGCACCTCGGCCCTTCAGTGCTGCTCGGCAATTGATCAGCAAAAGACACAGTGTTATGAACAAGGACAGCGTGCTCGGGCGCCCAGAAACCTATAGCAGAGAATGTTTTGGCAGCTGCTGATCATGCCGGATGCTCCAAGGGGAGTGTGGTTGCCGTTGTCAAGAGAGAAACAGCGAAGTCCGGGGAGTAGCATGGAGGGCAGAAGGGATGAACAAGGGCGTTGTGACACGGCTTTCAAATCCAGATGATTTAGCGACCCTCCGCTGCCCTGAACTCCCAAGACGTTGTTTTGACCTTGCGATGAAGTCCTTCACATGCGAGTCCCGAGGTCTGCGGGAAATAAAATCGTCCCAAATCGCACAGTGTCCCCGAGACCTCTGGTAGCATCGTACTGGATCAGCGGCTTGACGATGAAGGCGTATCGAAGGTCCGAGGACCAGGGTCCGTTGTTGCACAAGGGTGAATAAGAGCCTGGTGTTTAAGCACAACTGCCATTGGCAACAATAGATGATTCAACGCCTTGCTATGCTCCGTCAACCAAAGCCGATTCGCCATTACTCCGCCGTGCCTTACAAAACAATGCAGTGACATGAGACCAAACAAAACAGACTTCGTAATCGTAAAAAATCGATTTCTTAACATCATCCTGCTATAATTGCCCCGTCTTAGCCGGCTCCGGATCCGGCTGCACCTCCCGGAGGGGCGCATGCTGAGCGGCAGAGTCTGCCTCGGGCCCGCCGGGCGAGGAATTGGCCCCGTGGGCGCTCGACCTCATGATCTCGTCCTTACGGCTTACAGCGGGCCACTTGCGGTCCTTGTGGGCGTTCTCGCCGGCCTCCCTCAGCCACTGCCTCCACTGGGACGTGCTTGGGGCCGCGCCGCTGCGCTCGACCCAGCCGGTGTGCTTGGTCTCGCGGATGGCGTACCAGAGCGTCCTTGTGAAGCTGGGGTAGCCCCCCACGCCGCTGTTGTCCGCGTCGACGACCATCTTGTCGGCGTTCCTGGCGTCTTCGGGGGTTATGTCGTTCCACTCGTAGCGGGACAGGTCCCAGAAGTACCGCCGAGGCAGCATCCCCAGGAGCCAGTACACGCCGTTGAGCGCGATGTAGCTCCCGCTGGTAAGAACCTGCGCCTCGAACCGGGTGTTTCCGAGCAGGACGACGCCGACCATGAGGAGCATGGTCCCCAGAGCCATCAGAAATCGGTACGTCTTGGGGCCGACGTGGTACTCGCAGTCTTCCGTTCCTGTGTATAGCTCCCGCGCCACCTCCTCGGTGCACTTGATCAGCATGAAGGCACCCTCTCGGGTGCGAATCATCATGTCTCCGGGCGGCACGTTTGTGGTGTGAGGAGGCCGCACCATCAGGCGTGGGCGCCACCAGGATGCATACCCGACGAGGGAGGCCTGTACTGAGATGATGAAGATGGCTATCAGGGCATTGCCGTCCTTCCAGTAAGCCGTCAGTCCGAATATGAGCATCGTCAGAACGAACGATGCGACCGAGGCCATGTGTATGGGGCTGCTCCAGGCGGGTGGTACCGCAGGGCGGGTCGTCGGCGTAAGAGTGGGATTCGCGATAAAGTCCGTGACCTTCTCCTTGGCCGTGCGACGCCTTTTGATGCCCATCGTCGGCTCAGGAGGTGGATGGTCTCCCTTCTCCACGTCGACGTCGACGTCGAATTTGACGCCTTTGGTCGTTTCATGCGCGCTCTTTTTTCGATCAACATCTTTTGACGATGGTCGATCAAGGCTGTGCTTGTGAGCGGTCACTTTTCCCATTGACCGGTTCCACAGCCTGCCAGCCCAGGAGTCTCTCCTGAGGGGTTTCCCTATGCCAGGTGCAAAGACCTCGTCCCTGTGCCTAATCTCAAGTACCTTGAATGAATAGGGCACTTGGTCGTCCAGAGGGTGTATGATGTTGGCAAAGAAGCCCACGGAGTCCAGGGATACGCCGTTGTGGACTCCGACCAGGTTGGCGTTGTAGGTGGGAAGCCTGGTGGGCCTCTTGGACTTCAGTAGGGCCTGGGGAGCTGGCAAGATGCGAGGCAGCAGGCAAAGAACGGACGCTGTGATGGGCTGGGCGTGTTCTTCCATAGAAGACTCGCCAATGACGGCGAGAAGCGTGACGACGTCCAGTCCCCAGCTGTTTCTGTCGACTGGGAACCAGGTTGCCACCGGAGCGTTGGCGTCAGCCATGTTGATGATGTGAGTGAGTGAGTGGGAGCGAAATTGTCTCGGAAAGAGACTCCCGCTCTCAAGCACCGACTGTCGAGAATCCGATGGTTTTGTCAATTGACAGACGGATTTTGTATTAAGGAATCGCCAGACTGCCGGCCACAGCTTGGAGGCTGAGGCTTGGCTGGGCTTGTAGGTTGGCTGGTCGTTGGCGCGGGTGTGCCCGGCTGGTGTGACAGGCTGGTGGGACAGGCTGGTGGGACAGGCGAATCAGTGGATTCCTGTCAGCAATGAGGTCAAGGAGGAATGGAGAAGCCGGTGCAGCATCTGGACAACGGCCACGGTCATCTACATGATGGCGATGACATGATTGATGATTGCACCCAAGGGTCGAGACAGAAAACGAACAGGCCCCTTCAGCCTCAATCCCCAACAAGCAGCCACATGTCTGCCGCGGCGGTGTGTGTGAGTGGTACGGAGTACTGTAGTGCGCAGTGTGGAAGCGCTCAGCTGGGGCGCAGCCGCAGGGTGGGGTTTTCAATCCACAAGGAAGCTCGAGGGAAGCACATCCTGGCTGTGGCACTGTCCGTTGCTTGCATTAAACCGCGTCGATCGTCTGTCTCGGCCGTGCCTGTTCGCTCCCCCGTCCCAAATCCAGCCTCCGCAGCAGATGGGCCAGGTCCACCGCAATGGAGTGAGGGCTTGGGTTTTTGGGCGGCTGCAGCGTTGGGCGGATTCCATAAGCACTCGGGCACGCAGGCACACCAGCAGGCTGACTCGATTGCCAAATGAAGTGAGTGGGTGAATAAGTTTTGAGAAAGGTTCCAAAGGTGTTGGAGCGCGTCAAACGCATCAGAACCCCAACCCCACAGAAAACGGCCAGGCTTAGCCCAACGTTAATTCAAGGTTGGCAGCTTGCGCGTGACCGTTCCAAATGTGGGGGACGGCCACAACCCGTCCCCCCCCATTGTCGATCAGGGTTGGGGTCACAACCTTGTTTTGAGCTGGATCTAAAATATCTGGTCCCTAGGTACTTAGTAGTTTGGTGGTAGCACCACCCAAGACAATAATGTATCACTTATTTATTGTTCCTGGAAGTTTTGAGGCTCATACTTGAGTACAAATGAAGCCCAAAGCCCAAATTGTTGACCCAGCCCTCTGCGATGCAGTGCTTGCAGGTTGGTCAAGTACCTGCTCGCCACTTCCCTGCCACTTTTGCCAGGCTGCAGTGAATTCAAGGTAAACTGTTCGCCAGTTGTGTGCAATTCGGTTTGTGAACGCAGGAGCTGACAACAACTTTAATACCGCTAATGACATGATACCGGCTAAATATCCATATTTCAGACCTTCTCGACTTTTCAGTCGCCATGTAGACCATGTTTCCTTCTCTTGAACATGTAGGTTCAATCTCAGTGTCAAATGTCTGGCTTCCACCGATTTCGCAGAGGTCACACGCAGGCTGAGCACGATGGACGACAAGGCGCCCCAGACTATCAGAGGAGGTCTGTCAGATACTACGCGCACACATTGGATGTTATGACTTCCTGCTACTGGAATATCGGGCCCCGCTCTTCCGCAATGAGTTACTGGACGCGTTCAAATTGCACCAGGAGGCCCTCCAGCGCCCAGATCCCAGCCCAGCGGAACTCCAGCGCGTCCGTGACCAGCTACGTCTTCTTGACAAAATGGACGACCGGCTGAAAGAGCACTGGGCGGAGCTTCACAAGAACATGCATTCCCGTATCCTCCTCCAGGCTCATGTCTGGGAACATCAGAGCTCCCTGGGCTCAATGTTGATTATGGACTGTGCGGGAAAGCCCTTTCAAGACCACGGCTTCGCTTCCGAGATTGTTGGCAGGGTTGACGAATTTTGCAGCGGTGAGGGCAAGATTGAGGCGTAATTGCTATTAATAACAATTACCTTAATAGTAAATCTTCTGTTACTCATTCAAGAGTTATTCGAAATATGGCTTCAAGGTGTACAATCAAAGTTCTCTCCGTCCCCTGAGGGAAATGATGCTGAGCCGAGACCATGTCGAGAAGAGACTCGGGACGGCCGCGGCAGGGCCATCCTATCCAACAGGCGAGATCCACCGCCTGGTCGACCAATGCGACTGGCAAAGTCTAGCTGCCGCGGTGTTCAACGACCGCGAGACTGCCGCGGTCGTGTTCAGACCCAGGCCACTCGACCCAAAGTTTTGGGGGGACCGCATAGGCAAGACGGTTCTGCGGAAGATCGACGACACGAAGGACAAGTACTTTGCCGAGCTCTCCGGCCCGACCACCCACACGCTCACCAAGCACGCAAGAGAGTTTGAATTTAAAGAATCAGGTAGTTGAAGAGAGTGGGAGGCTTGAGTGAAGCCTCCCTGTGACACGGAAGCTGCCTTTGTCTCAGGGTGTAGAGCATGTGGCAAGCAATCCAAATATTGTAATTGTATCAAAATACCAACGTGACAGCAACTGCGGGTGCCTGCATTCTTCTAGGCGGGTGCATCCATGCTATTTGGCCTCGCCAGTTCTGCCGTGAGGTCGTTCTATTCAATGTTCCCGGAGCAATTAGAGCTCTTGGGAACAGGGATCGCGATACATTATCCTCAAGCAAAATCCCATGTACAACACCTGACCATAAGCCGGAGTTGGCGAGAAACACAAGGATAATTGTGTGAAAGTACTTCAAACTTGATGATCTCATAAATCCATAGTCCTGTTTATTTAGGCCAATCCAAGCCGTAGCAGTCAATACTATTCAATCCATGTTTTAAGACGACGAACTAGTCACCTTTTCATGGTGTACACACATGTAAGCAAGCTCGACAGCCTGCTTCCATCGTTTGCTACGGCTGACACTGGGCTTGCTCTCGCGCCCGGCCGTCCCGCCCATACACCAGATCGACTGCGAGGATCCAGATTCGGCGATAAAGCGGGGTTTTCCTGATATCTTCCAGCCAAAGACGTTATGAGCCTACGCATTGCACAACTTGGACAGGCTGTTACCCATATACAACAGTAGCGACGCCATCAGATGATCGAGCAAACGAGTGCTGGTCAATGGGACAACTTACACTCGGAACGGCCGGCGCTTCGCCCGATAGTGTTAAAATCTACTAGTAGTGGCCTATAAAAATCGGGAGAGTGTGAGTATCTGCTCTTTGGACCGAATACGTGAAACAGCGACGGCATCCCTCCGTCTCGAAAGGAGAGCTGGAGTAGCAAAGCCATTGCATGCTAGGGACTTACGTCACAGGTATTTGCTATACTATCCCAGGTTGTAATCAGCCTGGTTAAATGTTAAGGCAGGTGTTGATAGTCTGATGGCAGCACCGCAGGAGACTTAGCTGTCACCTGCATGGCACCAAGTGGAGCCATAGTACCAACTGTGCTGGTTCTCGAGCTCTCGCTCTAATCACATGCACAAATTTCAGACCAGATACTAGAGGATACCAGCTTGTTTAGCGATCAGCCCAACTGCGCTGGAACAAGAACCCGTCCAGCGATAGTGACACCCGACTCGACCGGAGCCAGCCGGGAATAGTCTGAAGCTGAACCTCTGATAGCAACTTGAATATTCTAGACCAATTGGGAGTATTCTGAGCACTTCTTGGTCAGTCTTACTCTCTCGATGTGGAAGTCACATCGGCGATCATGTTCCCGCGAGCGTAATGCCAACGTGCAGCTTACCGTTGATCGCTGCTGGCTGGACACCCTCACAAAGGCCAAGCTGCCCTCAAGGTTGGTGGGATTCAGTCACGCGCTTACGCAAAAGGAAGTCTTCTGAGTCGGGGATGATTCAAAGAGCCTCAACAAGCTTCCTCTCCGCTTCCGAGAAAAAAACCTCTCGAGCACCCGTTGCGGCGTTCTCCCACGAGTCCCACATTTTTCTCCCAGGCTCTCTGCTTTCCCAAAGGCCTTGGTCGAATAAGTATTATGCTCGGCATCCACCATGTCCAACGAAGCTGACCTATATATCTCCAATGGCACTTGTTACTATGGGGAGGGCCAAATCTCCGACCCGCGCTACATACCATGTGGCAACGCCCAACTGTCGGGTGTCCAACACTGCTGCTTCGAGGGATCGTACTGCTTGAAAAGCTACGCATGCTACGATGCGCCAAGTGAGCGCCCCCAATTCCCTTGCCGTGTGAAGAAGAGAAAAAGAGAAGAAAAAAAGGACTTGACGCTGACGAGAACACAACAGCCGGCGTGACATACCTCGCCGGCTGCACCGATCCCACCTTCCTGGACGAGCAGTGCGCCCAGAAGCCCGGCTACAAGGGCCAGCAGTGGGTGGCGCTGGCGCGGTGCAGCGGCCAGAACATCTCGCTGTGGACGGGCTGCGCCCACCACGCGGACGAGGTCGAGCTCGAGAAGGAGAACTGCAGCTGCAACAACTCCAACGTCCTCGTCGAGAACACCAACGGGCAGTCCAGCCTGGGCGAGATCGGCAGCCTGCCGGCGTCCGCGGGCGGCACCATCTCCTTCAACCCGACCGCCCTGCCCACCTACGCCGCGACCGCGACCGGGAACTCGTCGAGCCTGGCATCGGGCGCGGCGACCGCGACCGCCACGGGGGCTTCGACGTCAGGCGGCGGCGGCGGGGGTGGCCTGTCCGGCGGTGCCAAGGCCGGCATTGCTGTCGGGTCCATCATCGGCGGGCTGCTTGTGCTCGGTGTCGTGGCATATCTCTTCCGCCGGGCGTACCGGCGGAGGGTGGAGCGGGCCGTGGCACTTGCAGCCCGGGCGGACTCGGCGCCGCCCGGAGCGCCGCCGCAGGAGCCGAGTCCGCTCTCACAGCCTGTGTCCCACGTGTCACCGGCGCCGCGGTATGATGTGTCTCCGGAGACTGTCAAGTCCGAGGAGGAGGGCCAGATCGCTGGGTTTGGGTACAAGTCCGAGATGCCGGCTGAAACCTCTTTCAAGTCCGAGCTCCCGGGCGACGAGGGGGTCCTTCCGCGCCGGCGGACGCACGAGCTTGGCACGTGAATTGGCAAGTGGACTTTTTGACAAAACGAGGCACGTCCAGGGTGGCACTATGGCTACAGATATAGATCCGTAGTTGGCTGTATGTAAACGAGAGGTCCTTGGATGGGTTCCATCTCATTCCATCTGCCTGGCAACGAATTATGAATTATGTATGTTTTAAACACTTGAAATGAAACTCCCACGCAGTAAATGGTAGCAGTACCAGAGGGGCTTCATGTTGTGTAAACAAAAAGTGGTACATGGAAGTTCTGTGGTCGTCCACTTTTCGCGGCAAGCACCCGAGGCTGCTCTCCCGTAATGAAACACTTCCACTGAAAGAACCCTTCTTTTTTTATCTTAATCCTAATTCGTCAATGTGGGAAATCTGCAGGTCGGTGGCACCAACACTTCCCAGCAGCTGGGTGGATTTCTGTGCGGCGCAAGCTGCTGGTGGGCAACCAACAGTGTCATGATAGCCAATGTACGAAGAGAACAAATGCTGGGCCCCTCACCAACAGACACAGACGCACCAAAGTCTGCCAGTCGTTTCTGTCTGCATCTCAGAGTTCAGCTCTGACACATTTTAAGTAGTGACAAGGCCAGGTGAGCCGCACCTCGAAAGATATATATCCCCCTCCTTCTCCTCTCATTTGCATCAATATTTGTCCACCGTTCCCCTGCATCACATTTAACTCGACATCATTGCGTGTTGGCAAGACGACCAGACCCAAAGCGTGACACGGTGCTTCAGTCTGCCTCCCCCAAACGTCGCATCAAACCTCACATCTGTCAGGCATCACAGCAAGGCCCGCGCGTTCAGAATGGAGTCCACACCCAAGGACACCGTTCTATCCGCTATCATGGTCGCCCTCGCCATCTTGAGCGGCATGGCCCATGGCGCCCCCACCTGCAGTCCTCAGGTTTCCCTAAATACATTCCAGAGACGAGACGACTGCCCCCCATGCTGGGACGGGACCAGATCAGGATGCAAGCCAGAGTCATATGTCACCAAGCAAGATTCTGATACACAAACATCGCTCTACTACACCTGCACCTCCGAGGACCGACTCACGACGTACTATACCTGCGACGGGGGCTGCTACGGGGCGGGTGTCTGCGACAATGGGCAGTTGTATGAACACTATGCTTATGATTTCGTGGTGCCGGTTGGTGCAGAGGCAGGGTGTGCTTGGACTGCGGAGGGATAGTCTCTAATGGATGACAACGGTAGGAGATAAGTTAGGCAGAAGGCTACAGGTGGTGAACAGACAGGACCTTAATTCGGAAGTGGCTTATTGCAATACAACATTAGCAAGCTGAGGGGGGAAATCTGACAGCTGGGGCTGGGGGCCATCTCCTGAACCTTGGCAAATTGAACCAACATGTGCATCTGCAGTGCCAACAGAAACATATAATTGGGATATTTTACCAACTGAACATCACACCCCAACATGGCGAAATTAGCGCCCACTTGTGAAAAAAAACAGGATCTCCTCTGTTGGTTTCCTGGTGCGGCGCAGCAATGTCACCTCGAATCCAGCCAAGCTGCGCAATGCTCCCAGGTCTGACAAGGGATGACTTCGAGGCCGATGGGAGTTGTCAGGATAGGCCGAAATGCTGGGGGTGGGAAGACGGTCCGCCGATGGCCCGAGTCGGCGGAAGAAAGTTGTGGGCCGCTGCGGGATGAGCGGCCGCGCTTGCAGCATTACCCCGGGCCCTGATTCCGACCTCTGCTAAGGCCCAGATTCTCACCTCATCGCTCTGCCATCGAGCGCGCCGCCACCGACGGACGTCTTCAATTGATCACAAGCGAGCAAAACCCCATTTGACCGACTCGGATACCGAATCCGATGAACAGCTGCCATCAATTGGTTGCATCATACGGCTCAAAGGCCAGAGAACGGCGCGGGGTCTCGCAGAGACGGCGACACCATGGCCCCGTCCACGCTCGAGCAGTTCATCCGCTTCGGCACTGATGCTGGTGAGCCTCCACCCTTTGCTTTCGATCTTATTATCCAGGACATCTATGGATTATGTGCCCTGAGCTGTGAGCTCGTCGCTCGTGTTTGCTTTGTCCTATGGTCTGTCTTGTCAACGTGTCAAAAGGGGTGAGGTGAGCATCGCTCTGCCAACCACCAGACCAGATGGAGAGCGTGTCGACTGACATAGGTGACGGGCACCTCCATTGAACATGTCTACAAAGGCCGAACAGGTGTTTCGCTGAAACATCTGGCCCCAGATGTCTCGCGCAACAATGCTGATTTATGGACTTTCTAGCTGCCATAGAACGAATGCTGCGGATGGCTCAGTCCATAATCATGGTTGTCATCTCACATCCTCTACTTTTGGACGGATTCACTCAGCTCGTTATGCTAGGCAACCAACATGTCTGGACTGATCAAAGAGCCACCGGTGTGGTAGTCCTCAATGATCTGAAGGGGCATTTGGCACTCGCCCGGCGCTTCTTCCGGATGTTCCGCTTCCTCGAGAGCTTCAATGCAGCCCACAAACTGTACACGTCACTCTACTCCCAACAACCCACACCAGCACCAGCGGAATCATCAGCAAAGACTGCTCAATCTGCACCCACCGTATCCGATGGTCAGGGTGGAGAAAAGCAAGCGGACCCCGCGGCGCAGCCAGCGCAGCCAGCGCAGACACCCGCAGCGCCCTCTCCAGCCCCCCACCAGCACCACCCCAACTGCCGGCACAGGCCCAAGGCCGGGCCCCCAGCCGAGGCGTGGCTCGACATCTTCGGGCGCACCTTCAACGGCATGTACCTGCTCCTGGAGACGCTGTGCCTCGTCGACGCCCTCCAGGTGCCCGCCTTCTCGCTCTGGGGCCCGCGGTGGTTCTCGGTCCTCTTCGTGGAGGGCCAGCGCTTCTGGTTCTTCGGGCTCCTCTGCGGCGTCGCCAGTGGGCTGGTAAAGTTTGTCAAGCTGCTCGCCTACGCGCCCGTGCCGCCGACGGGCGAGGGCTACGGCACCGGGGAGAAAAGGGACGACAGCGAGATGGCGGACTGGGAGAAGGAGAGGGAGAGGCTCAGGAAGATCATGTGGGTTAGAAAGGAGCAGAGGAAGCTGTGGAAGTCGAATATCAGAACCCAGTCCAAGGGGCTCGTGAGGAAGTGCGTGGCCGACCTGCTGGACATGGTCGTCCCTGGGAGCATAGTTGGCTGGTGGAAGGTTGATCAGGGAACAGCGGGGGTCATACTGATCATTACAACATATCTCACGGGCTGGGAAATGTGGGAGAGGTGCGGAAGAGAGGTTACAAACCGGTAGGTGGATATAGATATACATGTAGATATAGATCTGAGACATGAGCTAGAGATGAACGCTGGACTCGGGAGCTGGACTCGGGAGCTGGACTTTGGGCAAGATCAATACTAGACGCCAAACGAGATGCTTCAAAACCAACCTGTGCTGTCAATTGCCAAACATCTTAACATGATCCATTCCTCATGAACTGTGATGTATCAATTCGTTCGGTCAAATCATCACCTGTGAAATCTGAGGTAGGTTGCTGTGTAGGTGTACTGCTTTGCTCCAGGTGCCTAGCGCCTAGGCGGTTAACTGCAAGGGTTCCTGGCCGGGCTACTGGCGCTTGTCTGCGCCTTATCAGCTCTATCGATAAGTTCACAATTTTTTTTCTTCAATGCGATAGCTTCCTTGATCTTCAGCTGCGCCGGCTGCAAAATTTCTTTCGGCCTCTAATCCAAGCAAACGTGGTGCTCGAGAACCCTCTGCTCTCTCCAACGTCCACGGCAACTGCGCCATTGATGTCGTCAGGTCCACCAGCCTGGCTTTTCTCAAACAACAACATCCGAACCTCGGAGGCGTCGACATCCACCCCCTCTTCCTCCTCCACCAACAACACAGCCATGGCAGCCAAATCTAAGGACAAGTCTGCGGAGAAGAAGAAGACGACTAAGCCTACCAAGAAGGCGCAGAAGGACGCCGTTCCCGCCCCACCTGCTCAGCTGCTAGACCTCGTCGAGGGTTTCCTCTCCTCCAACCAATTCGACGACGCACACGCCGCCTTCAAGCAGCAACGGAGCAAGAATGGATGGGTCAGTCCCGCGAAGGGTGCCCAGCCTGAGGGACAGACCCTGGTCACCGTCTTCGAGACCTGGAACAAGTCGCAGAGTGCTTCCGCGGCCGACAGCTCTGATAGCTCCAGCGACGACGAGTCGAGCTCATCCGACAGCCCCAGCGATGCGCGCGACGATGTGGAGATGAGGGATGCAGCACCTTCCGGCGACGAATCTGACAGCTCTGACAGCTCCAGCTCTGATAGCTCCGACAGCGAGAGCGAGGATACGGGCAAGAATGTGAAGAAAGCCGGAGGTGCAGCTGCAGCAAAGAGCGAGTCCTCCGACTCGTCCTCCTCTGAGAGCGAATCTGACTCCTCGTCTGATTCCTCGAGCGACGACGATGACGAAGACGATAAGGCTGCGGCCAATCCTGGTCTTGGAGCCTCGACCAATGCCAACCCACTGAAGCGTAAGGCTTCTTCCAAGAGCGACTCTTCCAGCTCCGAGTCATCAAGCGACGCCGACTCTTCAAGCGATTCCGATTCTTCCAGTTCCGAGGACGAGAAACCGAAAGGCAAGAAGCAGAAGGTCGAGGAGAGCTCTGATAGCAGCAGCGACAGCGAGAGCGAAAGCGACAGCGACTCTGACGATGAATCAGAGCAACTCAAGAAAGCCGCCAACACCAAGCTCCCTGACTCCGGGTCCTCGTCGTCGGACTCTTCTTCAGACTCCGAATCCGACGTTCAACCCCCGAAGCCAGTAACGAACGGGTCCGACTCGTCCGTCACGATGGGCAAGACCTCGCCCGAGGTCTTTCCCCCTCTGCCGCCGAACCCGACAAACAACAACAACCGCGGCAAGAAGAACGCCACCCCGGCCAGAAAGGTCCCCAACGAGCCCTTCTCGCGCGTGCGCAAGGACATCACGGTCGTGGACAAGTTCAAGTCCAACGCTTTCACCGATAACTCGCACGACTGGGGCCGCAAGGCGCACGAGGACCTGATCGTCACCCGCGGCAAGGGCTTCACCAAGGAGAAGAACAAGAAGAAGAGGGGCAGCTACCGCGGCGGGTTCATCGACGTGAATGCTCAGCAGGGCATCAAGTTTGACGACTAGGCGTGCCTCGAACATTGTGCACAAGAATGGGACAAAGTGAGCGGGTGTTTGACTGTGTCACTGCTAGTCTAATATGCCGGTGTTATCAAGGCCGCCGCATCGACAAGGGCTTGGCCCTCCGTTCGATTGCTTGAGAAGGGACCTCGGACAGTCCAATGGAAGTTGGAGCAGCCTGGTGGTATGAGCCTCGTGACCGCTACTTCCCCACGGAGAACTTTCGAGATGTGACCTGGAAGAAGATCAAGAGCCACTTGAATGCTCAGTTGGAAGGAATCCGAGACGGCAAGGGCCCATTTTGTCGAGTCTCCGACAGCGACGACAACTGGCGAAGATTGAATCTTGGCATTTCTATTATGAGGCCTTGCCCGGGAGCCAGCCACAAGTAGGGATCAACATGACCGAAAGACGGCAGTCTAAAGGCATCCTATTACACAGTTTCCGAGCGCAGATTCGTCTCTCTTCCGAGCACCAGCTCTCGCAATAGTTTATCAGGAAAGAGTCATGGGAGTGCTGTGGCCGGCAGCTGATGCACAGAGGCAACTGGGAGCGTTCTGCATGGCGTTGATGCTTGTAGGGGTTTAGACAGATTTTGGGTTGATTTCTTCCGTCCACCAAGCCGGGGCAGTAATCCTCGCCGGATGTCTTGCATTGAACGATACTCAATGTCTCAGAGGGAAGTGCAGATAGATCTCCTAGCTCTTGCCTCGGCGTGCATACCGGTACACGGTCGGGGACAGAGAAAAAGAATAATACCAGTGACCATTGAAGCGTGCTATCCGGTCTCGTTGCAGACCACCACTCTGAACAACCTGATGCCATCAGGCCGGTCTCTGGAGAATTCACGGGGTTCTTTTCCGGTTCGAGAGGCCACGGCAGGGAGCCAGCGACAGGGAGCCGTCGAGGACACTCTCTTCACGTCGTTGACGAGGTCCTAACTAGTCCTGGCAACTGTGTTTCGAGCTTGCCACGAACCCAGCAAGGACAACAGTAAGACATACCGTCTCATGCAGCTTGATCGTAGATGAATCGAGGGCATGTGTAGCCCAGCAGAATAGTCTTGACGAAGAACATGAACCTTGTGGTACGGAGGACATCCAGGCAGCGAGCTGCCAACCAGGGGGTGTGTCCTTTCATGCGCATTCACGTCCACATGTTTTTACTACATCGAATGCCCACAGCGCAGCCACTCATCTCCCTGCAGCTCACAAGAAGACCGTCCGAGGTACCAAAGTGTCTATACCATGTGAAAGGTCCCAGTGAGGGGATTGAGCGTATGAGATTCTTCGGTGTTCTTAAATTCAGCTAATGCCAGATTGAACATCAAGACAATTTTGAAATTGACTAGCCATTGATGTTTTTTTCTTGTCCGCCTACGCAAAGCAGTACGAACGCCAGAATACCCGCCTACACCCTCCATCGGGCGAGCATGCCTTGCAATTTTGTGTCTCAAAGCCTGGACCTTGGTGGCATGCCTCTCTGCCTCGAATCCGGGAGTCATCTGCCCCAGCCGCACAGTCTCCCAAACCAGGACGTCAGGGTGTTGCCGTTGTTACCGCCGCCTTTAAGCTGCTCCTCGTCTCGAGTGGCCTTCGCTGCAGATACCGAGTCGATTGAGCCATCTCGGCTCCCACCCCTCTTCTCCACGGCCACCGAGTTGAAAGTGATAGAGAAGTCGCCCTCTTGGTCGCCAAAGAAACTGAGAAGTTGTCGCATGTCAGACTCATTCCCCAGGACGACGCAAAGCAGGGACCAGACAGACGAAGCTGAATGATCCACTGGAAAGCACTCACCTCCTAATCATGAAACTAATCCGTTTGACATTCTTCAGATCCAGTGGCTCAGCATCTTGCCTCGGCTTCCCACGGTACGTAGGCTGAAACTCCCCAAACGGAACCACAATTCGAGTCGAGCCAGCTGTGCTGCCGTCGCCACCGTCAGCAGCAGCAGCAGCAGCAGCAGCACCCTTCTCAGCCCCGACGACAAAGTCGTACTCCCAGCTGACGGTGCTCTGGTCCCTCCCGTCCGGCCGCCGGGGCAGCACCTCGTCCTTGAGGGTGAGGGTGTACTTGCGGGCGTCGGCCTTCGCGACGTCCAGGACCAGGACGTCGTAGCCCGAGACGTCCCAGACCGGCACGCCGTCGGCGGTTCGCTGCGAGGCGAAGCCGGCGCCGCCGAGGGCCGTGATGTCCAGGTTGCCTGAGAACTCGGCCTGCGACCCCGACGATGCCGGGACCACGGTCAGGTGGGACTGGGACTTGCCGCCCCGGACGCGGTCGTCTGAGGCGGTGAATTGGGACGCGTCCCAGGGCCTGCGTTTTTGTTAGTTGGTTGTCATGGTTTCTCTCGTCAAGGCATGCCTGTCCTTCGCACAGGCCGTCTCATCATCGAATCCCCTCTGCAGACCTTTGCATCACCAAATCCAGCACACTGGTGAGGCTCAGTGTATCCGATATTTGGACAAGCCAGATATCCCCACCCCTGGCGCAAATGCATCCAAAGTGCCGCGCATCTGGTGACCATTCCTCTTCTGTTGCAGATAGCACGAGGGAGGGAAGCACAGCCTAGGGCCCCAAAGTCAGGGGTGGATGCACGATGGGCCAGTCGCACCCTAGACCCGAAATAGGAAACATAACGCGATGCGCCGCCGACAAATGACAGACGAAGCCTGTGAGACTCGAGATAGGGATTTGGAGGAACTCTTACTTGTCACCTCCGAAGAGATACATCTGGCTGCGCAGTGGTTGAATAGAGGCTGTCCGCTACTCCTGCGGCCTTCCGGACGTCCTTGGCTGTGTTCGTACTGCAGACCTCTAGGAGCCAAACGAGGGCTCCAATGGGAGTGGGAAGGGCTCCTCGGGATGTTTCCAAATGTGTTAATTCTGCTGCCTGATTCCTAGGCCCGGTTTTCTAGCCAAGCCTTGTTTACTACTGTATCTAGGCGATGCGACGAGACTGAATCTGGAAGGCGAGAGGTGGGATTTCAATTCCCCAGAGCGTTAATGCAGCTTGGCCGTTGATTGCTGTGTGAGACGTGAGGCTTGGGTTGTTCAATCATGATGACGATGATGATGGTCGAGACTGATGCCGACCCTGAGGAACTCATTCGCGAATCACGCGCGCCGAGCTGCGTTTAAGAAGCGGGTCGCTTATCCCGTCACTCGATTGGCCATCTTGGCGTTTGGCGCGCTCCGCACCGTTTTGCTCTCTGTTCATCGCTTCCCAGGGTTAGGTAGTCTACTTTGTGTGACCCGAACAGAGCCATAGCTAGCTCTGGAAGGAACACATCTGGTTGTGCCGTACCTGCACACCCACTTTGGCACAATTCGTTCCCAATCACTGATAACAATGCTGATCAATTTGGCTCTGCCTCCTCAAAGCACCCCTGCCAAGGTCCAGAACCTCCGTGCCCACCCGGGGGATACGGTTGAATCCTTAACGCTACGCCAGGGCCCAGCCCAGCGGTGAGATGAGTAATAGACGAGGAGCAGTCGGCACTTGTCCATCGAAGAGGATTCGGACCCTTTCACTGGCAAACACGTTTCGCGACCCAGCAATGTGGTTTGATCGAGACTGTGCACCTGCACGCCATCTATCATACCTGCTACCGCTACCGTGTATCACGCCCCGTGCATCTCTTATTTTGTCTCCCTCATCTGGCCGACGACTTAGAGCCCTGACATCTGCCAAGCAAGAGCCTGGACAACATGTTGCATCCCCTATTCCTCTTGGGTTCTTCATCCCCGCTCCCCAATATGAAGGCATTTCTTCATCCCTACCTCGGGTTCTGCCTCGGGTTTTGGCTCTCCGTTCTGGGTGGCATCGTCACAGGCACCGGCAGGCAAGCAGAGCAAGAGACAAAGACAGCATCACATGACACGACATGATACCACACGATACAACTCAACTGGACTGTACTCAACAAGAGGCCAATAGCGAGGCTGGGGACCTCTGAAGGATGCGGCTGAAGTCCCAAAGGTGGGCCATCCGGCGCTTCCCTGCAGGCCAGCATCTTAAAGCCCCCAATGCTATCGGTCTGACGATCGGGACGAACATGCATCATCCCCATACGATATACCGATACCACCGCTCGAATGCTACCCAGCCGTGTGGCGCCGTCAATGGTGCTCGGGTTCGATGGGCCCCGTCCCTGTGGGTAGGGTGGGCGACCCTAGCACCCTAGCTACTGCGGTACCTCGCCTGGCAGGCCTGGGTCCTAGGTGTGTGTGGGTCGACCTGCAGGCTGGGGTCTTTTGCCAGCGTCTCGGTCCAAGTGGGGATTCTCAGTCCCCGGGGGTCCCCTGGGACCGTTTTGCATCCTTCTGTGGGGAATCATGATCAATCCCTCTTCCCTCTCATCACACTCAGGCTGACAACGCTCCATCGTACGTCTGAATACTACGGCCTGCTATAGGGCGTGATGTTGTACCAGACAGTCTGTTGGGAACAAGCGACGGAAACATCAGTCTGAACGTCTCCATTCCCATGCCCTTGCCCTTGCCCCTTGCCCTTGGCCATGTTCCTATCCGTGGCCCTGTCCCTGCCTCCATGCCCCATCTACGATCCCATCACCGGTCATGTGGCTGGCTGGCTGGGCCCGCCCGTATTCCCGACTTTGTTACACAGCAGCCTCCTTGACAGGCCCGTGGCGCCCCATGATGAGCTGCTGCGCTACGGGCGGGGCTGCTTAATCATTCACTCATTCACTCGGGACCAGAATGGCCAGGGGCTTGATGCAAGGTGCTTATCACATCAGAGCAGAGCGACGTGTTTGGCGTCGTGGCAGGCAATTCTCCTCGCCCTTCATGCGGTTCATGCCGTGCCACCCACAGCGGCACCACCACGCACGACCACTCAACCACAGGACCTGATTGTGCTGGGGGACCAGATGGGCCTGGCCTCGAGCCGATCAGATGTATCCCCATGCCCCATCCCCTCGTCTAGCTCGCCTCGTCATTTCTTGCCCATGGTCACTCACATATCATAATAACACCTGCCATGCCTTCCGATATCCCTCCCAAAAGCATCTGTTCAGCGGTACGCCTCGCGAACTCCTTCCATACCTCACATCACGGGACCCGCCCAAACGCTACGGTGGGCAGGGCATCTCCTGGCCTGGCGATACCCCTTGCGCCCACCCCTCCTTTTCCCATTCGGTGGGTACTCAGCTATCTCCTCTTTACTGGAACGGGAGAATGCGCAATGAGGGAGAAGAAGACGATCTTGCAGCCCCTCGGACTTTTTGCAGTGGTAGGAGCGTGCTGGATCCGAGAAGAGGCGAAGGATTGCGAGGCTCCGCAGATCAGTTGGTGCGCATGTACAGTAGAGTCCTTGGGGTCGGTGGTGCGCGGATGCGCGGGCTGCCGGGCTGCCAGGCTGCTTGCTGTAGGGCCACGACCCCACCCGGACGGTACTCCGTACAGATACCTACAAATCACCCATTGTGCCTGGCGCTGGCGCAGGGCAAAAGAACGCCGTAAGGAGGCAGGCTAGGTATCTACTGGCAAGGGCCAGTTCGCGCCCTGTCACGTCCTGTCTGTCCTACGTACGCAGAGCCTCATCGAAGGACAAGTCCTTCCCTCTCAAACACCCCCCTGTCTCTCTGCCCTTCTCTCTGCCCCGTCGCCGCCCCATCGCGGGATGCGGGATGCGCGGTTTGAATAGTGGCCATGCTTCACGGCCCCAATAAAGACTATGCACAAACCAAGTGAGCTAGGACGATCGCGGTGAGCACATCGCCGGTGGCGCCCTGGAGCCTCAAAGGAAGCACTGCCCATTATTTGCTGCACGGTGACGGTAGTCTGCTGCAGGACGCTGATGGTTACTCAAGCACTGAAGAAAAAGGTCCTTGGAGGGGGCGCGGCCCCATAAGCCGAAAAGCCCACCGGGCGAAGCCCTTTCGGCTTTTGTTCGCTGCTGCTTGCTGCTGCTGCTGTCGGGTGTAAGTGGGGGGGGGGGGACACACTACATTGCAGCGCAGGGCACGCACGGCGCAGTAGGGCGCCGAAGATCAATGGGCTATTTGCCCGTCCTCATTTCTCATCCCGGGCAACCGCGCACCCGGCTGCAATAATCTGAGGAGGGTAACTTGGATCTTCTCCACCAAAAATTGAGTGTGTATCAGGTGGCCGTGCAGTGAGTAAGCTCTCCATACATGAGAGCGCAGGATGGGGATAGAAAAATCTGAAAGGGTAACGCCAGCTGCACACAGGCAATGCGACAAGTATTGAGAACCACCGCCTCTGCGCTAAAACTGGGGCGGAACCACAGATTTATAGAAAGAGAAAGAATAAAAAAGGAGAACATGACAAATTCCGGCCCCATTTTCACTGCCCTCATCGTCCCCATAAAAATCCAATCCCAATGCAAGTAAGACGTCTTGACAGGTGCCCATGTCGTGGCATACATAGCGTGGCGACTGGCATGGCGGATTATGTGAGACGGGAAAGGAAAGAACGAAACAAGAGTCTGGGTGGGAAAAACAAGCCCACCTCGGGAGAGCAACACAAACCCATTGTGTCGGGTCCCCGAGTCATCATCTTACATATTGTGGGGTGGGTTTTTGGTGGAGGTGATGGTGGTTGGTTGGGAAGTGCGAATCTTTTGATTTTTTTTTCGTTTGTTTTTCGTGCTGACGCCGGACCCGGTGGCTCGTCACCTCTCAGCCCTACGGGGTTGCAGCAAAGAGAGTGGGAACACCACACAGAGCAGTAATAACTCAGTGGGTGAGAGAGCGAGAGTAATAAGAGTCAGACACACAGAGAGAGAGACAAAGAGAGAGGAAAGAAAGGGGTCCGACGAACCCACGCCAAAATCTCACATCCCCTCCCCTACCCTGCCCCCGTCGGCGCCAACCACCAACCGGTTGGTTGCGGACCTTGTTGTGGAAATAACACAGTTTTGCGGGCCTGTGGAAATAATGGGTTCATAACTCCGAAAAGTCTAATTTACTCTGGACATCGCTGGACCACCCTTAACCGCTTGTGATGGTTGTTGGTAAAGATCGCCTGTCACATGCGAAATGAGAGGGGGAGGGGTGGTGGTGTATATCGTTCCGCACCGTTATCGTCAGGTTCACCAAGTGGAATGAGGCATGGTCTTTCTTTTTTTCTTTTTTTTCAGAGATGGATTTGTAGATTGGTCGGAAGATTCAGAAAGATAAAATGAAAATCCACCTGTACCCTAGAGTCTCGTAGAGATCTTTGACAGAAAAACCACACCAGAAACTCCGGCCCCAGTTCCACAGGCCAGCGTGACCCTGATGCCCAAAACAAAATCACGCTAACCTTTTGATCCAAAAACCAACAAAAACTTTCGCTTGTGTTTTATCCAGCTGCTCCTCCCGGGCATTCTTGACTAGTGTCTGAACCGACGAGGGCACACCACTCGCCCAAACTCCGCAGCGGCGAAACAGCCCCGCTGCCTCCAAGCAGTGCGTGTACCGGGAGAAATAAAAAAAAAGTAGCTGGCCGTCCAATCGTAAACAGTGAAAGACCCAAGTAAAGAAAAAGGTATAGACAAAAAAATTTCGTAAGACCCATGTATCCGTTTCCTCATGCCCGTGCAATTGCTTGCGTCTGTCTATTCCCATTCTCATGGCGAGCCCATTGACAGGGGCGTCACCGGGTAGGCACACCAATCCGCCTCCGAATTGTTGTCCGAGTGGTCAAAAGTATGCGACAGAGCTGGGGTCTGTAGGTGAGACTGCCGTATTAGCCATTTTTGCTCTCTGGCGCTGTTGAAAAGCGATTTTCTTCTTCTTGACTCTAATGATTCTTCTTTCTTTCTTCTTCTCGCCGTGGACGTACACACCGGTTCTTCAACTCCGAGACGGGGAAGGAGGATAGCGAGGGCGGTAAGGAACAGGCGCAGCAAGAGGGCCGGCAGATGAACCAGCCATCGCGCTGCCGAAGGGAGGGAGTGTTGCGGAGGGGAGAGGGTTGTGCTGATGGTTTTGGATGTGGCGCAAGGAACTCACATGAGGATTTGAATCGTAGGGCGAGGGGTTCAAGTGACCACCAAGCGTGTAGTCGCCGTAGTTGGAAAACGACGACATCGACTCATTCCCCCCGTTGAGGTTGGGTGCCTTGTACGCATCCGCAAAGTGTGTCATGGGCGGCAGCGTGGGTGCGTTCGTCGACACCATCCCGAATTGGTAAGGGCCTGTTGTCGCGATCGTCTGTTGCTGTGGGCTGCCGTACGGCTGCATGATCATGCCATTGTCGCTGGGAGGCGAGTACTGCGGCTGGTAGGAGGCGAAGGGTGGCGGGCTGCTTGCGGGCGGACTTGGCGAGGGGAAGAACTGGTCCTCCGGGTTCATGGGCGGCGTGAAGGGGTGTTGTGGAACGCCCTGCTGTGATGGTGGCTGCAGCGCCTGGTGTCCTAGTGGCGGTGGTGACGACTGGCGCCTTGATTGCTTCTTGGAGGACGCCTTTGGCGACTTCTTGCTGCTCGTGCTGCTACTGCTCTTGTTCCCGTCGGAGCCCGCTCGCCTCTCCAGGTCGGCCATGCGCTCCTTTATCTTCTTGCCTGCAGGTAAAGTTAGTCGACCGCCGGACAAGTCATGCTGTGACGGCGCAAGAAGTGCCACCTACGGTAGTTGCGCTGGGCAATCCTGTTCTGTATCCGCCGGCGCTCAGCCAGATCTGAGACCTTGGTCCAGTCCTCATCCGGATGCGCTGAGCTGCTGAAGGCGCTGCTGGTGCTTGGGTACTGTCGCACCGAGATGTGTTGTGGGTGTTGTTCTGGCCAGCCCGAGTACTGGTGGACGGAAAGGTGATGGTCAGGCGCCATCACTGGGAACATGTGGTGAGCTTCTGTAGACATTGTCGCAAAAAACCCTCGTGGACGAGGCTGGAGGAGACAAGGCTGAGTGGATGTCGGCCAGAGCGCTCCAAGCTGTGTATGTTGGTTGTCTGTATAGTATGAAGCTCCGAGTGTTTGTTCAAGAAGCTTCAGGTACGGAAGGCAGGTATGATTGTTTGTTTGCAGATGATCATGAACACCAGGAGAGGACTCGGAATGGAAGAGGACGTTGCGAGGGATCTCGAAGATATATGTATTGTTCGGGCACAGGAGCACGAGCAGAGGTGCAGAGGTGGTGGTGGTGGGCTTGGACGACCCCAGGCCATGTCAAGGCCCATGTGGGTGGGCGCCCACGACGGTGCCAGCATCCCTGCGAAGGATCAAACTGTCTGTGCTGTGCTGTGCTGTGCTGTGCTGTGTACGTACTCGAGCCGGTACGTACAGGACGTAGCTACATTGATTAGAGAAGCCGAAGGATCGAAACGAGAGACCGGACGAGACGGGAGACGGGAGACGGGAGACGAGAGTAGACGAGATACGACACTACTCACAGCAAAGCCCGCCGAAGGATGAGGTATGACGGAACCTTGGGAACCTACACTAGG
The DNA here is from genome assembly GCA_023242295.1 of Diaporthe ilicicola. Lineage (NCBI taxonomy): Eukaryota > Fungi > Ascomycota > Sordariomycetes > Diaporthales > Diaporthaceae > Diaporthe > Diaporthe ilicicola. Next base: position 384,781 of record JALPVH010000007.1, on the reverse strand, counting down.
CGAGGTACGTAGAGCACGTCCCTTGGAAGCTCCCAGCCTGCAGCAAGCCTGGGGCGGAGTCCAGGGTAGCTGGGTACATGGGTACATGGACCACGCCAATGATCCTTGTACCAACGATCCCTGTCGCCGTCGCCAGAGGTACATCGCACCCTGCACGGCCCAGGACTGTGGGTCTTCCCAGCAGGAAGGAAGGTATTCTGGGACAAGGCAGACGCCGACAGGGCCTATTGGCCTTCTAGGGTGGTACGTACCCATGGTACCTCGACCAGCGTGTCTCATGGAGGGCTGGCCTGCTATTTGAGGTTGTTACGAAGCAAGACACAGCGAGCTCGGCAGGGCGCGGGCTAATGCATGGAACGTAGCTACCTGCTTACAGTAGTGTCGTGGCATTGGGACGACGAAGGGACGGACGGACGAGGTCAGGAGCACAGCTGTACCGTTCTGTATCGTCCAGTCCCGTCTCTGTCCAAGCTCTGTTCTGAATGAGCCATACTCAGTCATGTATGCAGCAAACAGACAAGACACAGATGGGTTGTTGTCGCATCAGGCTTCCGCATATCGCACCCTGTACTCTAGGACTGGAGACCACCCCCGGCCAGGAAGGGATTCTCCAGTGGGCAGTGGTGGCCATGTCCGCTTCGCTCCACATCGCGGGACTGCGGGTTTGGGGCCTGCGAGTGCGAGGAGATGGAGCAATTGTGCGATCTACAGTGCAGCCTCCCTGGGTGAAAGAGCGGCAGCAAGTGACTGGAAGAAAAAGAATAAGTGACATTTCATCAGTTGTGGGGTCCTAGCACTGCAAATCACCCAGGCATAACGGTAGGCACAGAGCCTTTCTTACGGGACAAGTAAGCTCCATGCCCGGCGATCCGTCACAGCACAGAGGGAAGGAAGTTGCGGGAGTCCTAGACGCTAGAGGGGACGGCAGGGTGTGGATTTGCGCGCAGACCATTTTCCTGTATTGGTAAGGGCAGGAAAGTCTGGGCAGGGGTGGTCAGGGTGGGTCTGCTTTGCAAGGCGGTAGAGCAAAACGGCCATGCCCGTGCATAGTAGTTTTGTGGTGGTACAAAACGGGCGAGGCACAAACGGTCGTGGTCCTTTGCCCTGGGGCTACCGTAGGACCCTGTGTACGTACCACCAGCACCAGCACCAGCACCACATTGCCAATTTTGCCAGGCGGATCTGGCCAAGTCGCGTCGAGGTTGAGGAGGTTGAGGTTGAGGTTGAGGTTGAGGTTGCACAGAACGACCACTTTTGGAAACACTCAAGTCCTCCTCTCTGCACCACAAGGCAGCGCAACGCAACGCAACGCAACGCACCTCAACGCGACGCGAACTGACTCGACTCGACTCCGACAGAGCTCGTCGGATTGGTCTAGCCCATCTCCTCCACCAGACGGCATCTATTCTCATGGCCACATCTTGTGTCCTTGGCCGCTGCATTCGGTTTTGCCCTGATAGCTCAGCTTGGTCACGTTACGGCCCTGCAATGCACTGGCACTGGCACGGTTGCTGTCGCTGGCGCTGTTACTGTCAATGCCATAACCGTTGGTTGTGACAGACAAAAGACGACAGCGGCCGCGAGCCGAATCGACCCGCCTGAGCCTACCACCGTAGGGCTACGCCCTTCGCTTCGCCTTTCTGCACCGCGCGCAGGCATATCCTGGTCTTGTTTCATAGCTTTCAGAGGCCTACTACCGATGCGTATCACGATGCCGACCGAGCAGGCACCCATATTTCGACGCACCTTACTCGCTCTTTACGCTTGATAAGCACAACAACTGCGGCCTCTACCTACACCGCTGCTCTGCTCGTCTCTGCTTCGCTGCTCTTGGCCTGAGATCCAAGCCTCCTGCCAAACCAGCAGAGAGTTCATCGCTCGGTCTTCGGCCCTCTGGTGGAGGGGGAGTCGGGCAATGGCAAGTGGACAAAGTCCCCAGGCTTGCTCAGCCAGACATATCCCGACGTGCCTATGCTTTAGCAAGGACAAACCAGCCAGGATCACCCACTAAGTGAGGTCCACCAACACAATGTATCGGATCTCGGTGCCGACACTCGGGCTCTGTAATTAATCTAGCCTGTGAGAAAGGTCGCATATTGGGCAAAACACAAGATACCTTCCACAAATCAACACTGGCGATTGCCGGCCAGAGAACTGTAAGGAGACCACGCTGAACTCGCCAGGCCTCCCAATTGTGTTTCCAATAGAGCAAAAAATGTCATAGATGGACTATCAAACACGGCCTCAGATTCCCGGCTCAGCCTCTGGACAATACCCCCGTTCTGAACGTCATGGACCCTCGCCAAAGCTGGACTCCGATGTTCGATTCCCAAGCTGCAAAGGTAGCATGGGTGCTCCCAGCGGCCGCTCGTAAAGGACCGAAGCAAATCCGTCGAGCTTAGCCTCAACCTTAACAGCCAGCCATCCCGCCAATCCCTAGAGGCAACGGGCGCTGGTCTCTGTACTAGTCGGGAATCCGCCGAAGCCGCCAAAGTGCCCGACAGCGGCAACAACGGCGTGGTCTCACTCTGGCCGCTCTGGTCAAGAACGCCGCCTAGCTGGGGCCCTTAGTGTAGAGAGCGGAGGGTCTAGCGGCACCAGTCAATGCTACAGAAGCAGGTCGCGACAGCGTCAAGAAGCTTCGAAAAGAAGAGCACCTTGCATACCAACTTGCGCTACTGTCCATGGTAGTTTTGACAGATCTGCCCTCTCTGGGTTATAATGGCTCGACTAAGGGCCCACCAACCGCACACCAGCCTTTGGTCTTCTTGTTGCGGTTTACTGATATCCCAATGTGTTTGTGCGTTTTGCGTGTGCGTGTGCGTTTGTCCTAGCTGATTTGCCATCATGCAGGTCAGCGGCACCGTGGCCGTTTTACCCGCCCAGGGGTACTGCATGGCAATCCAGCCCTATCTTCCCGTGCTCAACTGCGCAAGCGGGAGGATTCTGGTGGAAATTTGGGGGCCGCTCGACGCCTGCTGTCTGAATTCAGACATCCGAGGCCCTGCGGAGGACGCACCTCACCGCAACATCTTCGATCTAATAAGCTTGGTACAGGAGGCATGATGCCGTTGCCACTGCAGTCAAGTCCGCTTATCTCCTCCGCCCGAGTGCCTTTGTCTGTGGCTGGCCACCAGATCGGCGGTGGTCACTGTCGTGTCAGGACAAGCCATAAAGGCGTTGGAAATCAAGCGGGGCGCTCAGGATGGCCAGCAGCTTTCGACACGACAGTGTGTGCAGGGGGCATTAGCTCCTATCGCTGTCGTTCACGTCGGCAGGGTTCTTTTGCCAATCTCGTCTCTTCCATCTCTGCCAGGATTGTGGAGCTGCCACACTATGGTTCATACTGCCTGATAACCAGAGTGTACAGCGGTGTTTGATCGAGTCCCCTTGTCCAGCCGTCCACACCAGGCATGGGCTGTCAGCCTGCATGCTCTGGGCACAAGGTGGCCGAGGAGGAGGGTTGGCAGGCTGCAGCATTTGATCTGCATACCGAGAACCCTCATCACCTTAATTCCACGTGCTGAATCATGCTGCTATTCTCGGATCCCTGCACTTACAAAGCTGCCTGTGCCCCCTCATTGGCCGTGCTGTACGACGCCTGCAGGGCTAGAGCAGCGACTTGCCATTAGAAGACACCTTTCGCTCCTTGACCGCAACATCGAGGTCGGACTGACACGGCCTGTCAAATCTCGCTGCAGTCCTGATCTTCAAGGAGAGTCTGTGTGGGTGCCTCATCATCATGCCCGCTACTTTATCAGCATGGGACCCGAAGCAGAGTGCCAAACCGTCGGTGACAGAATCGTGTGTCGCGGCACACAGGTACAACAGCAAACCCGACGGTGTGGTCCGAGTATCTACTGTAAGCTTGTGTGGCACCGCCTGCTCTGCAGAGATCCCGTTGACTTGCAGCGCAGTGTTCCCCCTTTTGGGAGTGCCCTTTTGGGTCACCCAAGTGGGAATTACGCGAGAACTCTCTCCCTGCCCTACGGCGCCTCACCTTTGCAGGCACTCGCTGCTCAGTCAGCACCTTGTCTCTCGCTAGGCCCGGCTCACCCTTACCATAACGGGTAGCCAGGATTTTACGCTTGGGACAGCGGACTTCGGTGTTGAATCTCTGCCGTGGGTCTATCAAGGTTTCCCAACGAACAAGCGCTGCACCCTCGAGCAGAAGTCAATTCTCGAGCCGAATGTCCGAGACCCGGCAGGATGACGCTCCTGGACCTTAATTTGTTGTGGATATCCACAGCCGAGGTCCAATGACGACCAGCAGCCCTGCGCCAGATTTCGAATGCTTGACGTTGAGACACAGGACCACAATGTCACATCGTCGAGGGCCTGTCGAGGGCCTTTTGGCTGGCCCGCCCTCGAGGCTGTTCAGACCCTGTCGCGATCGCGATCCTTGTGCATGGGCCAGGCAGGTACATGTTCGCGGTCCTTTTGGCCCCCAACCTCCGCTTCACCCACCGCCCTGCATGAGAGCTAACCCGCCCGTGGATCCTTCACTGCGACGCACACCCTCCCGCGCTGCCGCGCCGCGCCTTGCGGATCACACGAGCCCGTTTGCTCAGACGGCAGACGCACCCGTGACAGGCTGCTCCCAGCGTTGTCACTGCACCCAGACCCCTCCTCCAACGGGGAATGCCTGGCACTAGTCTGCGTGTAGCACGGACTGGGCACGGGTATGTATGGTCCTTTGATCCCCCTGTTGCACCCAGACCGCTGGGTCGGTCCATCTACGATCCGCCCTCGTTTCCAACCACCAGTAACCAACCCCCTCGACCAACTCCCATTACCCCACCCACGAAAGAGCCCATCTTGCGCCAGGCCGCTGGAAGGAATCTCAGCCTTGTCCGCTGTTGAGGTTTACCCCAAGAGACCAAATTCCGAAGGCCTCGGACCAATGGTCGATCCCCAGCCACGGTCGATTCCCGAGACCACTTCATCAGGAACAGATGGGCCCTAGGCCATACCATCGAGTGTCGGCCGCCCCCTATGGGGGGCTGTTCCTCATTGATAGGAAGCGGCTCAGAGAAGTCCGCCCTGTGGAGACAAAGTGATCCTGTCCTCTATCCAAGATCATCTACCATGGTCTTATTGGCCCAGCTTGCTGCTTTCAACTGTCCTCTATTCAAGCGCCTGAGAATGGCTCGATATGATGAGTAGTATTGCATTCTCCCTACCCCCGCCCCCCCAATTCCCCAACGTCAGAAACGTCCCACACATGGAAGCCGTCTGGATCCATGATCCATGATCCAGATCGAGACGAGCCAGGACACAGGCTGAGACAATCATTGCGCAAAGGCGTATCATTTCGACCGCCCTGCTGCTTTCCAACGCCAGAGACATGATACATTTTGCCCAAACCAAAATACTCTACCACAATACCCAGCTCTTGCCGCTTGTTGTTATGGTGGTCCATTGCGTGGCCGCCACCGACCAATGAAAATGGCAGGACCAGTGTCTTGCTATTTCTGGTTCTGCTCCTACGCGCCCATCTTGCGGACTACCCCATTGTCGCGCATAAAAGGCAAGCTCGGATCGGATCGGATCAACCAGTGACAACTACACATATGAGGCTAACGACCTTGAGCCGTCAAACGCTGCTTAAAGCATACAGAGTAGTACTGGGCCAAAAATACAGAGGGCAGCCAAACGCCCTCGTCTAGCGCGCCCGGAATGCGGGAGCGAGCCAAAAAAGTTCACACGATGATACACATCGTTTTAAACTCCACTCGACGGCCCGTGGTGGTTAGGAGTTTCAAAGAGTGCGAGGGCCGATCTTCGCAGCCCGCAGCAGCACGAGGCCAGCACAATGTCCTGGGTTGACAGGAAGAAACCGGCAAGGACTGCCTTGCCTGTCTGCTCTCTCTGCCTGCCTAGCCTCTCACGAAACGGCGCACGCAGTTCCTCGCCCGCATTCCTCGGCAGAGGCATCTTTAGGGCTGACCACAACCAACTCCACATGGCCGCGGACCCTCCCCCCCCCCCCCAATCTCATCCACAACGCAGCCCACGCGTCCAGTAAAGGGCTTTACCTGCCTACCGGTATGATCCACCTCCCTCCACTCCAGGTGTCTGGAGCAAGGTACGCGGGAAGAACGGGGATCAGGAGGTGTGTGTATTCTGCCGCCACGTAAACAAGCCATTGCTCACGCCTTTGGGGGGTCCTTTGCCCTTCGCACTCGACCCACATGCTAGTTATGTGAACACCAGGATGGCGTGAAGGGGTGGAGGGAGGGGAGGCGCAGAGAACGACCAAGGCCTGATCCTTTCCTCTCTCTCTCTCTCTCTCCACGCGCGCGACCGCCACCCTCTAATCTTCTCACTCTCAAGTACACAAGGCTAGCCCGTCTCCTCCACCGCAGGATGAAACTGTGCTACCCACACAGACATGTGCCCCAGCCATCAGGCCGGGCCGACCTATCCGCCACCGCTCTTTTCTCTGCCTCGCCGAAGAAAGCCTGCCAGGTTATCTACGGTCCCGTGGCCACGGCTGTGGTGGGACGCGTCAGTGATTCGGCAACTGCGGCGGTGCCTGGTCGTGAGTGTGTGTGTATGTGTGTGGTTGAGTGTGATCCCGACGGTGAAAGGCCGGGCGTCCAACAAGAACGAGCAGCGGGCAACGTGACTACAGCGGTAGCTAGCTGCTGGCCGAGCCCCCCCAAGACCGGCTCGAAGGACTCGACCGTCCCTTCATTCATCTACTCCAGTCGCATCTTCCCAAAGACCTGATGATGAGCACAAGGGGGAGGGAGACGCGTCGCGGCCACTACTAGGCCCGGCTCCAATCTGCGCCTTGGGGGCCAGGGGCAGCAGCATCTATCTCTTTTTCCACAAGACGCCCCAGAAGCTGCTGCTGCTGCTGCTGCTGCGACCACCACCTGTAGGCTAACGCCGACGCGGTGCCCGCTCCATGGACGGTCGGCTTCCATTGGCAGCTTGCGGATCCGCAGAAGAAAAAAAAAGGGCTGCAGTCCCGCACGGCTCGTCCAGGTGAAGCTACCATGGGTCCATGGGGTAGGTGACTCTTCCCACACTCCACCCTCCCCTCTACTCTACGACACCGCCGATTGGTAAGGCGGAATGGTCGGGTCGCACCGCATATTTTGGCGCAGACCTCTCGCGTGGCCGGATGGGTGGCCGCATGCTTGCAAATTCTGTGTGCGGGCGCAAGTGTAGTAGCGGGCCCATGCCCTTTTGCTCTATGTTTGGAATCTCGTGGGGGAGAGGGAGGGAGGGAGAGGAGGGAGGGTAGGAGGGAGGGGGTGGATAGCCAGGAAAGGCCCCGCAGTATTAGCAGGCAGCCGCATTTTCTTCTTTGGTTAATGAGATGGCTGCAGTGCGATTCCTCCCAAAAATACGAAAAGGAGTGTCAAAGAGAACGGCTGTTTGTGTTTGTGTGTGTGTGTGTGTGTGTGTGTGGTTGGTTTACTCTCGGCGACCTTCCCCCCCCCCCCCCCCGCACGTGGTGTCTGCCTCCCCCTTGCACACGACAGATCTGTAACAAGAAGAAACGACTGGCCCGCCCGCAGGATGAGGGACCATGTTTCCCAAGGAAGGGGGTCAAGGATGGGGAGGGTTATGATGGGGCAGCAGCGGGGGCCAAAAGCCACGTTGTGGAAATGACAGACATCTGGGGGGGCCAGAAGCGAGGGAGGAGCGGCCGGCCAGGACACTTTGGGTATTCATTCCCGGCGAGAGCGAGCGATCTGAGATGCGAGCACTGCATTGCATGCTGTAAATGTGCGCGCACCAAGTTTGGGTAGCCAATGAATGACTTTTGGACGGGCATCTGGAGCACGTGTCGGAGCCGTGCAGGTGAGGGAACGCCGCAGGTAACACCAATATCTGGTCTGGTAAAGCTCAATCACAAAGACACGCACGCACGTCGAGGCCCGAGTTCATCTGATTTTGATATGTCAATGACGGCAGTATAGCCTAAGCACCTTGGCTCCTGTCGCCGGTGACGGACCGACGGGACACGAAGCGAGATGGTCTCTGGGTGCCCCCCCTGCAGTGCATGTTGAGGACAGGCATTACCATGATAGCAGGGCGCAGACGGAAAGAGTATTCAAAAGTGGATGTGATGTGAATTGCGGTCAGCACCCAATAGAATAATACGACTGGCGCCATGCCAAAACCTCACGATGCGGGACGCAGGCCCAGGAGCCGTACAACGCACCACGGGCTGGACTTTAGCTGAACGCGACTGCAAGGAGCTCCCTGGTGCTTGTCAGTATGGAATTGGCGGCGAGCAGGGGTGGTTTATCAGAGCACAGCCCTGATGCTTTCCAACCTCCCACTGGAAGCGATGCCGAATGGTGATGGCATCCCCGTTGCTATTCACGGCGGTCTAATTCGGTCACTCGGCCGGGGCCCGACCACCATCGCCATCGCTGGGGCATGGCCTACTGCCGGCGTAGCTGTGCGCTGGGTTATTTGGGAAATATCCAACTGCAAGCTGGCTGGAAGCTGGCTGGATAAGAGAAGCCGCGATAACCCCATGTCCCCTTCGCATCACCCCCTCGGATTGAGGACCATGCGGCTGTCATGGGTTATTGAAGCCCCTTGTCCTAGAAGCGACCACGTTTACCCGTCGAATATCTAGTTCAGAGTCGGGGAGCCAGCCCAGCGAGCTATCTGGCCTGCTGTGCTCAGATGCGCAGATAGAGTGGTGAGTAAGCGAGGTCCCCGAGAGACAGTTGAATTGCCCGTCGTCGATGCAACACGCAAGCTGGGACCAGGCAGCTTGGCCCAAAGACCCATCAATGTCGTCGACACCAGCTAAGGCCTAAGCCCGAGAGAGGGCTTTGGCCGATCTCGCGATTTGTGGAGGGGATTACCACAAAGTCCGCCCCGTGCTGGAGCTGTTGCCCTAGCAGCCGACTACCGCGTCCCCTTGGGTTCGTTGCACGAGTGAAGTGGTGTGTGGACAAAATATCCCTGTCAGCGCCGTAAACTGCAAAACGCAAAACGCAAAACGGTCGGTACGTGTGTGATTTGCTGCAGACCCCTCTGGCCCCGCCCTCAATTGCGCGGGCGTCCTGGCCGGCTGTGCGAGCGTTTTATGGGTATTTCTGGACAAGGGATTGGGGATCTCGGATCCTCCGCGGCCGCCCGAGATTAACTTCCAGAGAAGACGGCTGCAGACATGAGACCCTGGCTGGTGAGGAATGTATCAAACAGTGGTTCTGCCAGTGCACCGGCGACATCATTAAGAGCTGCCTGTCTTAGAGATAGTTGTGAGAGCAGACGGGGACGAAGACACACCTTATTTTGTGCCCCCAGACGAGCTCCTCGTGATGCCAATGCCGAAGTACCTTGATAGTCAGGTCGCGCATGTACCAGTTGTCAGACGTCTAATTGACTTTCGCCAAATTCCGCAGAGTTACATGGGGTTCGGTAGGGCTGGGGCTTGCTATCTCCGAATCATTCAGCAGCGAGAGTCTGGGGGAGGGGGGGAAGCTGTCGAGTGCACCCGTGTAACGACCCAGACAAGGAACGCGCAGCCGCTAAAAATTGCAACGTGTATATGGGATTTAGCTGCACGGATAGTTTGAGCTTCTGTAGCCCTAGCCGCGTCCGGGCTTTGTAAGCTGCTCAAGCTGGCATTGTCGGCTTAGAAATTGCATCCCGAGCCAGCCAAGTACTGCTCAAGCGTGATGGTGGCATCAAGGTGGGTAGTTTGTTGTCCCAGAACCAAAGGTGCAGATGGCCCATAGTCACATCGCACAATTTGTTGACTGCCATACCTGTTGTACAGCAATCTCCCTTTCGGGAAGTCATATTCAAAGCGGTGAGGCTGCCGACGAGGCAGTGCAGATCATCTGGCGGATGCAAGTGCTCTGCCGCGTGTGCATCAGGACTCGGGGCGTGACGCGGCGTTGGGGATTGGATGTGGCCGCGGGCCATAGTCTTCGCGATCAACAGCCATAACTTTCCAAGATGGAGTGGAATATGGCCCATGGCGTGCGTGCTTGCTGTGCCTCTGGGCTCAGGGGGCCCGACCGGCATCGCCGCGGTGTTGCAGCTTTCTTGACAGGCGATGGGATTGGACATGAGCCGTAGGGCTGAACGTGGCCCCACACCCCAGACAGACCCGACAGAGGGGAACAGATCAGCACGTAGCGAGCCGACTGTGGAGAGGATGGCCGACCAGGCATGCCTGTCAACTCTGTCAGCTGGCCCGTAGCTTGTTTGTCACACGAAACCCATTCATTCCCCGGGTCGTGCCATCCAGACGCCAACAAGCCGGTACGGCCATGGCTTTTCTCGACAGGTTGGATTGGCTTTTCGTGAAAGAGCAACAATTTCCATGCCTCCACTTCGGTATGGAGGATGAGCAGGGATGAGTCACTGATGGTGTCGTGGTCCGGTTTCCACCGTCGGTCTTTTGGGGTTGCATAGTGCGCGCCCTTGGTGGTCGCAGAGATAGCTGATCTTTGCCTGAGTTTGATGGGGTGCTGACACAGCCCGCGGCATGCTCCAGGACGAGGTCATATCATATCAAGCAGCCGGAGGGGCGGAGGGAAGTGTTGCTGTCGTCAAGCTCCGTGCGGTTCCGGCGTTTGAACCCCACGCTGCAGCGAATCAGAGACGCCAGCGCCTAATATCCTGGCAGTGACCAAAGGCCGAGTCCGACCCTCGAGCCTGCCGATTCCACATGCTAAGTTCGGGCTGGAATGAGGTGCCTTTGCACGGTTCTTAGTGAACACCTCGCTAGGCCAGATCTAGGCCAGATGGGCTGGAAGGACAGCTAAGGACAGCTAGACGTCAAATTGCTGTCGCCAGTGGGCCCTTGAGCCGAATAGCCTGAGTGGCTGGTTGGAGGCTGAGGGCAGTTCTGGGTCACATTTGCTGGGACGGGGGCCCTATACTACGGCAGTGATATCGGTCGTATATCGTCAAGTCGCCTTGCTGAATGCCCGATTCTTGGTCCACTTGTTTAGAAATGCCCTGTCTGTCAACCTCGGGTGCTTGAGCAGCCGTTTGACAGGCAGCAAGGGCGAGACCAAGGCAGGGCAAGACGAGGCGATGCTGCGCGAAACAGCGGAGACACTATTGTTGCTGTCGTACCAGCGCTTGCATAATTGATGTCATGTCACTGCGCATTCGGAATGCACTGAGTGCCACTGAATGCGATGCGGGCGATGCGGGCGATGCCGCCGGCTGGCAAGATGGGATCGCGATGATGGGAGGCTCTTGAGCGGTGTTGGCCGAGGGAGGGATACGGAGAAGTGGCGGCCCAGAGACCCAGGTACCAGGCGGGTCATGTGTGTGCGTATGCAGCATAACACATAGCAGCATGCGCAGGTCGGAGAGATTTGGCGAGATGAGGATATGTCGTGTTGAGTTGTCTTGCGGTGTTGCGTTGCGTGCGCGGTGTGATGTGATGCAATGCGCGGCAGAGTGTTTGGGTCTCAGATGGGGCAATGCACATCTGGACAGAGGCAGAGAGGGCCCTTCCTCCTCCCGCTCTTTCGTGGTGGGGTCCAGAGCTGGTGCACCCAGAAAGGGCGGGAGGGGCAGGGGTGTCAAGGGAAGACAGAAGGCACGAGCTCCCGTCCCCCGGCCCCTCAATTGTGGGACCGCAGACGTCGATGGGGCAGCACTGGCAGACTGGCAGACACCTGAGCGGGACGGGCTGGGGCACGGAGCACGGGCCAGTTCAACACACAAGAGTGCTAGGGTGCTTGGGGTGCTTGGTAACTGGGTAAAGTCTTCACGGTACGGAGTACTTGGGTACATACATACGTCCCTTTTACTTGGGTACAGTACCTAGGTAGGTACTACCCACTCGGCACCGTTCGATTGCTCCAGTCCGACTGCCCAACTGGTATGTACCCGTTTTTCCTTTTGTGTATGGACGGACGGTCGCACTGCATCAGTTAATCGAGACCAGCTTCTGGCAGGAAATGCAACACAAAAGAACACATGGCGACCATCGATACCAGTTGACCACTCACTCACCCATTCATCCCTCAATCAAACCAATTCGGTTCGATCATCCATCCACTCATTCTGCGGCGATGAAGAAAGGGACGAGGGATGCTGGGGCAAAACGGTGAAAAGCCACCGTTACAGACAGACGAGATCGACAAGTCACTCACCCCACTTGACCACCTCAACCAATTCACCACTTCACCACTGAAGCTTGAGCCTAGGCCTAGGCCCCGGGCCTGAACCTGGCGCTGGGTATCTACCAACTTGCACCGTGACCACATGTGCACATCCCCCTACCACCAACCTTCACCACTACCACCCACACACATGTCTGTGGTCTTGAGTGCAAGAGTGCAACCTCAGCGAGGTCCTTTTGTTGCCATACCATCCATACCCAAGACTCGAGAATTTCACAGGCCCCTGCCCTGCGCGTCTTCGCTCCTCGCGTTCATCACACGCACGGCCTTGCTTCAATCTCTGGCAACCATCGTCATGACGGTCGTGATTCAATGGGCCACGAGCACGAGAGCGCCTCGAGCCGGGTTCTTCTGCACGCTACTTGCGACTGCGCCCTGCCAGCCAGCCAGCCAGCCTTTGGATCCTCACATGCAACCCGTCTGCAATAAAAATCATTAGCATGAAATGGAATTCACTGCGCACGCCCGCACGCCCGCACGCCCGCCCGTCGGCGCAATTGGCACATTCGGCCGGCCTGAGTCACTTACCGCGGGCCGGGCGGCTCAATATCGCTCCGTGTCACTGGTCAAGACTGCATAGGCGGCTGCTAGCAATCGTACCATGTGTGCTCAGCCACTCCACCCCGGTGCGCCGCTTCAACAACATGGAATGACGTTTTGAGGCTACGGGATGCTCGGCCAGGGATGGCTGTCGATGGGCCATGCCCCATGCCCGGGACTTGCATGCCCATGCCGTCAATCCTTCGCGTATCAGGTCGCCCAAGCGATGAGTACGATGCCTTCTCCCACTCGCACGCGGGCCTCTAAACGAGCTGTCACATCTCACTGCGAGACGGCGGCATCGACGTGGCTGCAGGGTTTCAATCACGACAATTGCAACCCAGTGCGAACCTGCAACCTGTCTGCTGCACCTGTCCACCTCGTCGCCTCCCTTTGGGAGATCCATGCATTCAACTCTGGGCGCTGGTACTGCAAGGCCCGTCCTGGAGTCTATCGAGCTGAAGCTCATCTAGCTGGCGCATTTCCTCTCGGTCCCGAATCGCCCCACCGTGCTTGACAGATCACGCTCCCCCGCCATCACGCTGCATGGCGTCCCTTTGAGAGCCAATATTGAGGTAGTGCCTCTGCCCGGTGGGTGCTGAACTGTCATTTTGGGCATGCAAGCGAGTACGAACTTCATTTTTTCCCGGGTACTGTTCACGAGGGCCTCTCACCGACCCTCCCATTCACCTGTCCGAGTCGGCGTTGCTTGGACGCTGGCTTCGGAATGTATCCAGCCATGTAGAAAACTCTCAAGCCACCTGCTCGAGTACCTGCGCGAGCTCCGCTGCCAAGGCACGTCGCATTCATTCCCGCCCTTAGATCAGTGCGCTACTCTAGCCCCCATCAGCCGCTCCTCTGGTCGCCGAAAGGGATGTTCCCAAGGATAGAACACGTCGGACCAGTTAGGGTTCCTTTAGGGCCCTCGACGTGACATGCAATGTATCAGGCAACTCCACCAAACCTCCTCTCCTGACCTTGAGAGGCCCGGTCTGGTTTTCACGGGCGCCACGCTTTCGGGCGTCCAGTTGATGCACAGAGCAGCCGTGCCTAAATCGTGAGGGCTGCCTCTCAGCGCGCCCAGCTGCCTCACCCAGCAAGGGTCAACCCACTTCAAGCCGTCTAGAGCGGCAGACCGGCAGGTTTCCAGCAGGTAGCCCTCTCTTTCCGTTGTCGCACAGGTTTCCACATGATCTCTTACTGATGGGTGGGGACCGTTTGGGATTCGAGGAGGCTCTGCGACCTGGCCCTATAGCCGCAACCACATCCTCCTAGAGTGGAGCGGTCAGGCTACCATCCGTCTCGCCGTCGGGCGTCACTTCATTCCACAGGAGGATGGGCGGGACGTGCTCGAACAAGACAACCAAGTCGAGAACAGTGTGTCTCAGCCTGGGGGCGCATTATTCCCTCGTGCGTGCGCCCCAGCATTCCTGGGACCCATCGTAGGCATGCGGTTCTGTGTGTGCAAGAGTGGTCCCTTGCGCTCAGTCTGCCCTCCCTGGCTGCCTGCTTCTGAAAAGGCACAAGGGAAGTGCCACCTGACACAGAGGAAGCCCCCATGCTGCGCATTTCCACCATTCTTTCGCTGATCACCATGACCATCACAGCTTCGCCGCCGGAATTCTATTGGTTTCCAGCGCGCCGGACCTCACCGTTGGTCTGTTCTCCCTTGGTGTCAGCACTCTATTCCCCCCCATAGGGCTGAAGACCTGCCCCGAGGGGACGGAGATCGCCTTAAGAGACAAACGGTGTGCTGACTGCTTCCTGCCGCCAAGGAAAGGCGGTCATCTAAACCCACATGCCCACTCGCTGCTCCTCCCACTCGGGGGCGGGAGAGGGAGGAGGGAATGTACCCGGTGTAAGCTGTCATCGCCGAACCCTACTTGCTTTTTCCCGGAAGAGGTCTTTGACTTACTCATCCACCCACGATGTCGCGGTCACCTTTGACCGTAAGGCGGTCTGTTGTGTCTCATCGTCATCTCTTCTCATCACCTTATTCGGACGACTGGCGAACATGTACCGGGAGCGCCGAACGAGTAAGTGGCGTGACTTTCAAAGCCACATTTGGGAATGTTTTGGGAATCCACAAGTACCATTTTATTTGATTTTACTTTTTCTTTTTTAGCAGCAAACACAGCCAGGAAGGGCACATGAGCACACACACACACACACAAGTAGCGATTTGCAGTACCTTCTCCTCTATGGGTAAACACTCATCAGTCTGCATCTGTGATGACTCAGACCCCCCCATCGATCAACGCTCCGTTCTTGGACACATTTCCCGCTTTGGGCCATACCGCTTTATGGAATCAACTCGCGCGCGACGTGTTGCAACGTTCCCTCTTTGAGTAGCCTCACCGACGATCACGCCCGTTGTGGGAAATACGAGTCGTTTTGTTTTTGTGCCAAAGTGAAAAAAATGAATTCGTGGAGCAAAAGTATTCTTTGGTAGACTCGGCTTCAGGCGGGTATACATTGTGTACACAGGGAAGGGATTCAAGGGAATGCACCGCATGTCAAAGTCGAGGTGGGCTGTGGCTATCCTGTTCCTTGACCAAGTGACTGGGCCTTGAAGACGGCAAGCAGGCCCCGGCGATGTGCCTTGCCTCCCGGTACGAACGACTGCTTACTACGAAACGCCATCTCTCCGTGGTCTAAAACTGCCCGAGAGTGCTGTGTCAGTAGATGTCGGTGTGAGAACGAGCCTTCAGGCACAGCCGAGCGTAGAGATGTAGCAAGTGAGGTGAATGAGCTGTTCATCTATTATGGAATCCTGCATGTGCTTCTGAGGAACGCCCGGAGGCACCCTGGAGCACCGAGTCTCTCCATCAGTAGTCGGTTTGCAATCGATTTGGGCAAATTTGAGCTGCATGCCTCGTGCTTGAGTACCCAGTTGATCCTGCGCTTCTGGTGGATGAAGAACTGTCACCAAGTGCGTACGTATGTATGTCTACAGCTCGGCCTGATGTTCAAATACTTGTACTCTCAATCAGAGACGAATTTGTTCCCGGATTTCCGGCTTTGAATGAGTTTCGGTGCGTCACCCTCACTCCAGGCTGGATGGAGCAGCTAGTCAAGGCCCGGTGGGTGTCTTTGCGATCGTGTGTTCACCACAACATCCCTTTTGCTTCCAAAAGCAAATTGCGGGCTCTATCCAGCAGAAGCTTCTGGCGATATCCTCCAAAGTATCAATAAAGAGCAAACTACGAGTATCTTGATACCTCTGAGTGGACATGTGCACTTCTATATATACTCATAGCCATGTCTGAAAGTTTCGCTTCCGTATACGATAGCTGTGGGGATTGGGAACTGTGACTTCGACGTGCAAGGTACATAATTAGTATATGAGATTGAAACCTCATATCAATCAAAGAGTGGTGTATGCTGGAAAGAGAGGGGCCCATCCAAGGCAATGCTTCGTAATATCCGTAGGCCTATGGAGTGGGATCAACCTTTACGTACTTTCAGCCCCGAGCGTCACCAGCGGACCAAATGTCGAGCCCAGAAATGCTATCTCCCTGGCCATTTACTCGTCCCTGGCCCACTCCGCCAGTAGCTTGAAACGATATCGTCCCTACGAACCAACAAGCTTCCTCATTTCACTGCCCCCTCCCCTGCTGTATCAGACACTCTCCCGTCCGCACCTGGGCTTCAAGCAACCAAGCAGCAGCCTCGACCTCCAGGCTCTCCTGAAGTCCGCAACCGTGCACAAGCTAGCAGTGCGAGTAGACCGAGTTTGATGCCCTTGTCCTCGAAGAACCTCGAAAATGTGGAAGACGTGGCCGTCTCCGCCGCCGGCAGCAGCGCGCCCATGGCTTTTGCGACGGGTGAGATCCGCGTCACGGACTCACTACCATACATGGGTAGCAAACAGCCTTTCTCCACCACAAACGTCTAGTCCGTGTCAGGGCATTCCGGGTCAGCTGTGGACTCACTCATGCGGGCGTCATGCAGTCGGGGGCGGAGCACTTGCGAGACACTATCACGGCTGTGGGGAAGGCATGGGAAAAGTAGGCATGGGATAACCAGCTGTGGGATAGCCAGCTGTGGGATAACAGGCGCGGGATAACAGGCGCGGGATAATCAGGCATGGGATAACCAGCTATGGCATGCGAGGTGAATGTCCCGCTCCCGTTTCCCGCCTCCCGTGCCCCCTGTATGTGGCCTTCAGAGGTCTGTCCAGGCATTGCATCCTGTGGTTTCTACAGAGCCACCTGTCCACCTCTGTCCACCACGATCCTTCCAAGCTGGGCCCTCCGTAGCCTGCAGCACCAAGCCATCATCGCTAGAACGCTCAGCCGACTCCAGATCCCGAGGCACGCTGCCCCTATTGCCCAAGATCTGGTTGTTACCCATGGCCACAGCCACACAACCACTTCGTGATTTGTTAGTTAGTGAATAGCTTTTTGTCTTTCGAATGCCTGAAGTGATATTGTGGATCAAGAAGTGGTAGGAGGGGAGACAAACTAGTTGTATTCGTAGTGCTTGGTAGGGTTGTCCTCGATACCATGCGGCACCACGATCTCGTATACCCTATAATCTCGTATAGCCAAATTATTAGCGCACCTATATAAACACTATAACTTTACTTATATATATCTTAATACCTACTAAAGCTATTTATAAGCAATTTATAATTATTTATAAAGAATTAATAGCAATTTATTATAATATAATTTAAGGTGGTAGTTTTACCCTTACCGCTTAATTCTGCTATATTTTAATTTACCTTATAATACTAAATATAAAAAGAATTTTTTATATCTAGCCCTTAATCTCTTTAAATTACTAGCTAGCTAGCTACTATTATAATAGCCTTAAAGGCCTATTTTAAAAAGGCTATTATTAATGCTATATTTAATACTATTAATAACGGTTTATTTTTTTAAAAAGGCCGCTTAAAAGTATAATATACCCGTATTTATACTTTTTAAGTATTATAATAATAAAAGAGCTTTAAAAAGTAACCTTAAAGCTTAACTTTTAAATAATTAATTATTTATTATTTAAGAAAAGTATATAATTAATTAAATTTTATATTAAAAGAAGCTTAGCTATACCCCTAGCTATTTTAAAATAGGAAATATAATATTAATACTTCTTATTAAAAATAATAATTTAAATTCTATAGGCTAAAACTAAATTAAACGCTTTATAAAGCGTTACCTTAAGATCTATATTAAAATTAAGTATAGATAAAAGGTATTATATTTCTATAAATTTATATTAAAGGCAATTAATTAATATTTTAATATCCGAAAGGTTAAATTTATATAGATAAAGCTATATCTAACCGTTAATATTAATAAGGCCGGCTTAATAATAGGATTTAATATATATTCTCTATTTAATTAACCTAAAAATAAATATATTAATAAATAATATATAGGTTTTAATTCTTTAATTATAGGGATTTTAGATATTAATAAGGTATTAATTAAAAGTAACTAATTATAATAATAATTTATTATAATTAAAGGTATTATAGCTACCGGTAAAGCCCTTAATCTAGGTATTATTTTTAAAGGAAAAGAATTATAAGAATAATAATTTATTAATAAATTTTATATTATAATACCTTTATAGCGATTTATTATATTACCTAACGGCTAAATAAATAATTCTATCGGCATTATATAGCTAAAATAAATTTTTTTACTATAAATAAATACCCGCTATAAAGATAATTTAAATATTATACTTCTAATTCTTAATAGCTATTTTAGCTATATATCTATAGGTATATAGCTAGAAAACCCTAGATTTATAAGCTAAAAATACTAATTTTATATAAGAAGTATTTATAATAATATATTTTTAAAATAATATTTATTATTATTATTTATTAGCCTATTGCTTATATAAACTTTAGCTATTTAATAATAATATATTTAACGCTGTTAAAGCGTATTATTATAAAGTTTTAAAGAGCTAATAAAGCCTTACTAATATAATACCGGTTAATAAAATTAACTTTATTAAAATATTAGCTAAAATATATTTAAAAGAAATAACTAATAAGATAATTAAATCTATATTTAAAATTACTAGTAATTAGCTTATTAGCTATTAAAAAGTATTAAGTTATCTAGAAATTATTATTAATAAGGAGAAACGCCGCTTTAACGATAAGTTAATAAAATAGAATTTTAAGGTAAAGGTGCTTAAAATTAGGTATAATATTATAAACCTTATTAGCCCGAATACTATTACTTTTAAATAACTTAAATTTAGATATATTAATCTTACTTTTAACTTAAAATAAGCTAAATTAATTATTATAAATTAAAGAATTTATAAGCTAAAAGCTTAAATTAAATATTATAAAGCTAAAAAATATAAGGCTATTCTTAATTTAAACCGATAATTTATAAAATTTTATAATATTTTAAGCGGTAAAAGAGAGGCTGGGAATGCCTTTAATTAAGAAATTAAGGCTAAGAATATAAAGAAAACCGATTAAAATAAGGTTATAATCGAGAGTAAAAATAACGGAAAGGATTATAATAAAGGCCCGCCTTTAAAGGTTAAAACTTATTTTAATAGAGCGTTAAAGATATTATTATAATATATAAACTAAAAGAGAAGAATTAAAGCTTTAATTTAATATATTTATTATTTATATATAATAGGTTTTTAATTAAATATAGCTTTATAAAGTTATGGCGTTTATATGGGTGCATTAATAATTTAGCTGTGCGAGATTATAGGGTGTGCGAGATCGTGGTGCCGTATAGTAACGCACTTGCATTTCTCTTTACACCTGTCACGGAACTCGTTTCTAAAGTTGCTCATCATTAAAACGCATCGACAAGAACATGAGACTTATTATGCTATCCGTTCCTCCACTGCCTTATTCTTCCTTGCCATAGTTTTGTACTGATTCATGGTCCCCATCCATATTGCATTCGAACCGCATCCTGCAGAACCGAGGAGAGGGAAAGACAGCATTGGAGTTCTGCCTGGCTGTGTACTCTGTGTCACATTGGACTTTCCTTGTAATATAAGAGCAGTTGAGGCTAACTCTGACGGCCCTCCAACTTCTTGCCAGGGACATCTTTGCCGCTGTGACCACCCTCGACGTTGTCGGGAGAGGGTGTTGTAGCCATGGCCGGCGCCAAAAGGCCCAAAAGAACCACGAAGATGAAATGGAGCAGATTCATCTTGATTTGGGTTGGGTCGCGGTCTGCACATGTTAGCAAAGAAGGTGAAAAGTTGAGTAGAGTACTGAGATCTGTTCTAAATATGGTATCAACTTACCTTTTTTCCGAAAAGAGAGGATTGGTTGCGGCAGGTGATGGATTGCCTCTTCGCTGTAGTGTCAAGTTCCTGAATCCTGCGTTGGTATGGAAGAAAGGAAACATGGGAGAGTTTATGGTTGGAAGGGCCCTCTCAAATATTTGCCAGAATTGAGGCTGTCACCATTCACCTGTGGGCTATTCACCTGGAGATTATAACCCTATAGGTTATGCCCCTATAGATTATTCACCGGTAGATTATTCACCTATAAACTTCCTATATCTCTATTGGTGAATATTATGTCTTGGATTTGCCACCGCTGCAAGGGTATGGGTTCCTTTAGCTAGCATAGGAGAAGCTCGCAGAGTCGCCTGATTATCCCATAGCCGATTATCCCACAGCAGCTGGTTTTCCCAGGCCTGATTATCCCATAGCTGGTGATCTAATATCAAATTGTTATGTATATTGGAGCAGTAATCCACTAAAGTATATCTTTTTATTAGCAATGGAGATTTATGAACGGAGCCTTTTTATATAGAAGACTGAGATTTAAACTTTTATATCCATGTTTTAATTACTAACTGTCCTTAAGAAATAGAAGCTAATAAACCTAAATACTAAAGTTATAATCACTATTATAAAAGACAGCTACTGTGGAAGCATAATTAGAGTTTGCAAAAGCGCTAGTGATATATAAAAACTTTTTTCTTATCAAGTTCACTATAAAGATGTGTAAATCAGATGGAACGCATAAATTAAGAATGCAAATCGAAGTGTGCTGTAAGTCTCTGGCCTATGCTTTTGTTTATTTCCATTCCACTCTAGAGCTCCATCAGGCGACAAAACTCTGCGCAACCATGTGACAGGAAACTGATTAAAGCTTGATGCTATACTGTTTGACTCCAATTTACTAGAATATTTAGTTGGCCAGATTACATAAAAGGCATCACAAGTGCAGAAACAGCAAACACTGAGAAGTCCAGGTCATTTTGATACTGGTGTGCGGACAGCTCCATACTGCTTGTAGGAAATCCAGGCTACCTAGGTATGCTATGCTCCACCCTCAGCAGTTGATGAGGCCGATAAGCATGTGTTATAATGCCAAAATTCATGCAATAACTGGCAGTGATGTGGGTTCAAAATTCATTTGGTTTTTTGGATGATGATGGTGAATGTAAGAAAAGTGAATGTCAGAAAGGTGAATATGAGAAAGGTGAATGCAAGCAAAGTAAATGCAAGCAAAGTAAATGCAAGCAAAGTAAATGCAAGCAAAGTAAATGCAAGCAAAGTAAATGCAAGCAAAGTAAATGCAAGCAAAGTAAATATACCTACTTGCAGTATGAGCCTTGTGTTGCAAGTCATATCATGATGAGTGATGTCCAAGGCCATTGCCTCTCCATGTTCATAAAGCGTGGTTGTTCCCTGAGGTTGTATCCCTGATCACTACCTAGGTACTCTCTTTACAATGATGTGACAGATATTCATCGGAAACGGAACCAAGATCAATGTCCGTTGGGGAGACTGTTCTTGCAATGACCACTTCACAAATCCCAACTTCTACTGGACCCTTCGGGAGTTGTCTGTAGTGGGGACTACTGGATTGGTTGCTCTCCTTTTGGACTAAACTTTCGCGAGCAATCGAGAATGGCAGCTGAACAGCTTACATGTTTTTGGTCTGTCTAGAGACAATCCCACCATACCTAGGTAGGGAGGGTAACAGAAGACCTACGGGAAATTCGCATTACTCCAAATGCCCAGTGCAAGTAAATACATTCATCCTACTCTCCTCTGTGATGATACGGTGTTGAGACACGTGCGTGCATCTCCTTCCCCTAGGTCGGCTTCAAAAATTGCTTGTTCTTCTTTGTCCTCTTATACCACCACCGTGCGCCGCTAAACTGCGAGCCACACATCCTCTATCTCAACACACACACACACACACAAACCCTCCTCTCAACTCATAGCCCTCTCTACTGGCCTGGGGCGACAAGATGGCCCTTGGCCCTCGTGTCGTGCGCCCAGCCACCGGCCAGAGCCTCGCCGCCTGACTTTTGCGCAAAGTCCAGCATGCGCTTCTCCAGCTCGGGTCGGAAGTGTCGGATAAGACCCTGGATGGGCCATGCGAAAGCCTCGCCAAGAGCTAAAAGAAGGATCAAAAAAAAAGTCAGCTTCGTGCCTTTAAGAAACGTTGGCGGGATTAAGGATATAAAGAAGACGCAGATGACGTACCGCAGATGGTGTGGCCCTCGACCTGCTTGGTCAGCTCCTGGATCATGTCGATCTCGCGCAGGCGGCCCTGGCCCTTCTCGAACCTGCTCATGATCTGCTCGGTCCACTTGCTGCCCTCGCGGCAGGGCGTGCACTGGCCGCAGGACTCGTGGCGGTAGAAGTGGGACAGGCGGGCGATGGCGCGGACAATGTCGGTGCTCTTGTCCATGACGATGACGGCGGCTGTCCCGAGGCCGGACTGGCTGTCCTTGAGGGCGTCAAAGTCCATCATCTGGTCGTCGCACACGTGCTTGGGCAGCACGGGCGTCGACGAGCCGCCCGGGATGACGGCCATCAGGTTGTCCCAGCCGCCGCGCACGCCGCCGCAGTGCTTGTCGATCAGCTCCCGCAGCGGGATACTCATCTCCTCCTCGACGGTGGCCGGGTTGTTGACGTGGCCGCTGATGCAGAACAGCTTGGTGCCCTGGTTCCGCTCGCGGCCGAAGCCCGCGAACCAGCTGCCACCCCGGCGGCAGATCGTGGGCGCGACGGCGACGGTCTCGACATTGGTGACGGTCGACGCGCAGCCGAACAGGCCGATGGCGGCGGGGAAAGGCGGCTTCAACCTCGGCTTTCCGGGCTTGCCCTCGAGCGACTCGATCAGACTTGTCTCCTCACCACAGACGTAGGCACCGGCGCCACGGTGGACGTAGACATCGAAGTCGTAGCCAGAGCCGCACGCGTTCTTGCCGATCAGGCCGTCGGCGTAGGCCTCGTTGATGGCCTCCTGCAAGATGGCGGCCTCGTAGACGAACTCGCCGCGGATGTAGATGTAGGCGGCGGTGGCGTTCATGGCGCGGCCGGCGACGAGGCAGCCCTCGACGAGCTTGTGAGGGTCTTTGCGCATGATCTCGCGGTCCTTGCAGGTTCCGGGCTCGCCTTCGTCAGCGTTGACGACGAGGTAGCGGGGCTTCTTGTCGTTCTCCCAGCCTTTGGGGTTCATAAAGGACTGTGTTGTGTGGCATCGTCAGCGCGTGTCGATGGCGTAGATCACCAGGTCTTTGGCTGGTAGAATCTCGAAGAGCCCAACATACCCATTTCAACCCTGAAGGGAAGCCAGCACCTCCTCTCCCTCGCAAGCCAGAGGCCTTGATCTCACCGATGATCCAGTCGTGGCCCTTGAGTATGATCTCCTTCGTCTTGTGCCAGTCGCCCATCTTCTTTGCGTGCTTCAGGTCGGGGGGATATCGGCCGTAGAGGTTCTGGAAGATGCGGTCCTGGTCCTTGAGGCCGCCGTAGTGCCTGACGGGGTTGCCATCTTGAACGGTCGCGAAGCCTCGTGGGGATTGGTTGTGTGTGCCGCTGGCCGTCACTCCTGCTGCTGCCGCCGGTGCCACCACCCGGGACAGGGCCTGGGCGGAGGACTTTGCTGCTGGCGCTGTCGTTCGTGATAACATCGTTGGACGCTCGGAGGCCTGTGTCGGGTGCTCGATCGAGCGGTGTTTGGGGAAGGGCCAATTGGCGGCAGAAAGTCGATGTCGTGGTCGGGTGGGTGAAGTGCCAGGGCAATTGAAACTTGGGGACGCTTAGAATGCAAGAGGCGTTGATTGGCCCAGACGGGTCTTGTGAGGCTCTGCGATCTGGGCGATAACAAACGGCAAGTGCCATCGCTCATTGTTCGGGTTGCACCGAGCTCGTCTCATGTTAGTGCATGGCAAGCAGGGGTGGCAACGAGCTCCCTCGGCCTGACCTCATTGACTTTTGGCTTCCGACTTGTTCGCGTCCACGGGGCCAGAGCCTACATTACATGACACTACGACCACCTGCCGCGTCCACCACGGAGTTAGAACCGTCCGACAAGGAATTGCCTGTCTCCGGACTACTGTCAACCTGCCTCTCGCGCCCGTTGCAGACGCCGGTCATCACTCCGACGACCGGCCCGAACGTCAACATCAACAACCATGCTCACACTGCCTGCTCTCCGATAGCAGCAGCAGCAGCAGCAGCAGCAGCAGCAAGCAGCAACGAGACTTACCCAACAAACAAGCCACAACGCTCGCGACGTGACACAAAGACAGGCGGCCAACATGTCCTCCTCCTCCTCCCACTCGAAGCGCCACTCGATCCTCCCGCCCGTCGCGCAGGCGGGCCCCAAAGCCCCCGTCCGCTTCTCCAGCTCCCTCGTCATCGCCGACTCGGCCATCCTCACGGGCTCCCACCCCATCCAGCTGCGGACCGAGAGCCTCGTGCACCCGCGCGCCAAGATCGAGTCGCTGGGCGGCGCCGTCGACATTGGCAAGCGGTGCGTCGTGCACGAGCGGACGCACGTCGGCGCCCTCCCCGCCGGGGAGGCAGGGCCCGGCGGCGGCGGCGTGGGCAGCGCCGTCACCATCATGGACTACTGCACCGTCGAGGTCGGCTCGACAGTCGAGGCCGGCGGCACCGTCATCGGGGAGGGCACCATCGTCGGCGTGGGCTGCCGGGTCGGGAGCGGTGCGGTCATTGGGAAGGTAGGTTTTCTTCCCTAACCCCCTCGTCCTACATGCCTGTGTGATTGATACAAGAAATCCCAATGCATCAAGACTATGACGACCTGCTGACTCGGGTCCCTGTTGGCACAGTATTGCACGCTGTCGCCTCGCACGACCATCGCCCCCGGCGAAAAGGTCCCGGACTACACCGTCGTCTTCTCAAACGGCATGCACCGGCGCGACAGGCGCGACGTCGTCGACATCAGGACCAGGGCGCAGGCGAGGCAGCTCGAGGTCCTGCGGAAGTTGATACCCAGCAACCCGGCCAAGTTCCAGTGAACCCACTTGTCCTTCAAGAGATACGTGATAGGAGCATACTTGGATCGAACACCAGGTGACAGAAAGTTGCAAGCTCGTGGCTAGCTGCCACGAGACATGCCTCTTCCTCGAGAACCCGGCCTGCGAACGCAGACGAAAAAAGTTGTGTAACGGCTGGATACGCACCCTGTTAATTCCTCAGCTTTGGCCAGAGTCGGGGATGCATTGGTATGGAGGAAGGTCCTGCCTCTTGACTCAAGATACCAGCAACCCAGAGAGACCCAGCCTGCCCAGCACATTCCCCTCCTGCCTACGGAAAGCAAGCAGCCGGACGGAGTGCAGATACCAGTAAAGCATGGCGGCTTTCCAGTCGACCAAGAAATGTTTTCTTGCCGTGTTGAGTGGCGGCCTCCGGTGCAAGCTTGCCGCTCCCATGAGGGTCATCTGAGTACCTATCTAGGTGCGGGTCTGGTCTCGCTCCCACGATCCATTGAGGCCTGCTGCTCCCATGCTAGATGTCTCTAGTATACAGATTAAAACGATCTCTGTAGTCTCGCCTCGTCGCATCAGCTCCGTCTCAAGCGATGTGAGAGCTCGCCGGGTGCTACTCGCTCACGTAGCAATAGAGGCTAGCAGACAAGGCCTCCATGGCTGAGTGTCGTGGACAGTCTGTGCGCAAATCAGAGCTGCAGCCGTGATCTGGCGCAGGCCGAGCCAGAACCAGGTGTCACGGAAACCCTGGTGCCGGCCTTTGCAGCACCGGGGTGATTTGCTTCTGAAGGGTGGCAGAAAGGCGTGACGTTGGCGAACATGATGTGCGACAGCTACTAGACGACTTGGGCTCACCAAGTTCAGCTTCGCCTCAAACCCTTCTCAGGCAAGACACTTTCCCCCAAGCATCCAGTCACCACCGCCCAGGTTTGTGCTTTGCTCTTCTTACCGTGAGCATCTCGAAGGCGACAGTCTATGGTCGGGTGGCGGTAAATACTCAAGGCTACGTAAAACTAGTGAAACCCACCACCAATGGAGTCTGCGTTGTCTTGATACAGTCCCCTTGTACCTCACCATGGACAACGTTGTTGAATAAATGACCATGATTCAATTTTGATATCTACCCAGACGCCTTGCTATGAATGCAAATGCAGCCCCCCCCCCCCGGTATAATTTCCCAGCCTGTGTGTGTGTGTCCGTCCAGAGTGTATGCATCAGCCGCGTCCCCAGCTCCGGTGTTGGTCTACACAAAAAAAAAAAAAAGGGTTTGTAATAGATATATACAAACCCGCACCACGTGAGAGCATCTACATACCTACCAGCCCTCAGAGCTCCCTCGCCTTCATCCAGGCGGTGGTGCCGATGCCGAGGTTGAGCCCGTTCTCGGCCCACCAGCGGCGGACCTCTGTCTGGTCGCCGAGGGCGTCCTCGAGCGACTCCTCAATGTCCATCATGCGGTACTCGACCTTTTTGGCGCGGCGGCCGTCCATGCCGGGCAGGTCGGCGTGGGCGTAGCGCAGCCACCAGTCGAGGACGGCGATGTGCGAGTAGAGCGTCGGCTCCGTCAGGATGGAGCAGTCGAAGCTCAGCTTGTCGTCGCCCCTGAGCCCGCGCCACAGCTCCAGCACGCCGACGCGCCCGTACCGCGACGCCACCTTGCACACCTGCTCCTCGTGCCCGTACGTGATGCCGGAGCCCTCCCACCACCGGATCGCCTCGAGCTGCCCGTACTGCGCCGCCGCCAGGATCGACTTGCCGGGCTTGGGCGCGATGTCCGCCGGGTTCTGCAGGTACGCCTCGCGCCACCACTCCAGCACGTGGATGTAGCCCCGCGCCGACGCCTGCTCCAGCGCCGCCGCCGTGTACTTGAGCGGCAGGCCCGAGCGCCGCCACCACTCCAGGACGTGGACGTAGCCGTTCTGGCTCGCGACGTCGACGGCCTCGTTGTCGTACTGCTTCTGCAGGAAGGACGGGCTGTGGGCCCACCAGTCCAGGATCTCGATGCGGCCGTAGTAGGCCGAGGCCTTGGTGGGGATCGTCTTGCCGTCGAAGCATTTGAACATGTGGGGGCAGTTAGCCTCGATGTAGGTGAGGACGTCGGTCAGGGTGAACTTGAATATGAGCTTGATGGCCAGGGCACTGAGCTCGTGGAAGGAGTCGGGGGCCTCGGACAGCTTCTTGCAGACGGCATCAGGGCTCGCACTCAGGATCGTCCACTCGAGCTCGTGCTGGTACACCGAAAGGGGGTCCTTTGGATCGCGCGGCTCAAGACGCCACCCGAGGTGTGTGGGCACGGGGAGGCTGGTGTAGACGCCGCAGGCCTGGGCGAGCTCCCAGTCGCCGGTGTGTTCGAATATGATGCTCCAAAGCTCGGCGGGCAGGGTCGCGGTCGACTTCTTGCTGTCCTTGGCCACGAGCCCCTGGGTGGCGGCGTCGACGTCGTGGCCCAGCGACAGCAGGTCGGACTGGTTCTTGATGATGGTGACGAGCTCGTTCAGGGCGCCCCACTTGGCGACTCGCTTTGGTATGCCGTGATGTTCGGGGCCATCGTAAGACCACAGGATCGGCTGGAGCACCCTGACCCACTGCCACTTCCTGTGGAGCTTGCCAATCTGTTTCCTGGTGACGGGGTTCTCCCACATGTGCGTGGACATGCCGGGCACCATGAGGATCCTCTTCGATGCGTCCCAGCTGCGCAGAACCTCGAGCAGGAGCGTGTCTGCAATGCCGCTCATCATCTTGGCCAGGTTGTCGGTGTCGATAGGGGCCAGAACCAGTAGGTCTGCCCACTCGACCAGTTCGAAGGCACGGTAGTGCAGGTCGCCCATCTCCCTCGAGCACCCGTCGCCCTTGGTGTTGAAGGATCGGTTCTGATAACAAACAATCTCCTGGGCGAGCCGGTGAGTCATGTCGTCGACAATGGCGCGTACGACGATCTGTGGTTCCTTTGAAAGCCTGACGGCTAGGGTCTGGGCCCAAGCGACGTCCTTGGGGCCGTTCGCGGCAACGAGGAGCTTGAGCTTCCGTGGGCGCTGCATTTCGTTGATGGAGACTGCCGAGGAGAGTCTACCGAGACCTTTGGGTACGACTGGGGGTCGGGGTGGGGGTTCGTCTGCTGAAGTAGAGGCGTCTGCTGCTGAGGAGGAAGCCATCTTGGGTTGCAATTCGGGTTGGGCAAGACAGGGCAGGATCGTCGGGTGGGACAAGACGAACGGCTGTTGGATGGAGCGAGTGAATTGGAAATGCCAGATGGAAACGGATTTGGAGATTGATTAATCTGCAGGTAGCGACGAGGAGGCGGTCAATGGGGGTGTTTCTTTTTCTGGGGGACCTGACATCAGACTTGGATGATGCGGAAGCATGCGCTGGGCCCGAGTATCGAGAGTGGGGAGCTTGGCAGGGCGTAGCGCACGGTAGGATACGGCATGGCAGGGTACACTACGGACTGGCAAGACAGGTTGGGCAGGGACGCGCTGTTGGACCCCCTTTTTCGAGCAGAGGATAGACGTTGTGTGTGTGTAGTAGCGTAGACCAGGCAGTGAGAGTGTTGTTCAGACTGCTGTTGTGGGTTTCCCTGCTCCCAAGTCGGATCGAGTCGGGTCGAGTCGAGCAGAACAAAGCAGAGATGTGGGTCGGGCTTGTCGCGTCCAGGGACAAGGCCGTGTTGGAGATGGAGGATGAAGGAGGTCGAGTTTGGGGGTCTTGTTCGTGGGTGGCCTGGACTGGACTGTGGCAGTCATGCGATCGGTGTCCTGACCTGCCCTGTGCTGTCCTGTCCTGTCCTATCGTCCTCCTGCTATGCAGATGTGGTGTTGGTGCAAGAGACGGTGAGAGGATGCGCCGGATGTGTGGTCGATGGCGCAGCAGATGAAAGAAGAATTAGTCCCTGCTGAGGTTGAACCTGCAGGTTTGGAGTCGTCGCATGCTGAGACTACTGTACTGTACGTCTGTACCTAGCTTACGGAGTACTGCCAGTACTGGTCTATGCATCAGTACCCTGTTTGACGTGGGACCAATCACCCCCAGGGGATTAGTCCTAGTCCTGATCGGGCCTGTCGGGCAGGCGCGGGTGCACTTTGGAATGCAAGCCCCATGCGGAGATCACTACTGTAGGTGACCTGCACTCCCTTGCAGCCGTCGCACGTCCTCGTCCTCATCATCATGATGCATATTGCATAATGCATTGAGGCTTCTCCGGACCTATTGCTCCCACCCTCACCATCATCTTCTTCCTGTAGATCAGGACTAATTTCACCTCAATTTGTTCCAGTTCCCATGACACGGAGACGAGATTGCGGAGAAGATCGTGTTTGGTGGCGTCGAAGCGTGAATGGCCTGACACCATGCCGTGCTGCCAACAAGTTCACTGTCCAACATCGCACAGCATTGGCACACGCTGCGTGTCACCCGTAGTCGGGAAGAAGGTCGGCCACCAGCACCTGCACTGTGTTGTGGGGTCCTTAATTACGCCCAGTGTGTTGCAACAACAACATCGCCGCCGGCGCCGGAGGAGGGTGTGATGATGTCGTGCCACCTAGCAGCAAGAGGCCAGACTCGCTTCCGCCCTACAGAACCAGGTCACGTTTATCCTGTCGTACTCTCATCATTGAGGCGGCTTCTGTTGACTCGGAATCGCTCTTGTTTCTGGTGTGGCAGTATCACGACTGCACGTTCTGCCCTCGCTTTTCCTTTCAGCTCTTCACTGTGCTGGCTTCAATCTCTTGCTCGCATCCTTGACTTGCCTTGCCTTCATTGACAAGGCATCCATTATTTAGGTGGAAAGATGGGAATAGCCACCTGGGTACGCCGTAGAAGACATATGCACTGAGTCGGCGGCAATCCTATACACGATGCTACTGTACACATGTGTACAGATATCTATTTCCTCAACACTACCCTAGGGTAGACACATCACAGTATCCCACCTCACACAACTGATTTGAAACCGTACTTCTCCGACTGCAACTGCGTAGAGACCCCAACAGCCGCGTTGCACCCGCTGGCGATGGCAGTCGGCACCACCTTGTTGGGCGTCATGCAATCGCCAGCAGCAAACACACCTCGCACGCTGGTCTGGTGAAACGGTGGCTCGGCCTGGATGTCCCCGAGCCCGTTCGTCGCCAGCCCGAGCTGGTCCGCGAATGGCCCGCCCGGGACAGTCAGCGGCTGGTTGACCAGGAACCTCTCGGTCCTGTTGGACCCGTCCTCAAACTCCACCACCACGGAGGACTCTGCCGCTTCGGCGCCCCCGCCCCCGCCCTCGGCCGCGACGAGACGCTTGATCTTCCGCGGCTCGACGACCCACCCGGCCTGCTTCCTAGCCGCCGTCTTCAGCCCGGCCGCGAGGGCCTTGTCCCCGTCGGCATACAGCGTCACGCGGCCGGCACCGCCCGAGGCCACGAGCTGCGCCGCGTTGGCAGCCGCGTGCACGGCGACCGTGACCAGCATGTCGGTCGGGAGCGCAACGGGCGCGACAGCGAGGACACCGGCGGACGCGGCGCCGCGGTCCTCGAAGCCCTTGCAGAACAGGCAGTGGAAGATGCGCCCGCCCCACAGCGCGGCGAAGCCGTCGATCGGCGGGAACACGTCGGCGGACCCGACCGCCAGGAGCAGCTTGCGGGACCGCCAGGCCCTCCCGTTGGCGTCGGTCGTGACGAAGAGCGTGTCGCTCTTCCTCTGCACCCTGGCGACCGCGACGTCCTGGAACTCGACCGTGCCGCTGTACTTGGACGCGATGCCCTCGCGCGCCTCGCGCCGGAACTCGGCCGGGTCCTTGCCCTCGAGGCCCGGGACCATGTGCATCTCCCTCGAGTTGCCGTTGCGGTACTTGTTGGAGTCGAAGACGACGGCCGTGTGGAGCTGCCGGGCTAGCGTGGCTGCTGCCGTGAGCCCTGCGGGTCCTCCGCCGATGATGGCGACGTCGTAGAGGGCCATAGTTGCTAAGGATGCCCAGGTGAAGAGTATGACAGGTATAAAAGCTTTCTGTCTTCCTCTATCTCGGCGGTCTAGATGTAAGAAGCATGCAATCGATTAGACCTTGATGGTAGACATACATGGGAAATATCCTGGACGAGGTTACTGCAAGCGCACATGTGGTGCTCGGTGTGACTGAGTCTGAAAATTCATCTCAAAAGTCATGCTATATACTGTGGGTCAGGCTCGCAGCTATGGGACAACATTTTGAACTGTCTGCGTTAGCCTGCACCCACGACAAAAGGTTCAAAACTTTAACATGGACTCTATGTAATACACGAGTAGTGCACCTTTATGTAAGACTCTGGGACAACTATGGGTAAGACTTTGTAGACGTAGAGATCTTGGTTCACAGGCCCACAAGTACGTATTCAGATGGACTTGCAACCAAAACAACTGCGCAGTCATATACGTGACGAGCACACCTTGTTTTACAACGTGTGATAGCCGTTCCCTTCACCCGACGACCGGCCCTTGGGTAACCGATGAATCGATGGACCAGTTGGACACAACCCCCCATTGTAGCCCCTGAAGAATGATTATCTCCACTTGCCATTGCATCAGGTTTAATTGCACGAATGAATCCATTTATCCTACTGCCAGATATGAGTAGAGGTACAATATGGTACCTCTATTAGGGTGCATTTAATCGACTAGGCACAGTCTAATGTATATATTAGGGTCTGTGGATAGCTTGTAACCCTGATAAGCCCAGATACTTTTGATCCTTTTCTGTGGATATGTCTGCCTTTATTCTTGTGTATGGAGTGTGATATCGAAAACATCACCCAATTTTTCCAAGCTACCTCACTGCACTTGCACATCCAAAAGCTGTGTGAACTGCCAGTGGAGAATTGGATTGTCGTAACTAATCCAGATGTCAACACTCAACACTAACACCTTAGTACTTGGATGAATCCCGTTGTAATATGACAAAGCATACAGAGCAGAGACCATGAGCTTAAGAGTAGAATTGATTTCGTTTGATGACCAGTGAAGTCATGGTCGTTCCGTAGAGCTGAGGTCATCTCCGCAAGTTGTGCTCCTGAAGACAACTCATGAGTTTCAAAGCAACCCAAAACGCGCTTATTAATGTACGGGAATGCCCATGGCGTGCTTACAAAGTCACAGGTGCAGCTCTAAGCATTGGTCAGTCGTCGCGACGTGGGGCAGGTTAACCTTAACCGACGATAGAATACAAAATCAATGGCAATTATTTATTTCATCGTGCACATATAAGGTGTTCTGCAAGACTGCCTTTTGCTGCATCTAAGCTTACCCTGTTGATGATACACTGAATTGAATCCAGCGAGCTAGCCATAATGACCGATGCATTCGCCTTTACGTACCCGTCGCCTCTCGAGGGCTACGAGGGCGCCCCTCCGCTGCCGCTTGAGACATCCGAGGACGGGAAGAGCTTGAAGAACCCTCAGACCGGGGTCTTGAGCAAGGCATACGAGACATTCATTCACCCACTGGATAATGGCAGGAGGGGTGGCTTGTGAGTTTCGGA
The DNA here is from genome assembly GCA_023242295.1 of Diaporthe ilicicola. NCBI lineage: Eukaryota > Fungi > Ascomycota > Sordariomycetes > Diaporthales > Diaporthaceae > Diaporthe > Diaporthe ilicicola. The sequence goes on along the minus strand of JALPVH010000007.1, from coordinate 352,385 downwards.
CATGGAACAGAAGATTTTGCCGACTTTGCAATTGACCTGAGATGATGCAGCGACATACACGTTTACTACATGCAATCACAGCTCGAATACGCCCGCCAGCTGTACGACAGGATCAGGAGGGAGTGTACGTCCCCATTCCCATCTCTAGAGACCAATATCAACATACCGGTAGCGGTCGTGCGGCGCTGACTCTCTTGGTCGCCTTAGTCCCCGAACTACGAATCTACCGCTTCTGGGAGAAGCCGGTGGGCCCACACCCGTACGCCATGTTCGAGGTCAATCTCTTCACTCCGGCCCAGTTCGGCGCCTTCATCCCGTGGCTGGTCATCTGGAGGGGCCCGCTGTCCGTGCTGGTCCACCCGAACACGGAGCACGAGCCGGGGACCCTGGAATGGGAGGACGATCTGCGGAACCACACGCAGAGGGCGACGTGGCTCGGCGACAAGGTCCCGCTGGACCTGAGCATCTTCTACCAGATGATGCGCAAGGAGACCGACGAGAGGGACAAGAAGTCGAAGGAGACTGCTTGAAGGGGTTCCTGGCTTTGTCGTTATGGCTGTGGTCGACGATCTGGGTGAAGCAACCGGGCTGGCTGACGTGTGACGGCTGAGGGGAAGAATACGGCCTTTCCTACATCACGTCACGAATGGGAAAGGCAGAGGTACGCAGTGCAACGAAAGGGCTCGGCCCGGCTGGAGGTATGATTATTATCAACTGCCAGCTCGACCAAGCACTCCGACACCTCTAACCAAAGAACAATCGGAACATGCATGCATTCAGCATTTGAATTATCAGTCTCGATACTGCCCTTGGGGAACATATTGCCACTTGGAGAAATACGCTGGCGTGGTCCCATCACCTCCATTACTCGTGCAATATATCCCGAGGATTACACCTGGAATAGCAAGCAATGCGCATTAGTGTCAGCCCACTTCATGCAAACACACACTGTGCAGTGCACAATTAGCGAATACGATGGATGGCGCACCTGTAAATCCCCAGCTCACAGCGTCGCTTGACGAGTACAAAAGCGTTTGTGTCAGGGACTGCGCATCCGCAGGGCCGACGGAGAAGGAATAGTGCGTCATGTTGACGGCCTTGACCTCGAGACTGAGGCGTCTGCCCAGCCACGCGCCGGGCACCGGGGCGACCACCGGGCCAGGCACCGCCGCGGAAGAGATACCGCGGAACCTGATCTGGGGTATGAGCTCCACGCGTGCGGTGTCACTTGGCTGCGGCGACGTGTCCGCCCCTGGCAACAGGGCGGCGGTGCTCTCGTTCGCCGGCAGCAGCACCACCCCGAGGTCGAGGTGGTGGTTCTGCGTCAGGAACACCGACACGCCCGCCTCCTCGCCGGCCGAGCCGGGCGAGTAGTCGAGGCCAACCCGGTAGGTGAACAGCGTGTCTTGCTGCCTCCGGCCGACGAACGTCTGGCCGCCCAGGTCTGGCCCGGCGTAGTTGCCGTTGAGGGCCGTCAGGTTGAGCCTGGACGGGCTCAGCCGGAGGGTGTTTGGGTGGCCTTCTGGGGACACGGCGAATGAGTCCGGGTTGGGGTACCTCCAGTACGTGAAGTGAGCGGGCAGCTCCGACCCCGGGGCAAAGTCGATGTTGTCGCCTTCGTCGATGAACGGCCCGGTGCCGGCAATTTCCTTGTTCACAGGGGGCATGGCCCACCCGCTCTCCTGGCCGCTGATGTTTGTCCAGACCGGGAACTGCCCTTCCTCCCATGTGACAGCCGTCAAGACCGTCTCACGGCCCATTGGATAGTACGTGTCACCCGGGCCGGAACGAGTCGCCAGCGCGACCCCCCACCAGTTCCCCGACTGGTCCTGGAACAAGTCCGCGTGGCCCACAGTCTGCAAGTAGCTGGTCGTGTTGGCGTTGGTCAGCTCGGGGTTGGCGGTGTCGGGCTCGTACGGCCCCAGGAGGCTCTGCGACCGCGCCATCGTGACCATGTGGTTCATCCCCGTGCCCCCCTCCGCGACCACGAGGTAGTAGAACCCGTCCTTGCGGTACAGGTGCGGCCCCTCCGGCGCGTTGCCCCCGGTGCCGTTCCACAGGTTCTTCCAGCCGCCGACCTCCCCGGTCTCGAGGTCCGCCTCGGCGAGCTCGAGGGCCGGGTAGACCTTGAAGGCGTGCGAGCCGACGATGTAGGCCTTGCCGTCGTCGTCCCAGAACGGCGACGTGTCGTAGCCTTGGAAATTGAAGTGGACTGCGTTGGTCCATGATGAGGGCTCGTAGGGGTCAGTAGACTTGAAGATGATCTACGGGGTGATCGTTAGTAATCATGTCGTTGGTTAATAGTTCAGATGAGCCCACGTTGTCCCATCGGGTAGGATCGTCCGCGAGGAGATCGTCTTGAACAAGTGTCGTTACGAGCCAGAAGGTGTCATTATGGTATCTGATAGTCGGTGCCCAGATTCCGCTAGACGTAAGGATTAGCATTGCTTCCACTTCTCATCAGAAGGGTTAACGAGGTGCCTACCTCGTAGATCTGTTGGTGTAAGCCAGCTCTGGGAGCTGCTCTTCCCTGTTGATAACATGTGCTATGCCAGTCAGCTATATGCTGTTGAAAACGACTAGGACGATTGATTGGCAAACCGCACCTATCAATTTCCAATTCTGGAGGTCTTTGCTCGCGTGAATTGGAATACCAGGGAAGGCATTGAAACTTGACGAGGCACAGAAAAACGTGTCGTCCCACTCAGGCACATATATGCAGCTGGGATCAGGGTGGAAGCCAGGTAGTATCGGATTGTTGAAGGTGGAATTCTGAGACCTTGCCAGGCCAGACAGGGAGGCCAATAACAGGCAGCTTATGCTCGTCACAAATCTAGGCATTTTGAGTGGCCTGGAGTCGATTGCGCTTGACAGAACTGAAGCACACCAATCGCTCAGCGTAGTGACTATATAGCACTTATTCGGCCATGACCTGTCTCCTCCTGTGTGTGCCCCCCGATCGTCGTCAACTGGTTCCCCGCACCAATGAGCGTCCTTGGTAGTCTACTCCGGGTAAATGTCGAGGACTACTCTCCACACAATCTTTCGCGTGGTTCATGAGGGGATTGCGGGGGCTTGCTGTTGTCATGCCGGTGATTAATTCAGCCGAAGCGACCTTTCAACGAGATATTTCGCGTGGTAAAAATCCTTGGCCTGGGATCTATAACCAGAAAGATACACTGGCGAAGTCCTAGTGCTGGAAAAAATAGAAGATGTGTAGTGAGTGCTTAAAAACTTGGGCCGCGTCCCTGTTACTGGGCGCTTGGCATTTCATCATGCTGTTGTGGGCGTTCCTAGTACTGAAGGAAATTATTGACACAAACACTAAGGAGTCACTTGAGCAGATGTAGACCTCAATAAGCAAGGCCATGTCGCTCGCTGCTTGCTTAATGCCATAATAATAGAAAGTGGAGCGTCTGAATGCCTGTTTTATCCGTCGCAGTGGTCATCGTGCAAATCCCGTCAAGGAATGTTGGGAACGTGGCTTTCGAATGGATTCACCAAAGCGTCTGCAGGCGCAGCAAAATCTTTGACCAGATTCCAGAACGTTCCAAGTTGCCCGTTGGCATCGTATGAGGAGTCGGACAGTATGCACATTTTGGAATGATCAGTCTAGGGGATGACATGCGAGGGGTATGCTATTACGAGATGCGCTGAAGGTGATTCGCCGCTGTCAAGCCGCAGAACGAGTTGGTCTCAGCCGTCCTACCGATTTCGAAGGAGATTAGTGAGCAAGCTTGTCGGATATCCTAGCGGACTCCGTGACGTCGGACTCATGAGGTCGAGTGGTGAGTTGTGTAGACCTAGGAAGTCTTGAATTCTGTGTACAAGATCATTGTCATGTCTGCCTTTGATAGGAAGAAGGGGCCGGGTGTATCGAAACTAACGAGGACCGAGTTTCAGTATCGTGTATATGCCTAAGTATCTGGCGGGAAAGCATTTGATATCTGGCAAGCTTACCTGGGTATTGAAGTCGGTCTTGTGTGTAAACAATGTTGGCACCTGCGATGGACATACAGTATTTGTGTATATTTTGGAGGGACAATAAGCTTAATTGGGGCGTCTTTAGTGTCGAATGTAGGGAAGGATTGTTTCTAATGAGAAGGCAAAGAGAGAGAAGGGCCTGGAACGTCGGGACGGATTAAATTACGCAGAGAGAGCAGTGAGCCGTCTTGTGTGTGACTTGCGAGCACGATGAAACAGTCTTCAACAGGTCGGAGAATCAGTGCCGCAAATAGATCAGCTGGATCGCCTTCGAGGATACTTTGGTCTGCTACTATCTAATTCTGCAGCCAATGCTACATGAATCTCGGGACCCCCCGTATGTAGGGACAGGGGCCGGCTAGCCGCTTTGGGGACTACGAAGACTTGTTGCGAGTACCTAAGTAAAAGGGTAAGGCGCTCCACGAAGTGACTGTATGCTTTTCACAAAGTTTTGTATATCCTTTTTGCCCTTGCTAGAGGATCTACAGGTGTTTGCGAGCATAGAGTGATTCAATTTCCCAGTTTTGGTAGTTGCGTTTCAAGTTGATTCCGTTAACCGCAAGGAACGTTTGGCTCCGTGGGAAGCGTGGGCCGAAACCTCCGAATTAATATGGAACATAGAGTACAGATGGCGGTCGACTAACTATAATATATCCGGTCCGGCTGCAACAACCAGGGGAAGTAACTTCAAGCTGCTGCTTCTGTAAGCTAATAAATATCTTGGCTTGTTCTTCTCCTCTTGGTCAGCCATAGCTTGCACATGTGTCTGATCATCACTGGCATCGCGCATCTACATACTATAGCCCCCATCCGCCACAATGTTCCGCCAAGCCGTTCTTTTCGCACTTGCGCTCGTGCCCTTCTCACTTGGCCAAGTCTCTGACGACTTCGAGGCCGGATGGAATCAGACCGCATGGCCAATATATGCGGTCGACTGCAACCAGGGTGGCAAAGTCACCCTTGACAGCACCACCGCCCACAGTGGCAAGAACTCGATCAGAGTCGACGGCGCGGGTGGTTACTGTGGACACATTTTCTTCGGCACAACCAAGGTCCCCAGTGGTGATGTCTACGTTAGAACCTACCTGTAAGGTTCCCACAGCGGTGGTGTAGTCAGACGAGTTCCAAAATCAAGATTATTGCTAATCTCATTACTCTTCCACACGTGCAGAAAAGCCTCCAAGGCGCTCACAGACTCTCACGTCTCCTTCATCACCATGCCCGACTCGGCCCAAGGGACAAACAAGCACCTCCGCATCGGTGGCCAGAGCAAAATCCTCATGTACAACCGCGAGTCGGACGATGCGACGCTCCCAGACCTCTCGCCCCAGGGCATTGCCACCTCCGCCGCCCTCCCCACCGGTGCCTGGGAGTGCTTCGAGTACCACCTGGGCACGGACGGCACCATCGAGACCTGGCTGAACAACAGCACCGTGGCTGGCCTTACCGTCAAGTCGGGCGTCACCAACCCCAATGCAGCTCAGTGGACAAGGAGCTCTTTTGTGCCCAAGATCACTGGCGTTTACTTTGGCTGGGAGTCGTATGGTGGCGACACCAACACTTTCTGGTACGATGATGTTGTCGTTAGTTCGACCCGTGTTGGGTGTTAAATCGGATTTCCGACTCCTCTTGGCTGGGATGCATTACCGGTATCAGTTGAGAATCAATACAGTAGACTTCCGCCACTGAAGCACAATCTTGCCTTTCACTTTAAATGCTTTGCAATAACGCAACGAAACTTGTATATTCGAGGTTGCTGTAGTTGTTGCTGAAAAATGAGCGAACCGACTTGTTGAATCGGCATTGAAGCAGTGATTACCTCGGAGATGGTCTAAAAGTTCCGGGGCCATGACTACAGACCGCATGCTATGTTTGACTCTTAAAGATTGACTAACGAAATCTAACTGACCCCAGTATTTATTTTGGAATAGCAAAGAGAAAAGAGGTTGAGGACTGATGGTCCTGAACAGGTGCTTAGGTGGACAAGAACCGTGCCGTGTCAAGTGGGCACATGTGCAATGGCGGAAACGGCGAGCGGAAAATGTCCGCAATTTCAATAATATGGCTTGAGATTGGAAATGGAGTGGAGAGTGGTTGTCTCTGCCCGCCTACATCAATTAGGCGTGTGAGCGGGTTGTCTCAGCCACTTGACCTGTAGACATGCACGAAGGGGTGAGGCATTCCGATGAGATCCATCACAAGATATAATCGGTAGACCGATGAAGGTAATGGGGTTCTCCATGGACCCGAATTATTTGTGTACAATATCGAAGACTCGGACAGAACCTGGCTTCAAATTCTTCACATTCATCATGATCTTTCAGTCACCTGTGACGCTACGACACGTTGCACTCGTAGCGGCCGTCCTGGTCCTCGTCCATTTGCTTTTTTTCAGCGGCCTATTTGTTCACTCTAGCAGTGATGTTTTCCACGAGTACTACGACCGTATGAAGTGCCTGGTCCCTGGGGACTCGTCCTCCACAATAACAGCGCCGACGACTGGGAGGAAAAAGTCGACGAAACACCTGACGCCTCCAAGTACGAATATGAGTATTGCGTTCTGCTCATCTGTTCGAGATCAGCGCAGGGATATGCCCGAGTGGTTCATCCACCACTACTACAACATTGGGATCAAGCACTTCTACATCATGGACGACGTCTCGCACCCCGCGCTCTCTACCTACGACATTGATGGGTACTACGGCATTCCTTCATCGGCAATCACATTCACGCGCTTTGATGAAGGAGAGCGAGCAGCCCATGGGGGAATGATGCAGGAGTTTCTCAACGACGAATGCAACCGACGGTGGGGTCAATACCACGACTGGATAGCCTATGTCGACGTGGACGAATACATTGGTCTCCTAACCGAAGAGACTCTTCAGGACATCCTGCAGCCATTTCTTGATGACCCGAAAGTGGGAGCGGTGGGCCTGATGTGGTGGATGCACACCGCGAACGGGCAGATACACCGTCAGCCGTCGACGCGGCGGGGCTACACCGAGTGCATGAGCGACAGGAAAGCAGACAACGTCCCCGAGGACGAGTACGGGGTGGACAACGAGCACATCAAGAGCATGGTGAAGCCGTCGCTGTACAACAAGAACCGGGACTCGCCGCACGACTTCAACACGTTGAACGACACGGTCACCGTCATCGAGAACGGGGATGTCATCGAGCACTGGTGGCACCGGCCGCCCGTCAGGGACAGGGTCGTGTTGCATCACTACATCGTGAAGAGCGAGGAGGAGTACAGTGAGAAACAGGCAAGGGGGAACCAAGGAGGGACATACCGCACGTGGGAGTACTGGAACCATATCAACTATGGGCCTAATGAGCCGTGCGAAGACATGCTCAGGTGGGAGATATGAGTGTCGCGGATATCTTTGAACATCGCCAGGTAGGTATGCTCAGATGACCAAGGTAATACTGTGGCGCACGCTGCTATAGACCGCTGCCTCCCTTGTCGATAAGGGTGGTCACCCTTTTTCGGCCTGTGTAGTGCAGTTGGTTACGAGAAATACACAAGACCAGTCAAGCTGCTTGGCCTTGTTGGACTCTAGGCAAACCCTCTTCATTGGGATGCAATTGCAGTTGTAATCATAGCGCTCTAGAATCATTAGTACTGATATACATTATATTCATCTGCGGACGAGAGGACGGCGAACTGTCAAAAGTTACAAGATAAAATTGACTGAGCTACAACAACTACAGCCACCCTGCTTGCGCCAGAAGTTTAAATCAGAATTGGGAATACAGAGCCATTTGTGGGCCGTTGTCCTGCTTGTTAATCCGCGGCTTGTCAACATTTCGCCCTCATTTCATCCCAAACTGGCTCGTTGCCTCGTGCGGAGCAAATGTGGCATCCGACGGGCCCCAGGCCAAGCAACCGCAGATCCACCGACAGACGTCGCAAATCCAAAATCGCCATGCCGGTTCCAATCTTCATCTTGATTCACTTGCTTCCCTTGGCCGAAGATGGACTGTTGAAGATTGCCAGGGTTCTTGATATTTCTGCTGATTGAAAACGTTTGTTCGCAAAGGTATGCTGCCGCTCAGAACTTGAGATAGATAGATCTCAAGTGCTTGGTGGCACTCATCGAGTCGCAGGGCCAGCAGTGCATCAACGCGCCTCGTCGCGCCGTTCCTATTCGCGGGTCTCGCGCCATTGCCCTGAGACTCGCACTGTCCGCGGCGGGTTCCCTCTCAGATTTACATAAGCGAAGTTGGCGAGGTTCGGCCACAGGATGATGTGGAACAGCAGGGTTGGGACCTCTGAGCTGCGAGAAAGCTCAACAACGGTGGGGAAAACCTCTTCGATGAGGATGATAGCCACCACAGACGACGAGAATACGATGAAGAGTAGGAAGACGAATATCGCAGCATTCCGGAGAATTGGTCGGATGGCCGCGCCGACATCCACGTAGAAATCCCGGGTGGCGAAGGTCAGGCCGAGGAGCGCAAGGATGATGATTGCAGATGACCAGTCGAGGCTGAAGAATTGGGAATTTGATAGATGCAGAAGGAATGTGAGCAATAGGCCGAGGCGAACAGCCCAAGTGGTCGCTGGCGCAAGTTGGAGCCAAGTCATCTTGGCTGCTCGTAGTTGAGTCACTTGAGTGATTGTTGCTGTACTGTAGCTTTCTCTGAATTGATGATGAATCTTCACGGTCTGGAATTTGACGATTTCAATACTATTTCAAGTAGGATTTACTGCTGACTTGTTTAATTGCGAGACAACGAAAACTATTTGAAAGGCAAAGGCTGTTTCAGTATTAGTGCATGACACTGAACGATGCTGCAAAGAACTTCTTTGTTGCAATAGTGTTGATCATACTGGCCCTCTCGACTCTCTTTATGATATCTCTTGATGCCTTTGTGGCGAGAAAGTAAGTTGAGGTACGGTTTCAGCGCAACTCAGACATGTTCGGCAGGAGAATTGCCAATCGTTTCGTCTCAACCTCCTTCAAATGACTTACCAATCGGGCATAATTCTCACACCAGGTCGTACTCATTACTACCGCAGCAGGTCTCCATAGTGTCCAGCCGCTGGTTGGTAGATAGATAAAACAGACACGACATTGTTCACGGTCTTTAACGGTTCGATGAATGACAGACGAACAAACGGGGGAGTTTGCCCAGGCGATGGAGTTGCAATTGCCGGGCGGACCCTGAGCGATGACCTCATCGATAATCACCAGATTCAATCGCGACTAATATACACAGCAATAATAGCACTTACGACTGCACAATCACGAACATACGTCGAAATAATTAACAAATTGACAACATGACGATTGCTCTCACGAGCGCGACAGGCAAGCTCGGCGGCGCCGTGCTGAACGCCATTCTCGAGAACAAGCTCATTGACCCCAAGGAGCTGGTGGTCTGCGTACGTCCAAGCCCGGTCTCCCTCAGCAATCATCAATATAACACTCACACACAAATCCTTCAGACATCTTCAGACCCGAGCGACTCCCGCTTCGACCGCCTCCGCACCCAGTCCATCACCCTCCGCCAAGCCAGCTTCGATGACCCGCCCGCGCTCGTCCAGGCCTACAAGGGCTGCGAGAGGCTCTTCCTCGTCTCGACGCCGCGCATAGCAATGGACTACAACGACGCGCCGCCCTGGCAGGGCCGCGAGAAGCACCACCGTGCCGCCATCGACGCCGCGCTCGAGGCAGGCGTGCGGCACATCTACTACACGTCGCTCGCCTTCGGCAGCCCGAGCAAGGCGGGCGTGATGCGCGCGCACATGCGGACGGAGAGGTACCTGCGTGAGCTCGAGGAGGGAGGGAGGGCGAGGGTCACGATTGTCAGGGAGGGACTGTACAACGAGAGCTGGCCGTTGTATTTTGGGTACTACTTTGGCCTGCAGGATGAGACGAGGAGAGAGGTTGTGGTTGCGGGCGACGGTCCCGTGAGCTGGACCAGCATCCCCGACATGGCGTTCGGGACGGCCAAGGTGCTTGCTGCGCCGAGTGAGCAGTGGAGCGGGAAGACATTCTATCTCAGCCAGGAGAAGACGTGCACGTTGCAAGACATTGCCACTATCGTGAGCAAGGTTAGGGGCGAGGAAGTCAAGCTCAAGGTTGTGAGCAGGAAGGAGTATGAGGACTTTTATGCGGAGAGAGGCACGGAGAGGGCGAGCGTTGAGTGGTGGAGTAGCTCCTATGATGCGCTCAGGGACGGTGAATGCGCCATCGACGATCCCACGCTCGAAAACTTGCTGAGAGAGGCCGGGCGAAGCCCGACGCCCCTTGAAGCGACTGTTGAGCAGATGCTGAAAAGGTCCCAACGATAAATCTCTGGCAGATACCTATCCCTGCCTAGATCACACTCAATCTCGAACTACGACACAGGACTCTTCCAGTTCCCTTTTGAATGTTCTGAGTGAAGTTTCCATATCAAGGTCTAGAGGACTGAGCTGGTGAATGGGTGACTTTTCGAATACATTCTGTGCGGTCCTTATGTTGAGCTAGTGGCAACCCCTTCCCAAAATTTGTGTAAGCTCGGGTTCATGCTTGTGCTAAAACTTTTGAGTTGAAAGAAACTAGGTATAGAGTACTAGATAAACACAGTGAGCCGCAGAGCCTATCAGATGTTGCGATTTGTGGATATATTCTGTGGTAGCTATGCTTTCCGTGTAGTTGTGTAGTTGTATGAACATTTAATAGTGTCAAGTGATGCTCAGGCTTTCCTGATATCTAATTTTTTTGACTCCTATGATCGTGTGCTGAATACATCCAGGGGCTTGTTGACTCTTTCTTTCTAGTCACAGTCGACACACTTAGGGGTTTTCTCCGTCAACCATAGCCGCGAAACCCACCAGAATCGGACCTGCGTCGATGCCTTGGGTCCGAAGAAGTGGACCGTGTTGTCGGAAATGCATTCCTCCTAGATAGACGTATCCTATCTCACAGGCCAGACACGAAGTGCCGGGAGCTTGCAACCCTCGAGTGTCGCTCACAGCGCATTATCTATCCACTGCACATGTTCAACCCAACCCACCCTTGCTTAGGCTTCTCATAGTCCGCTCTTACCTGCAGGATCGACAATACAAGTTTCCCCTATCGACAAACTCTATGCACGAAGCGCTTATGTCAGACTGGCGCTGGCACTTGTAAAACTGTAAAACTACTGCACATACGCCAATCGTTGCTCTCTTCGGTAGTCCCTACCAGTGCTGCAGGTTGTCAGACGGTGGGCCGGAGGTTAGGGTGCATCCGCACGCCCACTAAACTGCATCAGTGGAAACTGCCCGTTGGGAACTCCACTACAATGTCGGTCATGCATAGTCTACTGGTCTGCTCGCACCTCGCGTGCGGAATGAGACGATACTTTCCACAGCTGAGGTGTTTGACCTGGACAATCAGTTCCAATTTGGCTATAGTTAGCGCTCGGGAGAGGAATAGTCAGTCGTATGGACCCGGCAGTCAGGAAAAGCGCTGAATACCTACCGAACCATGAGTCGCAAACTATTGCAAACCCATGGGAGGTTGGTGCACCTCATTGGCAGGCGATGGGGGCTGGATCTGCGGCACGACAGAGCTTGGGCGATTGCGAGTGTTGAGCTTCGGAGGCACTCTTCTCTCATAAGAACCAGGAATCTCTATGTAACGTGGGAGCTCAGTCGTTGTGCGACCATCCTCTCTTATCGCTGCACCTTTGCTATTGTAGTGCTTCTGCCATCTTGCGTTTCTGCTTGGTTCTAATCAATTTTTTTCTTAAGTGCTTTGCATGATGGCCGACACCACGGTCCTCCCACCCAGCCCATCGGAGGGCAAGCCTCCTCACCAGCATGTCTCGTCTCTTGACTCCATCGACTCGGATGAAGCATACAGACTGAGATCTGAAGCTCTGGCAACAGACGCTTCTAAGCTGGAGGATGGCTACTTTCTGAGCCCGAGGATCGTGGGATCGTTCGTCGGCACCGGTATAGTCGTCGTTGCAACGTACTTTCAGTTCCAGGCTGTCGCTGCCGTCCTTGTGTCCGCCGTCAACCCAGACATTGGGCCCAGTGCCAACGTAGCTCTTGTCAACACAGTATGGAGTGCGGCGCAGCCCATCGCACTCCTGCTGTTTGGCCGACTGAGTGACCGCTTCGGACGCCGCAACTTTGCACTTGGTTCATGCGTGCTTGCCATCATTGGTGGCATCGTGGCCGCAACGGCTCAGTCCGTTGAGACCTTGATCGGTGCCGAGGTCATCATGGGTGTCGCCTCTGGCGTGCCTGCGGCCTATCCGCTGCTGGCCGGTGAGCTCGTGAGCAACAAGGCCAAGTACCTGGGCACTGCTCTCGTCGTCGTCCCTAATGTCATCGCGACCGGGTTTGGTGCATACATCGGACTGGCGCTCGTCCAAGTAGCCAACTGGAGGTGGATCTTCTACATCTACATTATCATCATGGGTAAGCAGGCTTTAAACATAAAAGTGTTGCGCGCACGATGACTGACTACGACCACCGTAGTCCCTGGCGCAGCCCTGTGGTTCTTCTTCTACCACCCGCCTTCGTACACTCAGCTCCACGGCAGGAAGTCTAGCAAGGTCGCGGAGCTCAAGAAGATCGACTGGATTGGCGTGGTTCTGCTCATCGCGGGCCTCGCTCTGTTCCTGGTCGGTATCTCGTGGGGTGGTCCAGCTCAGCCGTGGTCATCTCCCAAGGTCTTGGGCCTGCTGGTCTCTGGCGCGGTAGCTGTCATCTCCTTCATCCTCTACGAGACGTTTCTAACGCCTCGGCAACCCATCGTGCCCATGCGGTTCTTCCGAGACCTGCGCGGCTTCACCTGCCTGGAGATCATTTCGGCAACGTACGGTGTCATGAACATTGCGCTTTTCGTCATGTGGCCACAGCAGGTCACCTACATCTTCGGCTCGACCGTCAGCTCGTGGAAAGAGTCCGCTTGGCTCTCGACCACGGCTGCTTTTGGTCTCTGGGGAGGCATCGTCGTCCTCGGCCCGCTCATGTCGTGGATTGGACACATCAGGTACCAGATCTTGGTTTCTTCGCTCTGGATGACGGCCTTCCTCGGCGCAATGGCTAGCATCACTGTCGAGCGCAAATCCATGGCGATTGCCTTCTCCTTCCTCGCTGGCTGGACTGTCGGTTGGGGTGAAGTCATTGCAGCAATCGTTGTCCAATACGTCGTTGCAGATGAGGACCTTGGTGTCGCGTTCTGTAAGTGGTTAGGTTCATTGAAGAAACAAGAGCAGTCGCTAATAATAACTATCAGCCGTCATCTCTGCCTCGCGAACCATCTTCGGGTCCATTTTCACCGCTGCTTTCATTGCAGTCTACACGAACAAGGTTCCCGGCTACCTCGCCTCCATCGTGCCCGGGCGCGTCCTTGCGGCCGGCCTGCCCGAGTCCCAGCTCGAGGCCCTCATGACGGCCGCTGCCGCCGCCAACCAGACCGCGCTCGCCGCCATCCCGGGCATGATCCCGGAACTCCTCCGGACTACAAACATCGCGGTCAGTGACGCGTACTCGAAGTCTTATTCCTACGTGTACTACTTCGCCGTCGCGATTGGCGTGCTTGCCATCGCCGCGTCCGTGGGCATGCGCGACTTTGACAAGTACCTGACCGGTCACGTGTCGAGGCAGCTCTACCACAAGAGGGATGCCAACACCGATCCTTTGGAGACGGCAGAGGGCGCGAATGTGCTCGGTGCTGGGGAGAACGAAAAGACTTTGGTTTAGGGCTGTTGGAGGTGACTGGGCTCAGGTGTGTTCTGCATCACGTGTAGAATCTATCGGTGGAAGGGAATGGCGAGCTCAATCTATACCTACCCATTAATGCATTCTTTTGAGGCGATATCTAGCCGGCATGTGTTGTTGTAGAAAAGAGCTAGAGGCGACAGACCAAGAAGAGAGACGCGCAGGAGAGGAAGCGATGTTGGGACAGGAAGAGACGAGCTGTCGGCGGAGATGGACGTTGTCAGGGAGAAAAGGTTGGGCAGACATTGAGCAGCGAATTTTCGGATTGGGCAGGGTTTTGTAGCGGGCTGCGTATGGAAAAATAAAGACCAATACTTACATGCTGATCCGTCCAAGGTTTCCAGTGCCATAACATTTGATTTGTAGCCACATAGCTCAAGTCTTTCGCGTCAAACTATACCAAAAAAATGGAACTTTCAACACAATGAAATTCCTGGGATGCTTCGTCTTCTATTCCGGCCACGCCGCTCATCAGGATTGACGCCGTTTCACACCACGGCCCTGGGGAGTTTAGCGCATCTGCAAAGCTTACACATGTCAACTAGGCAGCAGGAACACTTGTCTCGTCCGAACTACTCCTCACCTCGCATCGGTTGCTCTGCAGAGTCTTTACTTTCTTGGCATTCTTGAGAGCTTTTGTCTGACTATCCAAGTAGGTACACAAATAGGCCCTAAGCCAGCCATTCTCTGGTACTCGCGCCTTTTCATCGACAGCCATCTGTGAACAGCAGATTCAAACAGAATCATGGTGAACCAGACAGATGCCGAAAAGACTTTCCGGTCGTACACGAAGGATCAGGGCCAGACTTACGCCCAGCATCGCATGAAGTACAACCAGTCCCTCTACGATAGCATCATCTCGCACCATACCTCAACAGGCGGCAAGCTTGAGAGCGCGTTGGATCTAGGATGCGGCCCTGGAACGGCGACCTTCACGATTGCCCGAAGTTTCCACAACACCATCGGCCTTGACCCTTCCGAGGGCATGGTCGGCACTGCGAGGTCGCTCGTGAGCTCGGAGCAGATCAGCGATAACGTCAAGTTCGAGGTGTCAACGGCCGAGGACATCGATCCTGCCTTGGTCCCCGATGGTAGTGTGGACCTTATCACCGCAGCTACATGTGCTCATGTACGTCACCCACCTCGTCAATCTTGACTCAGTATCTCTAATTTTGCCGTGTCCATCATGAAGTGGTTCGACATGCCTCGGTTCTGGACGTCTGCAGCTCGTGTGCTCCGGCCAGGTGGGACGGTGGCAATGTGGTGCTCCAACGCCTCAAACGTCCACCACTCGGTGCCAAACGCGGCTGCCATCAACGCCGTGACCAAGAAGATCGAAGACGAGGAGCTTGCGCCCTTTTTCGAGCCGGGGAACCTGTTGACCCGAAATCTGTACACGACGATCGGGCTGCCGTGGACCGTCAGCCCTGCGGCGCCCGAGTTCGATGAGTCCTCCTTGTTCAGGAAGGAGTGGGGCGTTGAGGGCAACGACGAGTCGTACTACGAGAAGAAGCAGATAGTGGCTGACCTGGACACGATGGAGAAGATGCTCGGCACTGCCAGCCCTGTCACTAGATGGCGGCAAGCGCATCCCGAGTTGGCTGGCACGGAAGACGATGTTGTCCGACGAATACGCCGAGAAGTGGAAAGACTCTTGCACGAGGCCGGTGTTGAGAAGGGCAAAGAGCTCATCAGAGGCGGGGAGGCTGGGGTGTTGCTCATGGTTAAGAAGCGACTATAATCAGCTCAAAATTTGTGTCATGCGAAAACCCTCATTCATATTTTGTTCTCTTCAGTGATGACATGTAAATTCATTTTTTTTCTTTCTCTGACGGCTGAGTTGGTAATGATTTTAAATGAAATATCTTCTTTAGTGACAGAGCTAGTGCGCCTCCCCGAATTTCTCGTAATTTCAGCCCCTCTACCTAGGTATAACAATACTAGTTTTATAGTTAATAGTATACGTATGGGACAGCAGGATATTAAATACCCGAAACAACTGTCCCTTACAAACAGGAAGATCTAGAGTCTTACTGGCACTTACAGAGATCCGGGTTATTACGCCAGGGAGATTGTTCAGACTCGCTCGGGCAAGCCATTGTAAGTAGGGTGGGCGACCGAGGCGGTTAGGTGGATCTCGGAGTGGGGAGTAGAGCACCTTAAGGGGTTTCCGAGACTGAGGATAAGCATAAGTGGGGCCCGAAAAAGAAAAAATCACTTACTGAGCCTCGAGAGCCTCAGCCTTGACCAACGGCCTCCGGTCACCGTCCAACAGCGCCCTGAGGATCCAACCCACCACCCGGGGCAGCTGGTACTCCTTCTCGATATGTTGGTTGGGCTTGGGGCCCAGGGGTGCGTATACGCAAAAGCAGAAAGCAGTAGGCAGAAATAACTCGATTAACTAGATTCTTAATTATTATTAGGTTAAAGCCATCGCCAGAAGGGCAATGGCTATAGGCTAGTCTATAAGAAGCGTTTCGGCCGGATTATTTATCGGGCCGACGGGTTGCAGCTAACTAATTAGCTATACCTGCTATAGCTAACTGCTACTATTTCTATATTAGCAGTCTTCTAATTTAGCTATAATTAAGCCGTTATTAAATAGCCTAAAGATACCCTTTCCTTTAAATCGATATAATAAATTATATAACCTTATTTATTAATTATCTATTTAATTTATTGCGCTTAATATAGCCCTTTATTTAAACTATTAACTTATTTATATTAATTAGATATTCTAGCATCTTATTTAGTAAAGCCTTTATTATAGCGTTTATAGGGTTATCGTCGCTATTAATTTATTTAACCTTATAAATCTCTTATCGTTTATATATTTAGTATAGGGCTATAATATCGATTATTAGCTGCTTCTCTTTTATTATATTTAGCTTAATAAGGTACTTATATAGTAAATAAAAATTTATATAAATAATAAGGGAAATCGGGGGAAGGTTTAATTAGTTAGTAATTAATTATATTATCGATAAAAGTATTATACTGATATTAAAGCTGCTAGCTATATTGTAGATCTTTAATATTAATATATTTCTAATAACTTATTAATACTTTATAAAGAACTAGTAAAGTATATTGCTATATATCTTATATTGTAAAAGGTTAATATTTTTTTTTTTATTAACGATAATTATTATATAACCGATTTATAAGCTAAGGTTTCGGTTATTAATAAAGGACCTGTTTATAAAGATTATTAGGGTTACTATTATTAAATTAATTAGGATATATTATAGCCCTTATTTTAGGTTAGCCCTTTATTATTTTAGCTATTTATTAAGTTTATTATAATTATTATAATTTAATTTTTAGGCTTATACTATAATAAAAAGGTTAAAAGCAGCTTTTAGCTAGTAAATTAATACGATATAGGCCTTACGGGTTTATTAATAAAGGTATTATTAAGGGTAGTTATTAAAGTTTATATTAATTAGCTTAAGTTTAGCACCTTAGCCCTTTTACTTTATTTTAATAGCGCTATTAAAGGCTATTATTAATTTGCAGCTATTAAAGTTTAGTGGCTATATAGGGGAAAATATAGTTTTCGGCTTATACTTAATTTCTGCCTTTTAGATCTTTTTTTCTTTAATAGCTAAAAACGATAAGCTTATAACGATAAGGGTATTATTAATTTATATTCCGATTAGCCCGAATAAGTCTTTTTTATTATTTATAACTAAAAGATATAAGTTATAGCTAAAGGTTATTATTTCTAACTTTTTATAATAATACTTATAATATATTATTTATTAATATACGCCTATTTTAGCAATATTATAAAGTAGCTTAATTAGTTATATAATTATCCCCTTAAAGTATTTCGCCTTTAATTCCTTTAGCAGCTAAGCTAGAATTATTTATAATAACTTGCTTTTTAACTATAGATAGGCTTATATAATATTATATAGCTTAAGGGTTTTCTTTTTTATAAGAAGCGAGGCTATAATAGTAATAATTAATTATTAGCTAATCTATTAGATTATTAGCGATTAAGTTAAAATAAACTTTTTCTTATTATTATTATAGCTTTAAATTATAAGTTTTAATTTCTTATATAACCGTTTAGCTTTATTTTTAATCTTATAAATTATTCGGGCCTTAAATAGTTAGGTTTTACTATAAAGGTTATAATTAAAGTACTTAAATTGGAAAATACTACAGGTAATTAAATTATTAATCTTTTAATTATTTAATTCTTTAAATAGGCTGCTATTAGTTATAATTACGCCTTTACGCTAAAGCTTAAAAGATAAGGTATAATTATTCTTTTCTTTTTAGGTTATAAGGGCTTTAATAATAAAAGGTTACTTTTTAAGCTATCCCTATTTTTATAATAATTATTAGCAATTAATTATAATAATAGCTTTTTAATTAGGGAGAGGTTTTAATATTACTATAATAATTATATCTTTTATAGGGCTATTACTACTTTTATCGATATCGGCCTTATTATAAATAATCTTATTACTTTTAGTAGTAAGCTTTTTTAAAGGTGCCGGCTATATATTTTTATTATATAGATATAGGCGTATATAGGTTAATCTAAACCTTATAAGGCCGTTTAGGAGGTTTAAAGTAAGGTTATAGCTATCGGTAGCAATTAACTTAAACGGGCCCTATTAGCCGCCTTTTTTATATTATACTTAAACTTTGCTTTAAAACGGAAGGCTTAATATATTAGTTATATTAGGGCTATTTCTTATATAAATTATCTTATTAACCTAATATTTTATAAAAAGTTTTTAAAGGGTTTTTATTACTTTTTTTATAGCTTTTGCTTATTTTTATATAAATAGCGTAGATAGTAAATCTATTAATATTTATAGGTAAATACCGAATATTAATAATATTAAGATAAGGCTATTAAAGCTAAAGGTATTATTTATAGCTTTAACTGCTATTTATAAGATTGCCTTAAGGCTATAATAGTTTAATAATTTAGTAGAAAAAATCTTATATATATAGCGGAAAGGTTTATAATACCTTTTAATCTTCCTAATTAATTAATAAGCTTTTATAGGAATTTACTTATAACTTATTTTTATTAATCTTACTTTATTATAAAATTTAACTAATATAAAATTTATTCCGATATTATAAAAAATCTACTTTAGGGGATTAATATATATATTAACCTATATTTAATATAAAGCTTTTTATATATTTCTTATAAAGAAGGAGGTAAGAAATTTAGCTGCTTAAAAGAAGGTTATTATATTAATTATATATAAGATAGGCTTTAAATTTAAATATATTATATTTATAATTAATTTATAATTAAAATTATAATTATTCTTTAATATAAATTTAAACCTTTTAAGCGCTAAATTATAAAGTTAGTAATAATAATAAAACTTATTTATTATAATTAATATAGATATATTGGGATTATAGCCTAAATTTTATAAAAGCCGGGCTAATCGATCTATTAATAAGTAACTAAAGTAGTAATATAAACGGTATAGCTCGGTTTCTATAAAAAAGGCGCCGGCTTTTTATTTTAGGATAAAGAACTATAGGTAACCTTATTTATATATAACGGGGTATACCTTTTTATAGCTATCTTTATTATATTATACTATTTTATTTATAATATTATAAAAAAAAACGCTTAATTTATCTATATTTTAAATATAAAAAAGAAAGGGTATTAGAGCCTTAATTATATAAAATATAATTAATCTAATTAGTATTTTAATTATAATAATATTAATAAATATTAATTTAAAACCTTTTCCGAATTTAATAAGTGCCTTACCGGCTTATAAAAAGTTTATTATTATTATTAAATTATCTCGGTAAAGGGTAAGATATTACTTATAGCTAGCTATAAAGAATTCTGCTATACTAATATTTAAGATAATACCTTAAAATCTTAAATATAAATATCGCCCTTTAACTATAAATTAGTTAGCGGGTATATTTATATTATTAATAGCTTTTTTTTTAAGGGTAAAGGTATAAAGGAAGGCGCTATTTATTATAAATATTATTATCTTTTTACTATTAATATAAATATTCTTATTATTACTATTAAAAGTATTTAACTTTTTTACCTTATAGCCTTTATAATTAATAATATAGGCGGCTATATCTTAATTTACTATAGGTTAGTTATAATATTAATATTAAATAATAAATTAGCCTTATAATTATTATCTTTTTTTAAAAGTATATTTTATTAATTAGTAACCTTTTTTATTATAAATAAAGTATTTCTTTCTTTAGGCTAATAATTATTAGTTTAAAATCTATTAATAATAGCTTTCTCGAAATAATTATTCCCGAAATAGGGCTTTAAAGCTTTTTTAATAATTATTATTATACCGATAATCGAGATATATTACTTTCGCCTTATTACTAGCCTTTTTTAAATTTTAAATAAAGATATTTCGGGTCTTTTAAATAAGATAGGTATTAAGGTAAGATTTAAGATTTTAAAATAGCTTTTTATATAGTTTTGCCGGTATAAGAAAAGCTGCTTTAAATTCTGCTATTTTTATATAAGTGTAAATAACCTAATTATAAAAAACCTTATTACCTTTATAGCTAAATCTAAATACTTATTAATATAGCTATAGTTTTTTAAGAAGAAGGCGGAGAATTTTATAAGGGCTTTTATCGATATTATTTCTATTATTTTAAAGGGTTTAAAAGGTTATTTATATCTAATTATTATAATATTATTATTAATTAGTATTAGTATTAAAATGCGTTTTTAGCTTATAGTAAGCTGTATTAAAAGTATTATTATAGCTAATATAGTAAATAAAATAGTTTATTATATAGCCCTTAAGGATTTTTAATAGTATTATATAGAATTAGCCGGGTTTTATTTTATTATATTTATAGTAAAAAAGAAAGATTTATAACTTATTATTAAGAAGGTTATATACTTCTCTGCTTTATTTATAGCTATTATTTTAACTTTTTATAAACCTTAAGATTTTTTTAAGATTAAGTTTTTTATTAGGGCAGGGCTAAAAAGGAAGATATTAGTAAGAGTTATATAGCATTTTTACTATTATAGGTGCCGGGTATAGTATTTCTTTTTAACGGTATAAAATATTTATTACTTATAATTATTAATATTTATAAGTTTTTTAGTTTTTTTTTTAGGGGTAGAATTTTTATAGGATAGCGGGATTATATAAAGGTTAGTTTACTTTTTTATATACTTTTCCTTTTATTTATAAAGAAGAAGGAAAAGCTTAAAAAAAAGGGAAAGCTTAAAGCGGAGGAAAAGCTTAAGGAGGAGGAAAAGCTTAAAGGGGGTAAAGCTATTTTTAATATAGTTTTTATTATTTATAATAAGGTGGTAAAGGGCTATTTCCCGGCTGCCAAGGTAGGAATATCTTTAGGTTAATATTATAAAAAGAGCTAGATGCCGGTTAAGGTTAAGGCTAATTCTCGATAAAGATAATAGGTTATTTCGGGTTATATAGGGCTTAACCGCTTTTTATATTAAAAGATATTTATTACTATTTTTAAAAGAAATATAAATCTTTATTTATTTTTATTATATCTTGGAATTTTATATCTTTCTATTTAGGGCTTATTTTAAAAAAGAGTAAGTTATAAAGTTACTTTTTAATCCTTTTATTATTTATTTTCGGATAGATTTCTTCTTTTTAAAGAACTGCTTTTAGTTTATAAGTTTATTATAATTTAATAATGCTAAATATTTTTATAATTTAGTTTTTAAAGTTATTTTAAAAATAGATAAGGAGGATATTATTAATAGCCTTACTTTTTTAAAGCGTATCTACCTTATAAGCGAGGTATATAGTAAGCTTTATAAGGGACCTCTTTTTTAGTTTTATAGTTAAATTAATAAGGGTAGGGTTTATAGCTTTTTATCTAGGGAATTTAACCTTTAGGTAAGCCCTTTCGAGTTTTTATATATATACCTTTTCCTATTTACTATAAGCGGGATTTATAAATACTTTAGAAGAAGATATTCTTAAAGTTTTTTATTTTTAAGAAATATTATAATACTTACTATTATAGCTTATAACCGGCTTAATAAATTATTTACTTTCGGGTAATAATTTTTAATAAGTAAAAGTATTATTATGTAATTTAATTAATAAAGTTATTTCTCTTTTAAATTAATTAAGGGAGATAATAGTTAATAATAACTATTGCCGGTTATTTAAAGGGGAGGGCAGTTATTTAAAGGAAGGGAAAAATAAGTAAAATTTATTATAGTATTTTATTACTATTATTATTAGCGGTAATAGTAATACTAATACTTATAATATTAATAATAGTAAAGGAAAGGAAAATAAATAAAATAAATAGTAATAAGGGAAGGTACGGGTTATAAAAAGAGTATAAAATATAGTAAAATTCCCGGTTAAATTTATATAAAAGTAATAGTTCTGGGTTTTAAAGGCGTATTAATATAATAGAGATAAATTAGGTAATAATATTAGCTAAATTATTTTAAATATGTTTTAAGCGCTATAAACTATTTAGCAGAATTAAATCGGTTACTTTTCCGGCTAACTTATAGCATATTTTATATAGAGAAAAACGGGGTTTTTATGCCGATTAGGGTTTCTTTTCGGTTTTAGGCTTTTAAGGGTTTTAATTTATATCTATTATAAAGGCAAAAAAAAAGGGCTAAGGAAAGGGAGGGTTAAGGGAGTATTTAAGGAAAGAAAGGTTAAGGGAAAAGGCGCTTTTAATTATAGTATTCTTTTTAGCTTAGGCTAAGGGAAAGGTTAAGGAAGGGAGGGATTATAA
This sequence comes from Diaporthe ilicicola, assembly GCA_023242295.1. Taxonomy (NCBI): domain Eukaryota; kingdom Fungi; phylum Ascomycota; class Sordariomycetes; order Diaporthales; family Diaporthaceae; genus Diaporthe; species Diaporthe ilicicola. The sequence continues at coordinate 329,917 of JALPVH010000007.1, read as the reverse complement.
TATATAACTATAGTAGCTATTTAATAGGTTAATTAAAAGAAGAGGTTTATTGAGAGAAAATTAATAATAGAAAGGGTAAGCGTAATAAAGTATATTAGAGATTATAAACGTTTTTATTAATAGTTTTTTTATATAAGGGAATTTAATAATAGTTATAGGCGGTAGCTAACGGCTAATCTTAGTATTTTCTGGATATAGGTAATAGCTATTAAACTTAGAAATATTATAATTTTAATATAGAAATTATTGCTTAATTAATATAGGTTGGAGCTAGTGGTAATAAGCCTGCGGTTAATAACGATTAAGGTTTGCCTTTTTAATTTTGCTATTAGAGATTGCTAAGTAATTATTAATTAGTATTAGTTGGGTTTAGGGCCTAGGGGTATGTATATATAAAAGCAGAAAGCAGTAGGCAGAAACGACTTAATTAATTAGATTTTTAGTTGTTGTTAGGTTAAAGCTATTGCTAGAAGGGTAATGGCTATAGGCTAGTTTATAGGGAGCGTTTCGGCCGGACTATCTATCGGGCCGACGGGTTACGGCTGACTAATCAGCCACGCCCGCCGCAGCCAACTGCTGCCATTTCCACACGATGTGATACGCCGGGCCGTACAACTCCGGGAGCAAAGGCTCACAGGCCTCCCGCAGCGTGCGAAAGGACGCCCCAGGCCTCGCGGTGTAGCGTCAGGTAAGGGAACGCCAGGATGTCCCGCTCGGCCACGAGAGCCAAAACCAGGTCCCTAATGAGCCGTTCCGGGGGCACTCGGGCACCTTCAGCCGTCTTCTGGCTCGCCTTGGCCCCCGCGGTGTTGTTCTTCTTACGCTCTCGCAGCTTTATCTATTGTAACCACTGCACTACACACGCTGAAAAAAGGGTGACCACCCTTAACGACGATGGAAGCAGCGGTCTGCTTATCTTTTATTCTCTTCTTTTTTCTTCTTTTTTCTTCTTTTTCTTCTTTTTCTTCTTTTTCTTCTTTTTCTTTTTCTTTTATTCTTTTCCTTCCCCTTTTATTTTCCTTCTTTATATTTCCCTCCTTTAAATTCTCCCTTTTCTTTTTCATTTTTCCCCCCTATTAATTTTCTTTTTTTTTAACCTTTTATTATTTTACTTTTTATTTACTTCTTAAGAACGCCGCAGACCTGCAGCATCCTATGCGACTGCCCACTCTGGGTGCTCTTGTTAAGCACGGTCGATAACAGATATCGGCGGACAAGTGTCGCAAATGTCCCGAATCCTGCCCAGTGTTTATTATATATAGTCTCCCTTGTTATGGAAATAATAGCAGTTGGCTGCAATTAGGCCTTATCAATAAGGCCTATTTAGCCTTATTAATACAGCCCTCTCGGCCTAATAAATAATCCGGCCGAAACGCTTCCCCTAGACTAGCCTATAGCTATCGCCCTTTTAGCAATAGCTTTAACCTAATAATAATTAAAAATCTAATTAATTAAATTATTTTCTACCTATTGCTTTTATTTATATATATACACCCTTAGGCATCCCAGCCTAACTAATACTAATTAGTAATTACTTAATAATCCTTAATAATAAGGTTAAAAAGATAAACTTTAATCGTTATTAATTATAAGCCGTTATTTATAGGGCTTTTAATTTACACTAATTAAGCAATAATTTTTATATTATAATCGAGGCGTTTTTAACTTTAGTAGCTATAAGCCTATATATAGAAAATATTAAGATTAACCGTTAGCTACTACTTATAACTATCGCTATATTTCCTTATTAAGAAAACCCTTAATAAAAACGTTTATAACCTTTAATACACTTTATTAATATTAAGTTTAAAGAAAATAAATTAGCTAAGCTATTTAACCGTTATAGCTTAAAAAAGGTAAGCCGTTTAAGCTACTTAAATATAAAAATATTATTGTTAACCCTTTTATTAACCCTTCCATCCCTTATAATAATAACCCTTAATTAAAATACCTTTATTAGCCTAGTTTTAAAAACCGTTATAGCTTAAAGAAGGTAAGCTGTTTAAGCTGCTTAAGTGTAAAATATTATTGTTAACCTATCCTTTATAACGATAACCTTAATCGGAATACCTTTATTAATCTAATCTTAAAAACCCTTAAGCCCTTATAAGCTATAAATTAGCCTGTGGTAGCCGTTTCTACCTGCCCTCTAATTATAGCATTATATAAAACCCTATTATTAAAAACCTTTCGTAATATCCTTACTCTTTTACCCTTACCCTTATACGTTTATAACTGTAGCTCTTAAGCCCTTTTATATAAGCTATTATATAATTAATTAAAAAAATCTTAAAATTACTTAAAAAGCTTAATCGGTAATAAACTAGGTTTTTCTCCTTTTCTTAATCTTTTTCTTTTTTAACCTTTCCCTTCCTTAACCTCTCCTTTCCTTAACCTTTCCCTTCCTTAACCTTTTCCTTCCTTAACCTCTTCCTTAGCCTAAGCTAAAAAAACGCTATAATTAAAAGCACCCTTTCCCTTTCTATCTACTTAACTTTACCCTTACCCTTTCGCCCTTACCCTTTTACCCTTACTTACACCTATTATAACTATAGTTTATTAAACCCCTTTACGTAAGCTATTATATAATCGATTTAAAAACCTTAAAACTGCTTAAAAAACCTTAATCGATAATAAACTAGGTTTTTCCTTATATAGATTATATAGCAGGTTAATTAAAAAAGCCTATAGGTTAACTATTATTAAGTAGGGTATATTACTTAAAACACACTTAAGATACTTTAACAGGTATTACTATTTATTTTACCTTTATTATATTAATTTGCCTTTTATCTATAAAACTACTATTTCTATTTTATATTTATTTAAAAACTATACCGTAATATATACTTTATTTTATACCTTATACCTTCCCTTACTATATTTTTATTACTTTCTTTTCCTTTCCTTATTACCTATATTACCGCTACTTTCTTTCTTTTTTCTTATTATATTTCTATTACTTTCTTTACTTTTTTTAACACTAATATAGTTATAATTAAAAAAAAGAAAAGCTTTTTAAAGGAATAACTTTACCTATTAGTCTATATAATAATAACGTCCATTTATTAAAAACTATTACTTATAGATAAATAATTTCTTAAGCCGGTTATAAGCCGTAATAGTAAATATTATAAGATTCTTAAGTAAAGCTATTATAAAGCGATTATAATAATCGTATTAGCTATTATTAAAAACTACCTACTAACTAATTACTTAAATGCCTTATAAACCTTTTTTAGCCCGATTATAAGCTTAATTATAAGCTCGATTATAGGCTTAATTATAAAGCCCCTTTAATCTGCCTATCCCTTATATATTATAAAGAAAATATATTAGCCCTATAGCTGCTATAGTTTAAGTTACTTATAATTATATCGATTTTTTAAGATAAAGCCGTTTATTACTATAATAAGTGTAAGCTAATAATACTTCTATCTATAATATAGTAAAAGGTTTAAATTAAAAAATAAGCTAAAAATCTATATTAGTAATAATTATAAAAAGAAATATATAGCATTATATAAAGCCTTTAATTATAAATTCCTTAATTATAAAGCCCTTAATTATAAAGCTTACCGAAAAGCCCTTAACTAAAAAGCTTACTAAAAAGAAAACTATAAGCACTATTAAAAAAACCTTAAAGGCCTCCGTTAAAAAAACCTTAAAGCCCTTAATCGCAAAACTTACTAAAAAGACTATAAGTACCGTTATAATAAAGAAGATAAGGTATATATATAAAAGCTTAAAAAAACCTACCCGAAAGTTACTTATACTAGCTAGAAAGCTATAAACCTTACCCTTTTTAAGGCCGCTATAAACCTAAAAAAAAGTTTACTTAAAAAGATTATTATATACCTTATCTATAAGCTAAATTTGCTCCGGATAAGTAAGGTAGTTAATAATAAGCTTCTCTTTTACTTTAAGAAAGATTTTAAGGGTTAAACTATTAAGATATTTAATATCGCTAGATAGCAATAAACTTAGAAACTTAAAACAATATTTTTAAAAAAAGGAATCTACTTAAAAATTAATACTGGGAGAATTAGAAATTAGCTTATTTAATTACTTTCCTTTAATTAAAGCCCTAATTAAGAAAAAACCGAGCTTTAAAAAATAATAAAAATTAATAGATATTTATATTTCTTTTAATAATAACGATAACTATAATAGCGTTAATTTTAATAGCTATAGCAATAATAATAACTTTAATTTTAATAGTAACTTTAATTCTAATAGCGATATTAATTCTAATAGCTATAATTTTAACTATTAACGCCTTTACTAATTAATAGCCCGGTAGCCTAATAGTTTAATAGCTTAATAGCCTTTAGCTAATTTATAGCCCTATTAGTTATTTAACTAGCTATTAGTTAGCCTAGACTGCTAGCTATCTGCTAACTATTGCTAATATTTCGATATAACGGAAAAGCCTTTAATATCGCGTTTTTAAAGCTTATAGCAGTTATAGCTAAAATGGAAGACTGCTAGTATAAAAATAATAGCAGTTAGCTATAATTAGGCCTTATCGATAAGACCTATTTAGCCTTATCGATACGGCCCTTTTAGCCCGATAGATAATCCGGCTAAAACGCTTTCTCTAAATTAGCCTATAGCTATCGCCCTTTTAGCGATAGCTTTAACCTAATAATAATTAAGAATTTAGTTAATTAAGTTATTTTCTGCTTATTGCTTTTGTTTATATATACGTACCCCTGGGCATCCTAGCCCAACTAACACTTATTAAGATCTTCTTTTTTACTAGCTAGCGCAGAGACTTTGCAATTAAGTGGGTCTCTTAAGGGCTCCTTTTTCATTCTTAGTTTTTTTTATTCTTTCTTTCTTTTTTCCCCTCCCCTTTTCCCCTCCCCTTTTCCCCTTCTATTGTCCTTCTTTATATTTTTCCCCTCTTTCTTCTTTTTTTCTTTTCTTTTCTTTCTTTTTCTTTTTTCTTTTTTCTTTTTCTTTTTTATGCCTTTTATTATTTAATCCTTTTTTATTTCTAAAGATAATAAATAATCTTCTTACTTTATTATATTATCTATTGCTAACTAAGTTACTTGTAGGCTTCAACGGGGTGTGTGTAGTAAGGCTGTGTAGCGGTTAAAGGAAACAGGATTTGATCTGGTTCCGGAGGACAAAGGAAGCTGAGGATTTTGAGATTTATCCTCTGACATCTGACAAAGCTGATTTTAAGGTTGCTATGATATCGGCATTTGCTGAAGGGCAAATTGTGCCAACATCATGTTAGCAGTCTCACAGCGTCATACTGTAGGACGCATGTTCGGGAATATCATCTGACAAAGACACCTACATGACCTCATTTTTGTGACATCAGGTTCTTCCAGGTCTCTCACCACCTTGCCGACAGGGTGTGTGATGATTACGAGGCCTTGAGAAGCGAGTCTGACAACCTTCGACTGCAGGTGCTCAGGATTGCGCGTCACTGGAAAGGGGGGCAATGAAGCACCCGCTCGACCAGGCTCAAGTTGTCAGATGAAATCAGCCACATGCTGCCAAGTGCTGCAGTGATTTATTGCGAATCAGGACCTCCTCTGTTGTCGTATGTTGTTGTGATGATTGGCCGATGAATGGGTGCCTCTCCAGGAGACTAAGCCCATATTCTCGGGACATCCACATTTCGGCCGAATCCTCGGTGCCGAAGCTTTGGTCGAAGCTTTGGTGAAGCAGTGCCCGCTTGCCTTTTTTTTTTTTTTTTTTGGTTGCTTTCGTCATTTTTGCAAAGCAAAAAAAGTAGACAAGTTGAGTTTGTTGGAATATCATCTACAAATTAGATATGAATACATCGTGAAGAGAAATATTCATCAACATCGCAATGTTGTACTCGGTGATGCTGCAGGGAGAATTCGGGGTCCTCTCCCCAGCAATGTGATGACAGGCCCAACAAAATTGCCGAAGGTGGTGGGGAACAAGGTGGGGGAGTTTGCGGACAAGACGGACATCATCTCGAACCACCAGCCTTGACCGTCTCGACATCACGGCTAGGACGGGAACCATCCCACGTAAGCATCTTCTTCACCACCATCACGAAATCAAAACATAGCGCGGAGATCACAGGGGCCATTGAATTCTGCGGCGTGGAAAAGTCCAACCGTCTTGAGTCAGTGTCTTTAGGTCTGGATATTTGCTTGAAGCTGTTGAAACAATCCAGCACGATCTCGACATGGCTATGGCGGGGGTAGGGAACTCGAGTTTCGAGATTGGGCCCCCAGCAGTTGATAGCTGCGGGCCTCTCCCTTGGCAACAACCTTGCTCGCTCATTAATCGCCTAAGCAGCCAGCAACTCGCCATGACATCCAGTTCCCCACATACAATGTACTCTAAACACATCAATTGCCTTCCCCTTGGTTCTTGGGGACTCTTTATGCGTGCGCACGATCACAACACCCAATGTCATCGCACTTCCGAAATCAGCGGACATCAGGCCAGTGCCCTCCTGAACTAACCCACAGAGAAAAGAACTTCAAAGACAAGCGCAGTCGCCAACAGAGGGACTGGGAAAAATGAACCGCAAGAACCAGATTGCCATCCCGTTTAATCCATCGCTCTTTTTTACCCCAACAAACAGCAAATACAGGGCAGACCGCGGGGCGTGCCAGAACCTTGGACGCTCCCGAGAAATTCCTCTCGGGATTGAACACAAGAAATATTCATGAACGAAGAGCACAAAGCAAAACAATCCCCGCCTTGCAAAACGCCGTCGGCCTAGTTGACAAAACCCCATCATTGATCTCGCACCAGAAAGAAGAAAGAAGAAAAAACCACCGATCAGGAGTCGAGGAGAAGAAATCCCTCACGACTGCAGCGAGGCAACGGTCCTGTTCAGCTCGCACTTGAGCCACGTGCCCAGGGCCGAGTAGATGTCGTTGACCTCCCCGCCGGGGCCACCAGCACCACCAGCAGCAGCAGCCGTCGCCGCCGAAGCCTCGCCACCCCGGACGACGGACCCGCCCTGCAGGCAGAGCAGGTCGATGAGGTTGCCGGCCTTGCCGAGCTCGCTGAGCAGCAGCTGCCGGCGGAGCGCCTCCTGGGCGGCCTCGTCGTCGACGCTGAACGCGCCCGCCGAGAACTGCATCGGCGTGACGACAAAGGTTCTCTTCTGCTGCGCCGCCTGCGCCGCCGCCGCCACCGCCGCTGCGGCGCCGGGGCTCGCAGGGGCTGTGACAAACGTCGCGGCGGAAGGGGACGACGAGGCGCTGAGCGGCGGGGTCGGCTGGTGGTGGTTGGTGGTGGTGGTGGTGGTGCCCACGTGCAGCGGCGGGAAGCTGTCCCACGTCGGCGTGGGCGCAGCAGCGGGCCTGTTGTTGCTGCTGCACCCGGCGGCGAGCTGGTACCACATGAGGACCTTTGACGTGATGCTCGCGTACAGCATGGCCAGGTGGGGGCTCTTTGCGCAGGGGCAGGCGAGCAGGCGGCGCATGGTGTCGACGGCCTGCTTGTTGCGGTTGAGCACCTTGTCCATGGTCTGGGTGAGGTGCTCGCCCCTCGCGATGCTGTCCTGCCTGAGGCTCAGGCTGTCGAGCGTCGCGTAGGCGAGCTCCTGGCAGCGGTGCGAGTCCGCCTGCAGCAGGCTCGTGTCCGGGAGGGCCGAGTCGAGCGACGATGACGGGGAGAAGCAGCTGGTGGTGGACAGGCGGTGTGAGGAAGAAGAAGAGGAGGAGGAGGCGGAGGAGGGCATTTGCTGCGCTGACTCAGCCTCCTTGCTGTTGGACTGCTGGCTGCTGTCCGGGGTGTGCATCAGGTCGTCGGGCTGGATCCATTCTGAAAAGCTTGAGTAATCTGACGCCGAAAAGGTCAGATCCAGGGGGTCGACTGTTCCGTGGTGCCGCGGGTCGGCTCGCAGTATTGCATTGTTGTTGTTGTGGTGGTGGTGGTGGTGGTGGCTGCTCTGCGCAGGCGCCTCGGCGAACGAGAAGGGGTCGTTGAAGTTGTCCAGGCTGTTGTCCGGCGACGGCATGAACATGTCGTGGTGGTTCGCATGGCTGGTGAATGCCATGAGGCTGTCCTCGAGTCCGAAGCTGGGCGAGGTGGCTGGCCGGGGCTGCTCGTACTTGACCGCCCTGTTTGTGGCACCGGACAAAGGGCGGTAATCTGGGAAGCACGAGAGGCTATTTTGGTGGTTTTGGTGGTGGTGGTGGGCGTGGGCGTTCTGGCCCAGGGGCTTCGAAGCTGAGTCTCCGGATGCATTTGGTTCAGCCGGTGCTTTCTTCCTCGGCGCCTTTCCGAACTTCCTCGAGAGACCATATACGCAGGTGACGCCACCAGCTGTACATCGGCCGCACCGCGGCTGTGTCTTGTCACAGCGCACCTTGGCCGCTCCACAAGCATCACAGGAAGACCGAAGCTTAGGCGGGCGCCGTGCCGCTCTTCTTGCGCTTGTCGCCGGTGGAGTGGTATCAGGCTGGGTGCTGGATGTAGACATGGTGACCGGCGATGGTGTGGTCGAGGGCGTTGGCGGATCACTTGGCGAATTCATTCTGTGAACGGAGGGAGGGAAAGTGGTGGGTGCTGGGCCGGAGTATCTTGGGTGAGTAATGACCACCAGATATGGCAACCAAGAGCAGCAAGCTTAGGCCAGGACTATTTCCGGAGAAAGAAATGATGCTGAAGGCCTAGGGCGGCGGAAGGGCGAAGGCTGGCTGATACTTGTATCTCTAGAGCTGTCCAGGCCAAGACATGGTGGGAGGGAATCTGACAAGAAGGCTCCGGTCCGAACGCCCTCACGGGGAGGAGTTTCTTCGACGACCTGACAGGGCACACAGCAGTCACTTGGGAGCAGATCGCTGCTCAAAGGGCTGCTGTACAAGAACGGCTGACATGCCCCACGCCTGCCCCCATCAGCGACTGCCACCCACGTTTGTTGGCCACTGATGGGTGTGCTGTCACCCGGGCCAGGACTAAGAGACGCCGCCAGATATCAGACCCAGCGAACAATGGAAAGTTTAAAGGTCCCTGGCACTGCGGTGTCATGGGTATGTGTGTGTGTGTGTGTGGACAAAGCACAGGGGGGGGGGGGCTGAGTGAAGTCTTTAGAATCTTGAGAAGAAAAAAAAGAGACGTACCTTGGGGTCTTTTTTCTTTTTGCCCACGTTGGGTCTGACGGCAGATCACCCCGTGTCAGATCTGAGAGGGGCATGGGGGTCCCCAAGATTCACCCAGGCACTTGGCCAGTCGAGCACAGGCGTCGGCGGCCTGTGCCGCATATGGCTTGCAGTTGTGGACGGACAGCCAGTCCCAAACAGCATGGAGGTGGCCGGAGCCGGGTGTTGGACCGAGAGGACTGGATGGTGGCACCATCAAACACGATACTATGTACAGGAGTAGCCACAGCCTGTCCGCGACTCGTGGACCACGGTTTCACACTTGTCTCTTGTGTTGGTCACGATGAGGAGGCGAACACGGCCCAAGGACCAACTCCCATCATCACGCCGTCATGTGTCTGTCCAGATAGGTGTCTCGTGAAGCGTGCAAGTCCCATACCGCGCATTGGGATGTTCGAAGAGCGGTCACTACCTAGGTATGAAGCCCGCAGGCCTTCAGACCACTCCCCTCCCTCCATAGCCCTTTCTTTTCGCCTGGAATGGTCACTCGGAGGTTCTTTACAACAATTCCTTCAACTTGCTATAGATTATAAGCTCTGTATAAATTCCTAGCAAATTGAAACTAGATTTAAAGGTTAAAAATGGTCACGGAGGGAAAATAGACTTCCAGGGAAAATGGACTCGGCACAAAGGTTCCTTCTTTCGGAGTAAATATTGGCCGAGAAAGAATCTCTTTATTTCCCTTCCCACTGCTTCCCTTTTTAAGTTAAGCCTTTAGGGGCGGGCTATTCGAATGGCGATCTGATTCCAGATGTCTGTATGAACTTTAGAAGGGCAACTGTCTGGCAGTGCCTCGGCCCTCGATTCCCATTCTCCGGGGACGGAGCCGGATCGCAGCCCGCGTCTACACACCACAATCGTCCTGTCTAGGCTGAGCACCGCTACGCCGTTGCGTGCAGACTGCGCAGTGAGTGCGGTGTGCGGTGTGCGGTGTGCGGTGTGCGTCTGCTGCGATGTGCCTCCCAAGGGGGCAAAATGGAACACATGCAGCAGGGCCGTGACGCGAAGGAGCCCCAGCACGTGTGCTCGAATCCTCCCGTCGAGAACAGGATTCGGTTGAGAGAAAAAGGGCACCACGCACGTTGCGTAGCTGTGCCCTTGTCTACACTGGTGAGTGTTGTCGTGGCCTGCCAGGCAGGCCGTTCATTTGAAGTATTTGGATCTCAGTGTGTCAGTGTGGATGATGCGGGGTCAGGGCTTGGGAGCGTTACGGAGTAAGCGTGCAGGGCCCCTTAGCAGTCTCCAGTCACGTACCGTGGGGTGGTTGTGGGCTAGCACACCCACTAGCAAGCCCAACAAAGTAAGCAAGCTTATGCTATGCTGGTAAGGATCCAGGTGAGGGCCGGATGCTGCAGGAGGACACCGGCAGCCGTCCAAAACCCCCCCTCCCACGCGTCATAGCCCCCAAATCTCACAATCACTCACTTCTCTGCTGTTTATCTCAGCGCCGAGAGGGTACGCACCCTGCAGGACCCAATGGTCAAGCCCAGACTCACGTTTTCACTGCGTTATCTTGCATTCGAGCCCAGTACGAAAGCCCTACTTACTACAGGGCACTGGGCGGTTGATGGATCCCGGAAAATATTTGCTGCCATGGGGGTCAACTCCAGGCTGGTTCAATGTTGGTGCACACCAAACCAGCGGTCCTGCTGTGTTACTGGGCTTTCTCACCTCACTTGAAATGCTTGAGCAATCAATGCTGTCTGTTACTAACTGCACCAGGCACAGTACATACTTGCAGACCCCAAAGACATTGCATCGAGATAGACCTGCGACGGGAATCCCAGGCTGCCAGCTATCTGGCGGGGAAGGGGAACAGAGGTTCAGGTTCGATGCTCTGAGACAGTGCAAATCCGCAGCCAAGCTCGAGGCCCATGATTTGCCATGTTCCGAACAAGGCTTAGCAAGTTGTCAGCAGTGGAGCGCCAAAAAACCGCTTCTTCTCGATCCTTCAGCTGCTGGGACCATTCATCCTCCACGCTCCTCCACACCTTTTCGCCTGTTTGGAAACAGTGTTGCGTTTTTGCGCTCATGCAGGACACCGTCCGCAATCAGCCACCGCAGGCCAACCGGGAAGCACCCCCAGGTGCCTCTGGCTCCAAGCTTACGAGGAGGCGATGAGCTTACAGGAAAGCACGCAAGCACACATGTGCAGTTTTGTTATTACCAATGCCCCTGACAGGCAGGCCCCGTGAGTGGGCAGAGTCGTCCGGCGATTCGGCCGAAAGATTCAATGTCTCATCCGGGAGGATCTCGCTGGGCTGGGACCTTTTGAACCTGCGCAACGCCAATCGCACGACGATACCGGTACCTATCTCGAACAGGGCGGGCGAGGGATGACACTTACGCGGCAGCCCGACAGGCACGATGACACGCTGAAGACGCACGCTGATCATGGCGCCCCTGATTGGGCCGACCACCCCCCACCCCCTTTCCTGCTTGCCCAGGTGTCTTGAGCGTGCCGAACGATCCTACAGGCAAGCGTGTAACAGTAGATAGATACCTGCGAACTATGGTAACCCCCACAGCCCTGAAGAAAAGGCTGCCCGTCCCGGCTATAGTTGACAAGAGGATGTCACCTTCCCTTCCCTTACTGCTGCGTTGGACTAGCTGCTGATACCTACCCTACCTGAATTCCCCTCCCCTCCTTCTATCAGAGAGGCTGACGGGTGCGGCAAATCATGACAGACCCCTCGTCAGCATGACAGACCCCTAGATGTCATGAACGAAAGCACTTCACGACGGGTAGTCTAGCTACATGTCTTACTGGCCTCCTCCTCCTCCTCCTTCTTCCATCACCATCTGTCAGCCCAAGACCAGAGAGTGTGTGCTTGCCCGTCCCCTTTGTGAAACAGTGAGCACGGTGACTTGGTGGAATCTTCGGCCCAGCCCACCCCCGCTGACCGCCTCGTCCATCGCCGAGGAAGCTCTCCCACACAAATCCAAGAATGATTCTCGTCAAATTAGGTTAGAGATTACATGTAAATCCCGACCTGGTGCCTAGATATGCCCACGCAGGCTCTGCTTTGTGAGCATGGGGCGCTGACGTGGAGGGGACAGACTGTCGGAAACCAATGTTTTTCTTCTTCTCCATGTCTTGTACGACCTCGAGTCCCCGTTCATCTAATTAGATCCTTCCCGAGGGTCTTTCTGCTCTGGCCAGGTCCCATTGTGTCACTGGGTTCGTGCCTCCGACGGACACGGACAAGTGACACCATGTCCGAACACTTGCACCATAGGTAGTGCCCTTGATCTCGTAAGTGATCGGCGGACCTCAGCTTGGTCAATACACACCCATCTTCCTACTTCCCACTCTTCCCAAAAGTCCGTCACGGCCTTCCCAACTCCGGCCCTGGCCCCCCGTTCCATCGCTTCCTGCGAAAGTCTGCGGCCCGACGCAGCCCGCTCTCCGCTCGCCTGTAATCCCGTGGTCGGACTCCCCAGTCCGAGTTTGAACGTGGCAGCAGCCACATGGATGGACGGACACGCATGCATCCGGCCATGCCAGGTGCTGATCCCCACCGTTCCTTCGGAAGGTTTTTCGGATAGGCAAGTATCCGGACAGCTTTCAAATGTTCATGATTTGATCATGGTGCATGCGCACTGGCACATTGTGTTATATCCCAGGCCACAGACAGAGCTGAAGCCATGCAGTTGATATTACTATGTATTGCTTGGCCCCCATAGAGAGCCTTACAGATAACCCTATGGGCAGCTGAGCAATTTGTAGATAACGTAAAACTCTAGTCCCCGTCTATGCCGCCTCGCATCTGAGCTGCTTAGACATAGGTACCAAACAATGAAGCCTGGCACTTTGATACAAATCTCTCTGCCACGAAGTTTTCTCATCTCTCCCTCTTCCCCCGCGAGCCATCATCAGTCCTCATCCAGCAACAACAGCCAAGTCCTTCTCGAGCTCCACAAAACAAAGGTCCCCGGGCAGCGCCAAGCCCGGGAAGCGGTCGCGGGGGAACGCAGACGTCCCCCCCGTCCGGCGGAACCCACACCGCACATACCACTCGATGAGCGCCCCGCGCGTCGAGAGGGCGTTGAGCCCGAGCACGAGCCCCGCGGCGCCCCAGGCGCGCCGGCAGTAGTCCTCGGCGTGGGCGAGGACGCGGCGGCCCAGCCCGGCCCGCTGGCGGCGCTGGTCCACGGCGAGCATGGACAGGCGCGCGGTGGGGGGGCCGCCTGTGCCTGTGCCTGTGCCTCCTCCTCCTCCCCCTCCTCCTCCGCGCCTGGACGCCTCGACCGAGGCTACGAGGGTGCACGTGTCGCTGTTGTGGGCCTCGGTGGTGGCCACGAGGACCGCGCGGTCCGGGTCGGTGATGCTGGCCAGCACGTCGTCGGCGCTGATGTGGAACTGGGACGCGAGCTCGGCGCTGCCCGTCCACCTTTCCCTGGTGTCCTCGGTGCGGAATGCGGTTTGTATTAGTTCTTGGATCTTGGGCGCATCTTCTGGGGTGGCGATGCGGAACCTGAGGGTTTCGGCGGTCATTCTGGTGGTTTGTCTGGTATTGATGCTGTCTTTGATGGGCTGATTGGCGGGTTTGACATGGAAGTTTGGCCCGAGACTCAACTTGTCGTCCGTGAGGGCATCAGCGCGGTTTTTAAACACCTCACAATTTTAGCTCAACGTCCTAGGCTGGAAAATATTTATATATAGAGCATGTAAATAGAAGGGCGTGTTTGACACGGTGAGGTCTAGATTGTGCAGCCGGAAGGGCGTTATTGACATGTTATTGAAGGAAGTTCAAAAAACATTTACAGGCTAGAGGCTACTTTCGATTAGGATCACGACGGATCAAGACTGCTTTATTTAAGGGAAATGAAACCAGCAGATATGTCGTGTTCGCCGTCTCAAATCGGATGAGTCCCATCTCTCAATAGCTGTCGAGGGAAGCCACATGGCCAGACATTCCAGACTCTAAATTAAGGAATCTGGCGGCAGGGAAACGTCGTTCACATCTGGCGGGACGATAGTAACTCGCAGCCCGAGCGACTCTGCATTTTGCATTCCTTAAGTTACCTAGTTAATTAACCATAACAGTTCAGCAAACTAAATGACCTGCAACCGATAATATTTCAATATTTGAGCCCATGAGATATAAAACGTGCAGATGACCAAAGTCCACGAAAGAGAAGGAAACCGATTTCCGTACGAAATCATCTGCATTCCAAGGTATATCGACTCGATGCCATTTGTAATGTGGAAGCCATCAATGGCCATTACATCCTACGCCGGCGGCTGGACATCACCTCTCAGAGTCCCTTCCTGAATCTAGTCCCTCTCCGGGATGTGAGTAATATAGAGAAATATAAATAGTTTAAATGCGTTTCGGTTCTAGTCATGTTGACAGACGGACTTCAATGGCTCGGCAGATGAACGGCAAAGCCCCGAGCAAATGCTCCTTGACCTGCCGCTGTTGAGCCTCGGAAACTGTGTTGCGATTCATCGAAGTTCCAACATTTGATGACTCTTTACTTAAGTCTACACTAAGATCATTATCATGTGTGCATCTCAGTCAAGGCAGGGTATTAATTATTTGCACTCGAGCGCGGGCATCCGCAATGACCATAGTAGGTGTAGCTTAACCCAGCATCCATGTCCGCAGCCTTGGGGGCGCGGACACGGAGTTGCTCTTGGTCTGTAAAGTTCACGCCTACGAGTAGATTCACGAGACCAACTTGGAAATGTGTCACAGAGACATGCAAAAAGCCTGGAAAAGAAGTGATGAGTTGCAGATTCTCTGTTCACCTCCAAACGAAGCGAAAAAAAGGTCATCAATCTATACACCGTGAAAGCGGAACACCAGAAACGAAACGTGAACCCATGAGAAACGTTCCAACTCATCCTCAAGAAATCTTTTGTGTTTTTCTTTTCTCGGCTTGTTGAAATTTCCCAAGCCTATCTCGAAAGCAATGGGGAAGCCTCCGGGGCTTTCTGATACACAAAACATGTGCGGTCTCTCTTTTTTTTATCATCAAAATCATCCAAGAAAAAAACATCATCCCACCAAACACCCAACCCAGCCCCCATCAAAGAAATGAAGAACCCCGCCCCCGTATCGCTGTAGTGTCAGTGTCAGGCCGTGATGATGAAACAACCTTAGAATCAAAGCTTGGAGGCACCACCAGTAGGACAGACGCCATCCACAGCGCAGACAGTCTGGGTCTGCGTCACGGTGACGGCAGAGCAAACCCCCCCAGCGCCACTCGCCCCGCCGGCGCCACCACCACCGGGGGCAGTGACGTAGACGGTCTGCGTGACCTGCGGGGTGGTGACGGGCGCGGGGACGACGACGGTGCTGGTGACGCGGCCGCGGGACGTAGACACGGTCTGGTTGCCGCCGACGGTGACGGTGACGACGCTCTGGGTGGGCAGCACGGTCTCGACGGTCCGGGACGACGGCGACTCGGGGCTGACGTCGGTGGTCGCAGACGCCCCGCTGCTGATGCTGACGGGGCTGCTGACGGGCACGACCACGCTGCTCGTGAGCAGGCCCGTCGACGTCGAGGTGGACTCGCCGCCTCCCCCGACGGTGACGGTCACGACGCTGACTGTGGGGATCACTGTCTGCACGGTCCGCGAGGCTGATGCGCCGCCGGAGCCGCCGTTGCCGCCGCCGTTCTGGCCTGAGCCACCGCCGTTCTGACCGCCTCCGTTCTGACCACCGCCGTTCTGACCACCGCCGTTCTGACCGCCACCGTTCGATCCCGAACCGCCGCCAATAGCCAGTGCGCTGGTGACCGGGACGACAGAGGAGATCGTGGTGGGGACGCCGCTGATGGTGGTTTGAATGGTGGTAGGGACAGAGACGACAGTGAGCCTGGTGGACGTGGAGTCGGACGGTCCCCCCCCTCCGCTGCCAGGCGGCACTCCCCCATTGTTGGGAGGAGGAAGCGCGGTGGTGACCTGGACGGTGGAGGACGACAGCGACGGGGTGCCGCTGACGGTGACGGTGACGACGGTGGGGACGTTGACGACGGTGCTGCTGCTGGTTGTTGCGCTTGCTGCTGACGCGCCGGGGATGAAGACGGACTCGGTTCCACTCGCTGGTTATTAAGAGAATATAATGTTAGCATTTTTTATACAGTAAGTCATAACTTATGTTGTCTCGCTGTGAGTGAAGCAATACAACGTACCGGTGACTGTGGTGATGGCAGTGGAGAAGCTCGACGCGATCGAAGAAGACAGCGAAGAAGCCGCAGTGACGGGGCAAATGGTGGTGTACTGGGCAATAGTGTCGGTGATCATCACAGTCGAGACAGCTCCGGGAGGGAGGGCAGAGATGGCACCAGTCTCAGAGGCAGCAGGGCAGCTCGTCACGGTCGGGGCGCAGGAGATGATGGTGCGGACGGTCGTCGCCTCGACGGTCAGTGTGGTCTGGGAGACCGAGGCGTTGCCAAAGGGCGCGGACGGGCCAGCGGCCACGGGCAGGTTGCTGCTGCTCAGACCAGCGGTCGGGGCTGCGGCACCGCCTGCGGCCGGGAACCCGGTGGGGGCCTGGGGAGGCAGAGGTGGGAGGCCTGTGGCCGAGCCGTTGGAAGGAAGAGGAGGGCTGGGGATGGCACTTGGGGCCGTGATGTTGATGGCTGGGGGTCCCGACATGGGCCCGCCTGGCTGAGCACCACCTGGAACCTGGGCGCCGCCGGTCCCGTTGCTTCCTGCGCCCACAGAGGGCAGGGGAGGCAGGCCAGATGCGAATGGCGCGCCCGAGCCGGTGACGGGTGAGTCCGAGGTGAGTGCCGTGCCGGAGGAAGACGAGGAGGAGGATGCCGCAGGGGCTTGTGCTCCACCGCCGGTGGCGTTCACGGTAGGCAAGGGAGGGAGTGCCGAAGGGAAACCAGATGGGATCGGAGGGATGCCCGAAGGAAAGGCTCCGTCCCCGGTGACGGGGGAGTTGGAGCTCAGGGCCGAGCCGGGGAGAGACAACGAGGGTACCGGGGGCGGCTGGGACGCTCCGCCTCCGCCTCGCGTGATATTTGCAGTAGGGACTGGCGGCGGAAGAAGACCCGGGCCGGACGAGGGTGTGACATATACGGTGTTGACCGAGACGGGAGACACCTCGCTGGTGGTCCGGCCGGGGCAGTCCGTCACGTCAGGCGCGCACGACGTCACCGTATAGATGTTGGTCGTATAGACAACCTCGGTGGTAAACTGCTCGCCGGCGCCGGCTGCGTTGGCCGTGGCATTGGGAGGAGGGTCGGCGACGGTCCCGTTTATAGGGAACGGCGACATGGACGGCGCAGGAGCTATGTTCTGCCGGTTTAGAAGCCCTGCCACAGCGCCCTGCGAGAAGAGCGCCACCACGGCGTTGCGGTACATCATGATGTGCGAAGCGGGGGTTTCTTGCGTGGTCGAAACGTGCCGAGTGATGAATCCTGTCCAGGGACCGAAAGAATGTGTGCAACGAAGAGTGAGTGAACGAGGTGTCTAGACACCTAGAGAATGGATGGTCAGCAAGATCAACTGGCTTCAAGAAGAAAAAGAATGGAATAGCACAAAATGCCAGTGTAAACCTGAAGTCAAGCTTGAGGAATACAAACAATTTTGAAAGTTGTGAAACATCTTGCCTTCTTATATGGCAAATCTGCATCCGGGAAACAACCTCCTCCTCCTCCTCCTCGGCAGTAGCCCTCAACAACCCCTCTCCTGATCCTCATTTCCGGTGTTTTCCTCAACCGCAACACCATGACATCTGTATGGGTAGGCCAATATGGCCTTGCCAGGGAGGCTCCATGGAGGCTTGCATCGGTGCCTGTATGGACCAAGTGAGGTCTTGTTAGTGAGGCAGCATGCTCCTTGGATGGGTCCACAGTCGTCGTCTGAACTTTTCATCTGAGGTTCCAGCCCTTATGCATACAAGGTAAAATCCATATACTTGGGACGAAGAGCACAGCCCCGAGTGGAGACAGCTGTCCATCCGCGGGTGGCAGGTACATACATACACAGTAGTAGAGAACAGGTCAGGCCTTGCGCTTGGGCCCGAAGACCATCATACTGTACTACTGCCAGATGCCTATACAGCTTTTGTGGCCATACACTATGGTGGTTATTAGTGTTGCCCCTTATTGCGTACAAAGTGGTCATGGCACCCGATCGATCTGCAAGATAGAGTGCGGGCAGACCAGGGGTCTGGCTGTCAATCTCCCGTGGCTCGCCGTTTGGGGTAAAAGTCTCCGGACGACAGTGAAGCGCATAAAGGACAGGGGGATCGCAGTATCAACGAGAGGGAAAAGGTCTTGGCATGCTCCCTTAATTCCGAATCAGGGGCGAGAAACAGGACCCTCGACGGTCGATTCTGTCAGATCCCCCGGGGATGGGGGGGATTCAGACCAGGTAGACTACACGTACAGATTACAACCCGCCAGCTTCAAAGCTTATAATGCCAATCATATAGGCCACATATGAGGGGGTTCGTCCTGCGTATAGTGTACACCAGCGCTGATGCAGGGAGGGAGCCTCCCCTGAATCACGACAACTGCCAACGTTCGGACCAAAAAAGAGCCTGCACACGACAGCCAGGATCATTCCTGTTCCGGGTCAGGCCACTGTCGGCCAGGCTCGGAGATTTTGCTGGGGGCCCTCCTGCCTGGTGCCCATTCGTCAGCCTACCCAGCTGTTCGGACGAGAAACATCCCTCCCGAGCCTGGCCCCTGCCACCCCTAGCCGTCCCCAGGCCTTGTCCTCCTCCTCCTCTGCCCGGCTTCCTGGTTGGGGTGGGCAGTGATGTTTCGAAACTAGATCAAGTTTTGTTTCCCTTGAAAAAACGTTCATGCGCATTCAAACACCCTAGCTTGCGCCCGATGTCTGCCACAGGGGGGACTATTGTGGGCTCAGGACCCATATTGTACCTCTGCCGCGGCTAGGCTGGATTTGGCTTGCTATGCGGTGACTCCACGATCGGTCTCGACCAGAACAACTACGGCCTGGGAAGGGAGTCAGTACTACCTACCCCGAGTTCATCACCTGGGGTTGACACTTGGTGCAGTCGTCATGTCCTGAGCAGAGTGCACTGAATAAATTAAGCTTTCCCATGAACCGCAGTCACACACACACCCACACCCGTGTTGCTGGAAGCCGAGATTAGTCTGAGGGGGTTTCCAGTTATGATGTTACGGAGCCATAGGTGACTGTGAATCGGATTGATTGAGCCTGCTGCACTGCCTCTTTTGTTAATCATCACAGACATCAATCGACCCGCGGCGTCCCGGCGTGATTCAACAGGACTGACCTCAGAAGCAACATTGAAACAGGAACTTGGGTGTACGGGAGGCACCAACAACGCAAGGCCAGGTGAGCTGCCCCTTGTCAGCATGCACATCTCCACGCCTGGTCTTACACTATGCTGAAGTTGCGGTATTCGCGTCGAGACAACTCTACGGGCTCCAGACTGTTACCGGCCGGATTACCCGACCTTTTCCCCGCGGCAGAGCCACTGATTTCGCGTCTATCTCTCCTTGGTTTCAATGACAATGTGATGTAGAATCGATTGAACGTGAAGGCTTCATTCGGACTCGGGCATGAGTGAGAAGCCTATACCGGTATTGATGATGAACCTAGAAACTTTGAACATTCCAGTAATGCCCTTATCCAGAGGTGTCGCCATGCGACTCTCATGGGTTGTTTTGAAGAACAATGGTAATAATCATAATACCGTCGAGATGGTTGCAAATGACATGAAGGTCGGCAGAGATCTAAACCGGCAACGAGAGGTGTTTGAACCAATCCGCGAGTCTACGACTTTATGGCTCGGACTAATCAAGACTCCCTTCCAGAAGCAATGGACATGACTGATAGATCTCCCACAAAACCTAATCGAGACTTTGAGCTACCCAGAGTGCTCCATACAACTTCAACTCATTTCCTTGGCGCAACCGAAGCCTAAATCTGTTATCTGGGAGGGAGTGAGCGAGTGATGTCTTGCTGCCACAGCTATAGGCCCACTAGCGCTATCAAATGTTTGTTTTTAGAGTTCCGGGCCCGCTAGCCAGGAATCGTCCGGTTCCACAACGTCAAACCTCACTTTAGCCGGTTCCAAGGTTGGCCTGTGCGATACCTCCCTCATTGACGACAACTCACTCATCCGGCGGAAGGGCTTTGCAAGAAATCGCAGGCCTGTGCTGACGGCTACCCTATGATGGACCAAGATGACGACTGGGTCCTTGTTTCCCACGATGACGACCGGCCGGAACCGCCTTATCTCCGCGGCATCAGCTCCTACGTCGACGGCATCGCCGACTCGTTGTGGCCGGTGAACAAGAAAATCCACGACAACCCCGAGCTGATGTTCAAGGAGTTCATTGCCCATGACACGCTGGTCAAGTTCATGAGGTCTCAGGGTGGTTGGAAGGTGACGCCCTCGGCCTATGGCCTTGAGACGGCCTGGGTGGCGGTGCATGACAGCGGACGCAAGGGACCGGTGGTCTCCTTCAACGTTGAGATGGGTAATTCAAGACACGCGCCTCATTCTATCCTAACACGTATATGACGAGGCTAACATGTCACCACAAAAAAAAAAGACGCTCTTGTAGGCATCGGCCACGCCTGCGGCCACAACCTCATCGCAACCGCGTCGCTGGCAGCCGGGCTCGCCACAGCAGAGCTGATGGGCCAGCACTCGCTGCCGGGCAAGGTCGTCCTGTTTGGCACGCCCGCCGAGGAGGGCGGCGGCGGCAAGATCAAGCTGATCGAGGCCGGCGCGTACGCGGACCACGGCGGGGTCGACCTGAGCCTGATCTCGCACCCGGGCCTCACGTACGACAGCGCGCTGATGCGGACGGCGGCGTACACGCGCTTCCGGGCCGAGTACCTCGGCCGCGAGGCGCACGCGGCCGCGAGCCCGTGGCTCGGGGTCAACGCGCTCGACGCCCTGGTGACGGCGTACAACGCGGTGTCGGTGCTGCGGCAGCAGACGATGCCGGGGGACATCATCCAGGGCCACATCACGGACGGCGGGGCGGCGCCCAACATCATCCACGCGCGCGCCGCGGGGGTGTTCGTGGTGCGGGCGGACACGCGCGCGCGGCTGGTCGAGCTGAGGAAGAAGGTCGACGCCTGCTTCGAGGCGGGCGCCACGGCCACGGGCGCGGGGCTCCGGGTGACGGAGGAGCAGGCCTACGCGGACCATGTGCCCAACCGCGTGCTGGCGGGGAGCTATGCCCGGTACTTCAACTGCCTGGTCCCGCCAGAGGATGGTGATGATGACCCGTACGAGCCGCCCACGTCGAGGATACCGCTCGACCAGGAGGTTGATGAGGCGAGAGGGGCGACGGGGGCTAGTACGGACCAGGGTGACGTCAGCTACCAGATGCCCAGCCTGAACGTTGCCTTTTCGATTGCCCCTGGTCCTGGCGGGCAGGGACCTCACAATCCTGATTTTGCGGTGGCAGCGGGGACGAGGGATGCGTTTGAGCGGTGCTTGAGGGTTGGGAAGGCGATGGCTGGGACGGCTTTGGATGTCTTATCCCAGAAGGACCTCCTCAAGTCTGTGAAAGCTGCCTGGGAGAAGGATATGGAGAGATATGGCTAAGCTGTTTGCAATAAACAGTATTTTTTATCAAGCAGGCTTTCGGTCAATAATTTTCAGTTGTGGGCCCTTGTTGTGATGATGAGCAGCCCGTCTTGCATGTGTACCGCTAGTAGCTATCTATTTGTTCGGCCTCGAGTCCAATTTGTCACCGGTCATCATTCCTTCGGATAACTTTCAGCCGCAAATGAACCTGTGAGCTACTAGCCGCCTTGCTTCCAGGTGGCATCAGCATCAGGATGGATCTCGGGCTCCTTGATGTACTCGCGGTTCTCCTTCTTCCTCCTCCAGTCAACGCCGGCGAACCTCGAGTCCCTCTCGCCCACCACCTTCTCAAAGTCCGGCATCTGCTCGGCGCGGGTGAAGCTCGTCATCAGCTGCGGCCCGCCCAGCGGGATCCTGTGGCCCCTGTCGACCTGCCACAGGTGGTACACCTTGCCGTACAGCTCGACGACGTCCTCCATCTCGGCCGCCTCGGCCTTCTCCCACGCGGCCTGGGGCACGAGCGGCGACGGCTGGGGCATGACGAGCATGCCCGACTTGACCTCGAACACGTGGCTGTGCCACAGCCTGCGCTCCTCGGCGTCCAGCGTGGCGTACAGCTTCGGGGTGATCATGTACTCGATGCCGATGAGCCGGGCTCCCGGGTCGGGGCTGTCGTAGAGTATGCACTGTCGGACGTCTAACGCGAGCGATGGTGGCGAGTCAGTACACCTGTGCCCCGCAACACACATTCACATCATGGCCACGCGGAATGCCCCCCACCCACCTTCGGTCAAGTGACTGCAGTAGTGGTTTGCCTCGACAAACCGTTTCGGGTCGTCGGCATAGACGTGGAAGGCGTTGAGGTGCGCGCAGATGCTCTTTACTGGTGCGAAATCCTGTGTTCTACCTTCAGTATATGTGGACTGCAAAGCATTCAGAGCTTGCAGCAATCCGTGTTGTTCTTACCTGGGTCATACTTGCGCCTGTCTCGAGGACTTTGCTCTTCGTGGTGAGCTCCTCACCCTCCACATCTCGTTTCGGGTCTGTCATTGCGGCGGAAAACTGTCGAGAACGAAGTTTGGAACAGCCAGTTGTTTCAATGATATCAAGGTGACTGCTGGGAATCCGCCGTCTGTTTATGTTGAAGGCTTGGCTTGGCTTTGGCAATGATGCACTTCTGAGGCAGAGGTGAGCGAAGGTTTAAATGGTGTTGCGACGTTACGTCAGTGGACGTCATTCACCACCCCCACAACCCTTGGGAAGCTCAGGATTAACATCTCAACGCGGCATCGTATTTTCTACCACCAAAGCGAGAGAAGAAGAGAAGGCGGCTCCTTAACAATGTTTGATTGTGCAGCTGATAATTTCTAAATGGCGACCGACATACTAATCACCAATTACTATGTTGGTACTGCATTCTAGAGAAGCAGTAGACCACACAGATCGGACTGGCAGCACCTCAAACTTAGAAGAGGGCCCAAATCTTGAATATGAATCTTTGCGGTAACCATACGTCTCTAATATCTCCTCGTGGCTAACAGCAAGGTAGCACAAAGAAGTTGAGCTGTTTTGCAAACGTTTGTAAAGCCAAGACTTGAAACTGTTGACTGTCGCTTGCCTGCCTTTTTACAACAAGTCACACAACTTCTGCTGTCTTGCAACACAATTACGCTGATATTGTCCTCCTATATAAGTTTTAAGACAAGGGTTGGTCATTTGTTGAGATGGTTCTCAGGGAGGGGAGTGTCTTATATCAAAGCGAATATTAGACAATACGAGTATGTCTGGCCTTTATAGTGTCCAACTTGTGAATGTTTAAAAAATTGGACAGTCTAAAATATCAAAATAGAAAGTGAGTAATCATTCAACTAGATACCATAACAACACAGAGATTCACTACTAAGGTATGTTTCACGGCCCAAAAAGCAGCCCGCGATTGCACAAAGTCGTCCACCATGCTGCAGGTGCTTTACACATCTCAATACACATGGTAGTTACCACCGAGGCCTGGACTTCTCAGCTAATACATATCTATGGAGAAGTAACTCGTAAAACGGGTTTGGCATTGATCTGCGCTACACAATACGTGGACATTCCTTTTCAGTTATTCAATCGTAACCAGGTCGCATCCTTCGACACCAATGCCACACCTGGCAAAACATTCAACAACAGGCCTGTCAGCACCAGAAGACGGCAATATCCGTCCAATAATAAAGCAGCAGCTCGCGTTATCCTACCTAGGTACACCTATAGTCTAATCCACTTTCCCAAGACGTGCTTAATGCCGAGGGGAATTCCCATCCCGTGCTGACGCCCCATCTTGGCGGTCCCAAGAACTATCGAAATGGATAGTTGGTTCAATGCAACCACATGCACAGAATGCGAACCGACCTCAGAGATTCTCCCGTTCACCAACCCCGGGTTCCGTCGCCCGGAGTGCAGCAGTAGCTCGCAGAGCAATGGCGCCATCTCCATCAATCCATGTTTGTCTTGGTGTCCACCCCTGCGTGTGGTCGTTTTGAGAAAGAAGCTCGAGTTGACACAAGATGTACTTTCAGTTCATCGATCCTACGACATCCAGTGACATCGCTCAGTTGACAACCCCCAGCCTCACAATGTTGTCGCAAGCCATCGTCTTGTCCTTAGCCGGCCTCGCCGCCGCCCAGGACCGCCTCTTCTCCTCCGCCTTTGGCTACCCCGGCCGCAACGCGAGCTACGACTACGTCGTCATCGGCGGGGGCACTGCGGGCCTGACCGTCGCCTCGCGCCTGGCCGCAACGCCGGCCTCGGTGGCCGTCATCGAGGCCGGCGGCTTCTACGAGGTCGAGAACGGCAACAACAGCGTCGTGCCCCTGTACTCGCTGACCGGCATCGCCTTCATCGACCCGTCGCCGGGCTTCACCCGCCAGCCCCTGATGGACTGGTCGCTCGTCTCGGAGCCCATCGCCGGCGCGGGCGGCCGCAGGGTCCACTACGCGCAGGCAAGGACGCTCGGCGGGTCCTCGGCCATCAACACCATGTCGTACATCCGGCCCACCAGGGGCGCCTATGACCTGTGGGCCGACACGGCCGGCGACGACTCGTTCCGCTGGGACAGCATGCTGCGGTACTTTAGGCGGTCTGTCGCGCTGACGCCGCCAGACGCGGAAAAGCGCAACAACACCAACGCCACGGTGCTGTTCGACCCGGCGGACTACTCGGATGAGGGGGGCCCGCTGCAGGTCTCGTGGAACAACTGGGTCGACCCGACGCTCACCTGGCTCGCCGAGGTCTTGTTGAGCCTCGGCCTGACCATCAGCCCCAGGGGCTTCAGCAGCGGCGAGCTCGTGGGCCACGGCGCCTGGGTGCCGTCGACCATCGAGCCCGAGAGGGCGCGGCGGTCGACCAGCGAGAGCAGCTTCCTGCGGCAGGCCATCAGGGACACGGGGATTATTGTCTACTCGCACACCCTGGCGACCAGGATCCTCTTCGACGGCACGCAGGCGGTGGGGGTGAGCGTCAACTCGCAGGGCGTCGAGTACACCCTGTCGGCCAACAAGGAGGTCATCCTCACCGCCGGCACGTTCCACTCGCCGCAACTTCTTCAGGTCTCCGGCGTCGGCGCCCGCGCGCAGCTCGAGGCCCTGTCCATCCCAGTCGTCGCCGACATACCCGGCGTGGGGCAGAACCTCCAGGACCCGATCCTCATATCCGTGGCGTACGACATCAGCACGCCCTCGGCGCAGGCCCTGACCAACGACCCAGCGCTGAACCCGGGCCTCGTCGACGAGTACCTCAGGACGGGCTCCGGCCCGTACAGCTCCGCGGCGGGCTTCCTGGCCCACGAGCGCCTGCCCAGCCCGGCCCTCGCCGCCCTCAGCCAGGCCACCCGCGACAGGCTGGCCTCGGTGCCGCCCGACTGGCCGCAGCTGTCCTTTGTCGCGGGGTCCTTCTCGGCCGGGCCGGGCCACACGCGCGGGTCCCTCGCCGCCTACCTGCCGCTCGTCTTCTCCCGCGGCAACGTCACCGCCCCATCGGCTTCCGTAGTCGACCCCCCGCTGATCAACCTCAACTGGCTCTCCGACCCCGCCGACGCCGAGCTGGCCGTCGCGGCAGTCAGGCGCCTCCGCGCCGCGTGGGCCTCGCCCGTCGCCAACACGCCGGGCTTCAAGGCCGGGCCCGAGGAGGCGGGCCCCGGGGCAGCTGTGCAGACGGACGAGCAGGTCCTCGAGTGGGTCAGGGCCAGCGCCGGGCAGATCTGGCACCCGGTGTCGACGGCGGCGATGGGGACGGAGGCGGATGTCGCGTCGGGGAGGGCGGTGGTCGACGGCCGCGGGCGCGTGTTTGGCGTGCAGGGGCTCAGGGTGGCCGACGCGAGCGCGTTCCCTTTTGCTCTGCCCGGGCATCCCCAGTCTGCTGTCTATGCGCTGGCGGAGAAGATTGCGGATGATATTATCACTGGGCGTTGACGATGGCTATCAATCTCTGAGAGTGGTGGGAGTTATTCTTCTCTCACATTCATAAGTTAGAAGAGAGGAAAATAATAATAAAATCATGCTAGTATGTGATGGTGCGACGGTCAACAACATCAAGGGAAGAAGTGAGCATCTCTTTGAGTTCTAGGTTAATTTATGCTGGAATTGATTGACTCTTATTAAACAATGTAAAAGCAACAGGTACGCAGTATGATGGCGAAGCTAACACTATAGCTCGACAACGACCTTCTTAAAACTGACGCCCTTCTTGTTCTGGTCTACCCCGTCTTGAATAGCCTCCAGTCCCTTTCCAACAACCAAGGGAGGAGGCAATGGCTTCAACCAGCCCGCCTCGAGCGCCGCCGGCACGAACCTCCCCCAGACGACATCCGTAACCTCTTCGTAGTCATGTCCTGGCAACAAAAACGCCGCCAGCACGGTCTTGGCCCGGACATCACCCGGCAGGCCCGACGGCCAGAGCACCATCGCCAGCCTCTTCTCCGAGATGAGCTCCTCAGCCTCCAGCTTGTCAAACACGGGGCCCAGGGCCTCTGTGAATATCCCCTGCTCGGAGATGGCGTCGTAGATGCCCGCGAACTCGACCCCGCGGCTGTCCATGAGGTCCCTGACGGCCGCCACGATGTCATCCACGACACTGGCAGACTTGTAGTCAAACACGTGGTCCGCCCCGGCTTGCCCCCTCAAGGCGTCGAGGTTCCGCGCCGACGCCGTCGCCAGGACCGTCACGCCGCTCGCCTTGGCCAGCTGGACCGCCGCGGCGCCGACAGAGGACGAGCCGCCCCAGACCAGGATGGCCTTGTTGCTGCCGGCCGGCGGGACAGATGCGGTGCTGGCAGGAGCGGGCAGGGCGAGGTAGTCGCGCGCAAACAGGCCCTGGGCCGCGGTGGACACGGCCAGGGGCAGCACGGCGGCGTCGGCGAAGCTCATGGCCGCGGGGATCCTGCTCGCCAGGGCCGAGTGGGCGGCGCTGTAGAGCTGGAACGCGCCGGACTGGGGCTTTTGGTCGATGATCCCCGTGCAGTGGCTGTCGGGCGGCGGACCGGGGTGGTCAGCGGATTTGTTTGTTTCGTCATGGAGGTCTCAGCAGGCGTTGGGGGGGAGACAAGACAAAAAAAAAAAAAAAGCAGGCGGCAACTCACGCCAGCACCCGGTCGCCGACCTTGAAGTTCTTGACCTCGCTCCCCACCTCGTGGATCTCGCCCGCGACGTCTGTGCCGATGATCGTCGGGAGCGGCGGGACATGGTCCCCGCCCTGCATCTTCCAGTCGAGCGGGTTGATCGCGACGGCGTGGTTCTTGATTATGAGCTCGTTGGGTCCGGGGACGGGCATGTCGGCCGCGCGCACGGCGAGCGGAGAGCCGTCCGTTGCGTCAAGCCACGCTGCTCTGTTTGACGCCATGGTGTCACTGGTGCTATTCAAGTTTATAGGCAGTGGGACGGGATGTGACTGAGATGATCTGAAAAGGAATTGGGATATCGTAGGAGCCCTTGTGGTTGTGGGATGAATTTAAGAATCGGACTTAGCAGTTAAGGGGGTTAACTAGCGCCCTTGTGTTGCACCCATGGGAGGAGGGGGGGCGATGTTAGAGGACAGCCATGGCATAGGCGGGCAGCATGACATACAAATCCTAGTATGGCATGGCGATTTGAAATGGCATATTGGCGAAGAGGGTATAGCGCTTAGTCTATGCACTTGCTATTCGGGGCTATCGGATAAAATAGCTACCTTTTACAGCGAATAGATTTCTCAACTCCTTAATCTCCGTAGGGCGGGTGTTCAGGCTGTGAGAAATATTAGCTTCAATGTTGTGCGTGTGTTTAAGGGCCATTTTGATATTTTTGCCCAGTCACTTTTTTCTAATATACGAACTAAGCGATATACCTTTTCTGCTAATATGCGGTATCAACTTAGCATGCTATATTAAAATAACATAGTATGTTACTTCTCCATGGCATGAATATATATGCTATGTCGGATATTGAATACAATAACATACCATTGAAATAACGCATACACTGTACATGTATCATGTAGTCTATGGCCGTCAATACCGACACGTCCCTAGGAACCTCTTAGGCAGCGGTTCTTCCCCCTTTCTAACATCACCACTGTCATAAAACCTCCAGTTGCTCTTATAATCGCGGCTCAGGTCCTTGTTCAACAACAACGCCCTGAGCAGCTCGATCGGCATCTGGTTCGACCTGAGCACGCGGTCGTGGAACTCCTTCTCCGCCACGGCCCCCGAAGACAGCACCTCTCCCCTCAGCGCGTGGAGCTGCATGGCGCCGAGGAAGTAACCCGCCTGGTACAGCGGGCCGTAGTCGCCGTTGAGGGACCGCCTGACCTCGCCTTCCGCCGTGGCCCGCTCGTGGCCGACCATGTCGACGAGCAGGTCGATGCACTCCTGGGGCGTCAGCTGCCCGAGGTGGAACCCGAGGCTGAAGAGGATGCGGGCGCAGCGGTGCATGCGCCAGAAGAGGGTGCCTATCCTGTCCTCGGGGGACCCGAAGAAGTCGCCGCGGTCCCAGAGCACCAGCTCCCAGTACATGGCCCAGCCCTCGACGTAGAAGGGCGTGTCGAAGAGCCCCCGGTACGGCCTGTGCCTCTGCGCCACGTGCATCTGCAGGTGGTGGCCCGGGATCATCTCGTGGAAGGCCGTCGCGTGGCTCAGGTGCGGCCCGTTGCCGCGCATGCTCATCAGCTTGTCCTCGTGGGCCATGCCCGCCGTCGGGTACGACACGATGATGGACGGCCCGCCGAGGAAGAAGGGGTTCGTCTTCTGCGCCCTCGGGCTCATCATGAACATGCGCCAGGTGTCCTCTGCCGTCCGGGGCACCGTGACCAGGTCCTTCTCCTTGACGTAGTCCGTGGCCTGGCGGATGAGCCGCCTGACGAGCGCCGGCTGCTTGCCCGGCTCCACGTAGATGCCCTGGACGTGCCCCAGCGCGGCCTTCCAGTCGTCCCCGTGGCCGAGCTCGGCCGAAGCCTTCCTCATCTCCCTCTCGCACCACGCGTACTTCTCCCTGGCGATGGTCAGGAGCTCCTCGGGGGCGTATGGGATCATCTCGGCCTCGAGCTCGACGAGCAGGCCCTCCCTCCCGATCGGCTCGCCGATGATCTCGTCGTCGTCGTCGTCTGGGTGCATGCCTGCCAGCTTGGTCTGGATCACAGGCACCAGAGACTGGAGGGCCGCGACGAGGGCTGAGTATGGGGCCTTGACCCACCAGTCGTACAGAGGAACGTACCCGCTCAGGAAGTCGTTGAACTCAGCGAGGTATGTGACAAGTTGCTCCATGTTCCCGAGTGCCCGGTAGGCCGCTTCCTTGGTGACCTTCAGCTTGTCCGACGTGACAAGTGACACTGTGGTCTTCACCTTGATGGTTGCATCGTGCATCACGCCAGCCACCCATTGCGGCTCCAGGTCCTCAACCATGGCGGCCTCGCGGAGTTCCCACAGCTCAACCAGCTCACTCGCAAAAGGCAAGAGTGGCGCTGCATCCTCGTTCCTCTGCAGTTCTAGCCTCAGCTGCCGGATTCTCCTGTTGAGGTAGCCGTGGAGCAGCAAGTAGTCGACCCGGGCGTCCTGGTCGTAGGCGTCGAAAGGTGCCCGCTCGAGTGACTGGAGCTCTTCCGTGTAGAAGTGTGATAGTGACTGATGCCGCTTGCTCGAGAAAGGGATGGCCCAGAAGGACTTGATGTCCTCTTCGTCGGCTGTGATGCGGACGATGCGGTCTTGCATGGATTCGGCCTCGGACTCACCGAGTAAATGGTCTTCGTGATGGCGGGCGGTGGCAGCGATGAGATGAGCCTGCCAGGTGGCACATGGGCTGGGCGATGCAGGAGGAGTCAACTGCTCGCCGTCGGACGATGATGCCATCTCCCAGCCGGGCTCTGATCCCTCTGACATGATTGACTCGCGACCGCCAGCCTGATTGACACCCCTAGCAGCGACCGACTCTGATGTGTTTGAACTGCTGGGGGCGCCCGACTCCAACCCATGGCCACCGTTTGCGTGCAGCGTACAAGAGGCGAACGGGCATGTCTGCCGTCCAGGCGAGACCGAGTTCGATGTCCAGCGGCACGCCATGGCAGAAAATAGGAGCTCCCCAGGTCTTGTTACCTGAGCAGGCAGTGCCGAGCTGAGTACGACGAGAAGCACGACCGGGTTCGTGCTACGGTAAGGTGAAGGGAACGACAGGTACAGTATGTCTATGTACATCGGTACAAATGCCCGTGACCGTCGGGAGCTTGGCTTATCAGCAGTCCCGTCGGGCGATTGGCGCCGCTTGTCTGTGGGGAATTCGGAGATTGCTTGGCGCTGGCGCCGGCAGCACGCCCCGGTGTTGTTGACTAGGTAGGACGGAATTCGAGTTTAGACGCAACACTAAACGCGGAACAGGCACATCAAGGCTAGCGAGACAAGGTCAGCCATAACATCGATCAAGTGAATTTTGAAATCTTGAAAGTAGATAGCAAGTAGATAGGCTGTGCCGGAGCATACAATTGTATTCGAGAAGCAGAGAGGCCTTAGCCTCACCTACCAGGGGGAGGGGGGGTAAATAAAATATCACAAAATGTGACGCCATATCTGTGGCACCCCCTACTGCTTTATATCGTTACACATACCCTAGTTTACAAGAATTATTTCGAATAAACTGCGCCTATAAAGCGCCCTTATAAAGCAAGGTATAGTTAATCTCTAAACTTAAACTTATAACCTTTACTTATATCCTTACTATTAAGCCTATATATAATTTCTAGTTAATAAAAAGCGACTTATTTTAATTATTATTAGTTAAAGGAATTAACCACTAAGTTAAAAAAGTTTAAAAGGCTTATAATTATTATAAAATATAACGCTACACTTATAGCACCCTTTACTATTTTATATCGTTATATATTATAAAATATAATATTATATTTATAGCACTCTTTATTACTTTATATTATTATATACCCCTTAATTTATAAGGATTATTTTAAGTAAACTACTTTTATAAAGCGTTTTTATAAAGTAAAGTATAGTTAATCTTTAAATTTAAACTTATAACCTTTACTTATATCTTTATTATTAAGCCTATATATAATTTTTAATTAATAAAAAGTAATTTATTTTAATTATTACTAGTTAAAGAAATTAACTATTAAGTTAAAGAAATTTAAAGGGCTTATAATTATTATAAAATATAACGCTATATTTATAACACTCTTTACTACTTTATATTATTATATAAAAGTATTATAAAAGCATTATAATAAAATATAATAATAATATTAAAATTAAATTAATAGGTTAATATTATTTTTATATATATTTTATATTATTTATATAAAACGGAAATAATATAATATTTAATCTATACTAAAATATATTAATATAATATTAAGTATTTAATATATACTTAAAAATTAAAGTTTTTTTTTAAAATATTTAACTTAACTATTTATTTCTTTTTTTTTAGCTTAACTATAAGCTTTTTAATTATCTATAAAACTATAGAAATATTTAAAAATAGCTACGGATTTAGAAATAATAAGGTTTAAATTAATAACCTTTTTATTTTTAATATCGCTAAAATGCGCTAATATAATATTAATATAGTATTAAGTATAATATAATATATTTTTTAGTATAATATAGCCTTTTAAAACAATTTTAATTTAATAATATTTTAGTAGCCTTTTCTTAATATTTTGCTATAATTTTCAAATTTTAATTAAATATTAATTAGTAATTAAATTGCGCGGTCCATTCAGAAACCCCCCCTCCCCCCGGTAGGCACGGATGACAAGTTGTTTCAGCACCACCACCGCGAGTGCCTTTTTGCCAGCCATGATCGGCTCACCCAGCTTTTCTGATCGGCTCACCCAGCTCCGCCATTGCGCCTACCCAAGAGCTTTCCGCCCACCCAAAAACGTTCCGCCCACCTAACACCCTAAGCAGCACCACTAAATTGATAGGTTTCTGCCTACCTAGTGCCCTTAAATCAATAGGTTTCCGCCTTTTTGCTTAAAGCGCCGATTAGGTGCTAGGGGTAAATTTGCTCCAAGGGGGCCCGCAGGGTAATCTTGCTTAGTTAGGGTGTACATAAATTTCTTGAAATCGGAGATTCGCACCGGCTAAATCGGAGGGTACACCGGTACAAGTGCAGCCCCCAGTGCACGTATTTACGCCCACCACCCAATTTATATATACAACATTAATTTGACCTCTATGGCTAGCATAACGAGGGTCCTCGTCGCTCTACTATATATCTATACACCAGTCTGTGGTGTTTTTGCCTATCTAGTCTGTACGTACTACGATAACGTTCTAAGCCCTCGTCGTCGCCGTCGTTGCCGACGACGTCCTTAGCCGTCAGATCCACCTGTAGTAACTGGTTGATAGTCTTCCTTACCACTGTACGCTGCTTCTTAGCGGCTGGTCTTCTGCTTAAGGACGAAGCTGCTGGTGATGCCGTTGCAGAAGGTCGTCGCTTCTGGGCCCGTGGGTTTAATTGCTTCGTGACTCGTGAGCCCTCGCGTAAGCCGCTGATCACGACGGACAGCTGCTTGCTGGGCATTACTGCTACGGGCGTCCTTATTATCTAGATCCTCGAGGGTCTCGTTATTCCACTCGAAAGCCGAGTTGACCCTCTGCACAGAAGCCGTCGTCGCCCTCGGTGGCAATAGGCGCTGCGCAAGGCGTCAATTGCTGCGGCCATAAAACGCACTATGGGTGGTCAAAGCGTGGTTGAAATGGCGTGGTCTGATTGGCTGCCGTGGCTTAGTCAGCGCGAGCCGGTGAATCCTCCGATTCAGCCGGTGCGAATCTCCGATTTCAATTTCTTAGCAGAAATTGCCTATAGAGCTTATTCTGGGTGGGCGCAATGGCGGAAGTGGGTGAGCCGATCAGAAAAGCTGCATGTGGGTGAGCCGATCATAGCTGATGCCTGAGTTGTCGGCGTTGTAGAAAGAGACAATCCTCTTCAACGCGCCCAGCAAGTGTTCCAGAACAAAGACGGTGACAGACTTATTCGAGAGGATTTGTGACTTCTTGAATACGGTCTGGATATGTTCCGGGTTGGCGACAATGATGAATGTCTTTGGGCTAATTCGAATAGAGATGGGGCTGCCAGTACCAAAGCGTCTCCTAGAAGCAGTCAGCGTGTAATCTAGGGTTGGCTAATCATAGGCTGCGTAAATGTGCGAATGGATCCACCGATCTGCACAAAAGGCGCCTGGTGAACTGGTCAGTCTCTGCTCGTTGCATCAAGTGTGGTCCTGCATGTGCCTCCACCAATGGCATGACAGCCGAAACAATATCTCAAATATCTGCCTGAAAAAGACCTCGGCTCCCGCTGTACAGCGCCAACGAGGCTGCAGCTGTTGGTTGTTAGCTCTGAGATGCCAGGATGCCCAAAACGGCTCTCTCAGCGAGTTCCCCGCCGGTCGAGATACGACAAATCACAGAGCTTCTGCTTACACGATCGATCACGAGGGTGACAGGAGCGCGCGTCTTCGCTTGTTTCTGCCGCGCTCCAATCATATCCCATTACCCGACCCACTCACGCGCTCCAACGCACCTCTTGTCCAACGTTGTTCTGCATCTATCGGCTGTCTTCTCACGACTATGAAGGCATTCATCCTTTGGCTGCTCTTCGTAACTGATCAGTCCACACAAAGGCAACTGGCCCAGCACAAGAACGCTCACAGTCCTTCTCTCTAAGGACCTGTATCTCACCAAGCTGACACTGGCTTCATTTACTTGGCCTTCTCTTGCAAGCTCGGAATTCTGTTGGAAACTCAGCCCACCCATACGTCCTCCTCCAGACACTTTGTGATTGAGCTGGAAATCATTGCCCACGACCGTGAAGCGCCCATTCAAAGACATAGTCGCATGGCAGGATGCTCAAACCTTTTTTTGATTTCAGCGGCCGTGCTGCTGGCTTCGTATGCATACAGTCGGTTGAGATATCTGCGCGGTAGACAGTATGCACATATTCCGCAGTTGCCAAATCACTCTCTCTGGGGCCACCTCAAGATATTCGGAGAGTTCATGAGTCGAGGGATACGCGACCGTCACCCAGGTATG
Organism: Diaporthe ilicicola; assembly: GCA_023242295.1. NCBI lineage: Eukaryota > Fungi > Ascomycota > Sordariomycetes > Diaporthales > Diaporthaceae > Diaporthe > Diaporthe ilicicola. The sequence goes on along the minus strand of JALPVH010000007.1, from coordinate 295,727 downwards.
CTATGAGATGAGCAAGATGTAGACCAAAATGTTGGGGCTGTAGAAAAAGCGACTGACTGAGACCTACAGACATAATCTTCGAAGAGATGTGGGGGTCCATGGGTCGTCCCCCAGTTATGCTTGTAGACCTGCGGCCAGTCAACCCTCCCATGGTTTTAGTTCCTAGCCACAGCATCGCCGAACAGATATCCAAGCCCTCCCAGCTTTTCCCTCTCAGCACGCCAAAGTCTCCAACCTGGACCCATATGATCCCGATTATAGGGAAACGAGCAATTACGAGTCTAGAGGTGAGGCTCAATGCTCTTCATACCGGCGTTCCACCTGAGAACATCACTCACTGACAGCGCTCATGCAGGGCCAAGAGTGGAAGACTCTCCGCAAGAAGTATAACCCAGGCTTCACAACTCAACATTTGTGGACGCTGCTACCTCTCATTCTGGACAGGATGGGGCCATTTGTTAAGTATCTGGACCAGTTTGCCACCTCGGGGGAAGAAGTCTCTCTGGAGAAACTGATCTCGAACTTGACGTTTGATGTAATCGGCGCCGCTGTGCTGGAATCGCACCTCAACTCTCAACAGATAGATGTTTCGAAGCAAGGAGAACTCCCTAGACTCTTCACGGAACTGATGGACACATACGCCGACGACAAGAACAACCTCCCGTGGTGGATTGTCCCTATGACTACGTTGAGGCGGTACCGGGTTGCCAAACGCATCGAGGAGCTGGTAAAAGACACTATTCGGCAAAGGTACACTGAGTTGAAAGAGGAAGCAACAGGGAACCGATCTCGAAGTATTGTGGCCCTCAGCTTCCAAGATACCGATGCCCTCACCCCTCAGCTCTTATCGGAAACGTCAGACCAAGTCCGCAACTTCCTCTTCGCCGGACACGATACAACCACCGGCATGCTTCAATGGGCATTATACGAGTTGAGCCGCACCCCGCGCGCTCTCAAGGCTCTCCGGGACGAGCTCGACGAGGTCTTCGGGCCCAAGGAAATCGACCCCCTTTCCATGTGCGCAACCTTCGCGCAACGTGGCGAGGAGATCTTCCCTCGCCTGCACTATGTCAACGCCGTGATCAGAGAGACACTGCGCCTTTACCCCCCTGCCGCCACCGTCCGTATGACACCCCCCGGGTCAGGCTTTACGGTCCACGCTCCCACTGGCGAGGAGTACAACCTCGACGGGACTATTATGTACTCGTGCCATAGCATTATACAGCGGGACCCGTCCGTATATGGCGATACGGCGGATGTTTGGGTGCCCGAGCGATGGCTTGGTGAAGCCGGAAAGAGTATTCCGGCGAGCGCTTGGCGGCCATTCGAGAGGGGACCCAGGAACTGTGTCGGTTCTGAACTTGCGAATATTGAGTCGCGGATTATTATCAGCATTGTAGCTCGGAAATATGATTTTATTAAGGTGGGCCTGGGTGAGACCGACTTGGATGACAACGGTCTTCCGACGCTTGATAAGAATGGCCAATTCAAGGTCAAGTCAGAGTTGTACAACGTGAGTTATATATGCATCCTTCCTGTTTGGTGCACCTGTTTCCTCACGAACGTTTTCTGACACTTTTGTTCGCTTTCCAGACTCGCAGGATGACAGCGAGGCCTGTGGATGGAACTTTAATTAAGGTCAAGGTAGCTTCCCGAACATGAATTGGTCCCATGATTGGAATCTAGTCGAAAAGGCATCACAGGATGATTATGCCGCGTAATTTTGAGTCGGAGATTAATCCCATTACTTGCTTACTGTGTGTCGTTGATCCTCTCTGCTGCTACTGGTTGCCTGGATGTTGTGCAACTGGGCAAATATTATCAGTGTCGAGGCTACCAATTGTGAATACAAACATTTGCAACCTAGCCAATTCTGGCAGCGAGCGCGGGGGAACTGCATGAGAAGTGCATATCCATATCATATGGTGTGACGATATAAAGCAGTAGGGGGTGCTACAGGTGTGGCGTTATATTTTATAACAGTTATAAGCCCTTAAACTCCTCTAACTTAGCGGTTAGTTCCCCAACTAGTAATAATTAAAATAAGTTGCTTCCTACTAGCTAGAAATTATATATACGGGCCTTATAGTAAGGATATAGGCGGAGGTTATAAGTTCGAGTCCAGAGACTAACTATACCTTACCTTAGAGGGACGCCTTATAGGGGCAGTTTACTCGGAATAATCCTTGTAAACTGGGGGGTGTGTGACGATATAAAGCAGTAGGGGGTGCCACAGGTGTGGCGTCACATTTTGTGACATATGGACGTGTGAGTAAGCGGACAAAAGAGGGGCAGAGCAATCGGTGAGGCACATCCGGAATTCTTCACCGTGATTCTCAACATTTTGAAAGACAAAGCACAGCCTGCGATGAACGAACTTTTATTTCAGGGGCAGCTAGAGGCTTGCAGGGCGAAGACGGAGGATGTGACTGGGCTTGAAATTCTTAACTACTCGGTACAGACCATATATCACGTCTCCAGCGCCGGTTGGGAGCTGAAGATTCAAGCTCTTTTGCTGACCAGTGTTGTTGCTCATCAGGACCCGGCGATTAGTACCGCGGAGAAACTATCCGAATTAAGAACGACTGATGCTTTCATGAGCTTTCTTAAGCGTGAGGTACGACTGTAGCACGAGTGCGCCAGCTACTAAATACAGGCGCCACGGAAATTTTGGGGCAATGCTAAGCGTGTATGACCTAGGCTCCTTTCGCGTCACGAGAGGTAGCAGAGGGTGTCAAGCTGCAGGATGGTATCAGGCTGATGCAAGCGTTCCTGTCTTTTATCCGTCTGTGGTTGAGACTAACAGCGTGCCTTTCCAGACTCCAAACGAAAGCTAAAGATGATGAAGCTTTCGCCCCTGGGGTAATATCTCTAGATGTCCCATCGTACAAGGCCCTTATAAGAGAGTTCCAATTATCCTTTCGTTGCCTCGACTCCTCCAGCGCAGTTGGGCCTTGTTTCTGGTGGGCGCATGTCGGAGATAGTCTCGGTAAGCTGGACATTCACTGCAGAGTCACCTTACCATCACACAATGCCGAGATTCAAAAGGAAGCACTGCAGTTCGATCTGAAATGTTCCACTTCTGACTGAGCGCAGAGTTCATATTTCGGAAGTCCGACGTGGAGTGGAAAGGAACTTCTAGAGGCTGGGAAATGGTATTGTCGCACTCTTTCCATACTGGTATGACGTCTGGCTACATGAAGGGCAAAGGGGAAAAGGTCATAGAGAAGGGCAAGGAGCAGGTCAAGGAACACAAAACATTGAAGAAAGTCCTCGACGATCTCGTTCTTTGTGGCAGGCCTGTCTCCCACCCTCTACTCCTTCCAGTCCTTACCTTGTGTCACGAACTATCAGCCAGCAATGATAAAAAGCAGCGAGACCTGAGAGCAGAGCTTCGAAAGTTGGACCACGCCCTGATCGGTCGGTATGCAGTGGCGCCTGCAGCCCACTACGCAAGTCCGGCAGACCAAGAGCTGGACAAACTCAGCCAGAAAATCGCCGATTGTCAGACTGAGGTGCTTCAGAAAAGGTCTCAGGCGTGGCAGAATGTGGTTGACCACATTAAAGAGGCGACGAACTATTTTTGGGAGAACCTACCGGCCGAGAAGAAGAGCCCAGAACTCACAACGCTGCATAAGACGCTGCTGGACAGGCTCAACTTCTTGACTGTCAAATTGCAGGGCATTGAGAATTATGCTCATGTGACCTTGGAAAGATTAGGCATTCTTCGGGAAGTGGTAAGAGTACCTCGAGTTGTTGACCGAGAAAGCACGCCGATCTCCGATATTGTGGGCTGATAATAATGAACAGTTATACAATATCATCAGCCACAGAGAATCGAGACTGAATCTACATATTGCTATCCAGCAGCAACGCTTAGCGTATAGCAGCGGCCGCGACAGCGCATCGATGAAGACTTTGACATTGCTTGGTTCATTCTTCCTGCCAGGGGCTTTCATATCTTCTCTTTTCAGCATGCCATTCTTTGACTTCAGCAAGGGTATGTGACAGCCTCTTCGCTCCTATACAACATCCTCCACGGGGAGAACTCGGAACTAAGCTGATACGCCTCCACTAGATCTGAATGGACCTGTGTCAAGAAGCTTGTGGATATATTTTGTCTTGTCGACGCCTCTGACACTGGCAGTCTTTAGGCTTTGGCAAATGTTCGACACAAAAGCTCAAAAGAAAAATTCTCTCGATGCAGACGACGACGAGCACGAAGCAAAGATATGGGCCCAATTGGAAACTCGAATAATGAGGAGGATACGCGTGAAGACGGGGATTCAGGTGGCCGATACTTTCCCCGTGGGCGGAGCCACATCGGTGCAAGTCTAAAAGATGGAAATAGATCTTGATTGGGGAAGGGAAATGTCAAGCAACGAGAAGCGCATGGCGACGATGAGGAACGGATTGGCCTTGTAATGCGAGCTTCGCCCATCTAGTGCGATAAGCGTACCACCAAATTGGTAAAGTTTCCACCTACCTACCGGGGGGAGGGGGGGTTTCTGAATGGACCGTGTAATTCAATTACTAATTAATATTTAATTAAAATTTAAAAATTATAGCAAAATATTAAGGAAAGGCTATCAGAATACTATTAGATTTAAATTATTTTAAAGGGCTATATTATATTAAAAATACACTATATTAATATTAACACTATATTAACACTATATTAATATATATATTATATTAGCGTATTTTAGCGATATTAAAAACGAAAAGGCTATTAGTTTAAACCTTATTATCTTTAAATCTATAGCTATTTTTAAATATTTCTATAGCTTTATAAATAGTTAAAAAGCTTATAGTTAAGCTAAAAAAAAATTAAGTAATTACGTTAAATACTTTAAAAAAAAGATAAAAAAAACTTAATTTTTTAGGTATATATTAAACACTTAACATTATATTAAAATTTAATTTAATATTAATATTATATTAATATATTTTAATATAGATTAAATATTATATTATTTCCGTTTTATAAAAATAATGTAAAGTATATAAAAAAAATAATATTAACCTATTAATTTAATTTTAATATTATTGCTACACTTTATTATAGTGCTTTCGCAATGCTTTTATTTACCCCCCCTCCCCCTAGTAAGTACCCAGTGCCCTAAGCGCATCACTAAATTGGTAGAGTTTTTACCTACTATAGGGGCAAGAGCGATAGACCAACGGGTGGGGTACTAAAGCGAGTTTCTTAGCAGCTGAAAAGTAGTGCTGGGCCACCAGGGCAATAAAGTGATGTGTACTTAGTATTTAAGAGAAACCTGCCACTGAATCTGGCTGCTAAGAAGCTCGCTTTAGTACCCCACCCGTTGGTCTATCGCTCCTGCCACCCTATATAGCCAGATTTAGTAGCAGTTTTCTCCTAAATACACATTACTTTTTGTCCTAGTAGCTTATCCCTATATAATTACTACCTACCTACCGGGGGGAGGGGGGGTTTCTAAATAAACTATGTAATTTAATTACTAATTAATATTTAATTAAAATTTTAAAATTATAGCAAAATATTAAGGAAAGGCTATTAAAATACTATTAGATTAAAATCATTTTAAAGGGCTATATTATATTAAAAATATATTATATTAATACTAATACTATATTAACACTATATTAATATTTAGCGATATTAAAAACGATAAGGCTACTAGTTTAAACCTTATTATCTTTAAATTTATAGCTATTTTTAAATATTTCTATAGTTTTATAAATAGTTAAAAAGCTTATAATTAAGCTAGAAAAAAAGAAATAAGTAATTAGGTTAAGGGCTAAAAAAAAAGGAAAAAAAAAAACTTAATTTTTTAAATATATATTAAGTATTAATATTATATTAATATTATATTATTTCCGTTTTATATAAATAATATAAGGTATATAAAAAATAATAATGTTAACCTATTAATTTAATTTCAATATTATTGCTATACTCTATTATAGTGCTATCGCGATGCTTTCATTTACCCCCCCTCCCCCTGGTAGGTAGTTTAAACGCAAGGGAATCGCTGCGACAGAACTTGGCAGGGACATACGCAGCACCCAGCATAAAAACAATAGCGATTAAGAGTCGTCGACGAAGTGGCATTTGCACTATAATAAGCATTATCAGGAATGATAAGCAACCCATAGAGAAGATCAGGATTGAATAAACGTTTCCAAAGAGGCCATATTGGTAGGAACAGAAGAATTGCGTTAAAGGCTATGCTTGTGGAATACAGTGCTATATAAATGTAGCAGTAGTAGTAGTTGTCCATATGTTGATTGCGTTCCAATGGATTCCAAAGTTTGTAAAGGGGATGCCCGATAAAAGCGGGAAGAATTAAGTAGACGATCAGATATACGACCTACATAACGAGGAGAACATTTATAATCGTTTTAAATCTAGACCCCGGAGTCGCAAATATTCGGCGATAGAAGAGCAGTATAGAGACGCGTATATAAAAGCTTATTGCCGGATAGAGATATATAGAACCTATGATACCCTGTTAAGGGTTAGTTGCTGTAGGCGCCGGCCTCGCCTGGCATAGAAATGATCTGTTTCTTGTACCTTGAACCAGAGTGAGTACTCCCCGACCGTGATTTCCCATAGTGGCCTTCCTACGCCCGCATAAAGGTTCACGTACATGGCCATGATTGACCAGCCCTAGTAAAAAAGCTGCCAAGACGCATTCCAGTATGTCGTCTCTCGAATCAATTAGTGGGCAGCAATTTAGACACTCACGATTGCAGGAATGAATGCATAGTGATTAAGGCCCAGTGAACCTTTCCACTGAGGTCCCTTAGTCCACCGGGGACTTAAACTCGCAGTTTCGAGACGCCCAAGCAATTCGGGCTGATCATCGAAAGCTCCAGAACCCTACACTACAAGACAGCTGGATTCGAATTAACTGCCAATGGCGCGTTTCCCTATTAGCAATTGCAAGCTGTATCTGTATGACTGTATCCCAGGGTACGGTCTGGGGCTTGGTTTATTAGTAAGTCTCCTTCTGGCAGTCTTCAATGGTCAGCAGGCTTTTCTGTGGGAACCCTCAATTATAGAAAACAGAGATTCGCAGGGCTAAAATCGGAGGGTACAAGGGTATATATTGCCCCCCAGTATGCTAATAACGCCCACCACCTAAATTTATATATATATTATTATACTAACTCTATAGCTATTTTACTTAATATCTTATAACGCCCACCACCTAAATTTATATATATATTATTATACTAACTCTATAGCTATTTTACTTAATATTCTCTTCGCTATAATTATACTATATTATCGCTATACTTACTAAAATAGTTAATCGCTTAAATTTATAATAGTTTAATAGTTTATTAGTTTATATAAATTAGAAAATATTATAATGCTAAAATAATTTAAAACCTATACTATTATTATAATACTAGAAAAACGAGATTTAATTAACTAAAGGTAGTTTTTAATGCTAAATCGATTAATTCCGATAAGTAATTAATCGATTTAACGTGGTATTAATGCAGTATAGTGGTGTTAAGTTTGGTGGCGATAGAGGCTTTGCCCTGCGCCCTCCGATTTCAGCCCTGCGAATCTCCGTTTTCCAATTATATAGTCATGTATCCTCCCAGCTGAGTATCACCAGTGTTAGTCATCGTCGACCTTTCTCTTTTCAGCTCACCGGACCTTAAAACCGATAAACCCGGGTCCCTTCATCAGTCTCTCACCACTCGCACCTAACTGCCCGATCCAGCCACCCCGCCGCATGATCTTAATCTAGCGCCAGTTAGTGGGTCTCACTCTCTCAACCTCGTCTCGTGACTCTCGTCTTTGTCCGTCCTCCCTTGGCAGGCATCTAAACGCTTACGACCATCTTTCTGCCTGTAGTTGCTGATTAGTCTCTGACATCAGCAAGGACTCAATTGAAGCAACACAGTCAAGAGGGTATCACATTCCTTGGCAACCATCCCTTGTCACAAAGCGGATCAACACCATCAATAATTATCCATCAGAATGTCGTGCCCAGACTGCTTCTCCGGCTCCGAACACGATGGAACCCCCAAGGGAAAGATGATCAAGCTCCACGGCCTGGACACCTACGTCAGCGAGCCCCCAGAGGGCAGGCCAGCGAAGGGCATCATCGTTATCATCCCTGATGCGTTTGGCATCGACTTTGTGAACAATAAGATCCTCGCCGACACATATGCCGCCAAGGGAGACTACAAGGTCTATCTCCCGGACTTTATGCTCGGTATGTTCTCCAAACCACCACGAAGCCTGCTCGGGCAGACCATCTAATGCTTACATGCCGCTGCCCCCCGAACCAGGCCACTCGTGCCCAGTCTGGCTCCTGGACACCGTCGCAGGCATCTTGAAGCCCGGCAACTACCTCTCCAAGCCCTACCACGTCTTCTGGGCAATGTACGGCTTCATCCCCTGGATCCTGCGCAACCGCCCCGGCAAGAGCTTCCCGATCGTCAAGAAGTTCTTTGAGGAGCTCCGCAGCAGCGAGGCGGGCTCGACGCCCCTCGGCACCGCGGGCTTCTGCTGGGGCGGCAAGCACGCGGTGCTCCTCGCCGACGCGCAGCACAAGGTCAATGGGAGGCCCATGTACGACGCCGGCTTCACCGGCCACCCGAGCTTCCTCGAGGTGCCCAAGGACATCGAGCGGATCGCCGTCCCGGTCTCGTTTGCCGTGCCCGAGAAGGACAACCAGCTCAAGGTGCCCCATGATACCGACATCATCGACCGGATCTTTGAGGGGAGGCCCGAGGCTACCAAGGGGGAGGTGCGCGTCTATGAAAAGGTCGGCCATGGGTTCTGCGTCAGGGCCGATATGGCGCTCCAGGATGTGGCGGCCGAGGCTGTCGAGGCGGAGAACCAGGCTATTGCGTGGTTCAACGCCAAGTTGCCCAGGGCGTCGTGATTTCTCCATCGGCTTCGAGGCTCCTTGGTCTTGTTGCCCAGATGTTGAGATTGACCTATCGTTTCCTAATATTTACCTAGCTTTTGAGTCTAATATTATTGGAATTACATTCATCTGAGACACTCAACCTGTAGAAAATGAGTGAGATCATGACGGCAGGATTGCAGTCTCCATCATCCGTCCATTCTGGGTTGTCTAGGGTTCTTGGAGACGAATCGGTTCAATGTTCACTCAGAGTAACCTTAAAGTTGTCAGGGCCGTTGGCACGTGTCTTTGCTCCGGATCCTACTCCGATACGCTGATTCGCCATCGAACGCACCATCACCTATTGGTAGTTTTCCATGGTGAATTCTTGGCCTGTTAGCATATTTTGGACTCGTATATTATCTCTCCGCTGTATTTGTTTATTCAGAACGCATTACTCTGCCGATCAATGTGCCCGCTCGGCCTCGAAACAAATAAACTACCATTGAACCTGTCCGAAACAAAATGTCGGATTGGTTCAAACTTGCGGCACGTATGAACGGAATCGGTCTTCACGTATTCGCTGTGGTACCCCTCAAAGTACTTCAACGGAACGACGGCCGTGCTGCCCCAACACATGATAGACTGGCGCAGTTGGTCGATGCAATGTTCTGTTCACATGGCGTCCTGTTAGCGTCCACTGGCAAGTCGTTCTCGCAGGTTGTAGGAGACCAGGGCAAACTGACCAGTGTGTACTGGCCCGTGGATTGGGAGGGCCGGATAGACATCGCGGTGCAACGCTTGCCTGATTTGGTTCAGGCAATGAAGCTGATGAAACATGTCAAACCTGTTGTGAATCGGGTTAGTTGACAATTTGCGCACTCGCAACACACGAGCATTGGAATCGCGCAGCATCAATTGGTGTCTTGTGCGTGGATTGGTTTGCCAACTCACCCTCCGGTATAGCCAGATCTGTGGTGATCCCAGTAGTCTTTATAGCTGGTCCCCCAGAGAGTCTTGGCCTCGTCCTCAGAGATGGAGAAATATCTGCCCCACAGCATTTCTTCCCATGCACGGTCGATTTCTGGCGTTGTATCGCCTACGTATGCTTTGTCGTCGGGATTGGTGACGAGGAATTCATGACCGTTATCTTCGAAGTTGACGGGCGACTTGAAGCGGATTTGTTCTAACTGTATAGACTCCGCAGGTACTGTTTAGATGATCAGCATAATACAATCTACATGGCGTTGCTAAAAGCCACATATGCAGCATGCGTCAGTAGTGACGACTTACATAGCTTTTCTTCCCGGAAACCAGTCTCGTATTGACCCATGCCATAGTATTTAGATTTGATATCTATCACAGCAAGTGTGAAAACTACGCCTGATAAGAAGGTACCGATGGCACCTAGGAGTAGAAAAAAGATCCCTGGAGGCGTGGTCGCTCTTGTTGTCGAAGAGATCGAGCGGACCCCAGATGCAGAATCGGTGCCATCCCCCTTCTCGGAGTCTCTATCAATGAGCTGATATTTTGGAGGTGCCATCACTGCGGAATTTCTTGTGATGTGAGGAAAAGTTTGGCGTAAAGACGGGACGAGGGTAAAGACGAACAGATCAGTTTAGTGTGGCCAGCTTCGACGAGATGAGGTTTTGGTCCAGTTCCGCAGCTAGAATTTTGAAACACTTTCCTGACACATCCACAGGTAGATTCTCAAAGGTAAGTACTGCGTTCCCGTCGGCTGGAATTGGCTTTGTCTTGGCGTAGAATACCTTTGGCCGCGACAAAGGTCCCCATCGAGAACATGGCACAAAATCATGGTGGGCATTTCCTGGGCATTAGTTCTGGTCCAGGTGTTCCCTGTCATTGGGGGATGGCAAGGCATTGTCACTTGACCAAAGGGAGAAGTCTGCTACCTGATGAAACAGACTGAGTCGCGCCTGACACATCACTGCGGGAGAGATGCATGGGGAGATCCAAAACAAGCATAACAAAGAGCTGCGGGATACATGTCTCAATTGGGATATCGAGTCCCATAACGCAAATCATTTGATAGGGGTAGGTGATCCAAGGTGCAGTATGCATACCTAGGTGCCTAGGTAGGTAGGACCTTTGATTCCAGCCTCCGATCCAGTGAGACGATGAGGACTCGATTGCTACACCATCTCAACTCTCGTCCCATCTTGAACCAAGCTTTCCCAGCCAATGTTCCTGATATTATAGGGCTGTTGAGGCCTTTTCTGACAGCTGTCGCCGATATGAGATCGTTTCAAAACCATCTGAACCCTCTTCGAGTTCCAGTCCTCCATGCAAGGCAGGAGGCTTAGGTCAAGAAAGCCAAATCTTCGCTCCTTTTCCTCCTACTGCGCCAGTTTGATCGTCAACCCAATTCATACACTCGATGTTTACCAGCAGACAGATTTGTAGAAGCGCGAAAAGATTGAACTGATGGGCGCTCAGTCGCCACCAGGGCGACGGCATCGACGACGAGTTGTGAATATAAGGAGCCAAGATATCCTCCAACAAGCACCTGCTGACTTATTAACCTCATACATCCATCCTATTGTATACCTTAAGTTCTGCCATCTCCTGTTAATACTTTGCACATTTTACTATTTCGCTGGCAGGAACAGCCACTCACTTCCTACAAGATGAAGATCCTCAGTTTTGCAGTCATCTCGGCCATGGTCCTTTCGGCATCGGCTGCCCCAGCCAAGGGCATTGCTCTCCCCGCCAAGGCTGCATCTGCTATCCCTGGGTTCGACGCTGAGAGCATAGCAAAGACGCTGGCTTCACCACCGGCTCAAGATTAAACGCAGTCGTCTGACAGGGGAGGAAGGCCGGTGGGCATTCACTTGCTGCGTTGGAACAATATTCCGCCGGCGTCATCAGTTCAAAACTGAACGGACTAGAACATTAGGCATGGGAACATTACTTTCGCTGAACAGGAGATGTGGCCGACCACGTTCTTATGTATTGGCCGCGTGCACGGGAAGATCTGGATGGTGATGGAGTGAAGGGCTCGCGTATATGACAATATGTTCGACATAGTATCATTCTTTGGACGTCAAGTTTATAAGAAAACATGGAAAGCGTCATTTATCATTGGATGAAATGAAAATATCCTGGCTTGCCAGTGAATCAAGATTGAGAACGTGATCGATCGGTACACCACCTTCCAGCATCACGAGTAACGTTACTAGGCCCAGATGTACTGAAACTGGATGAAATTTTACAAGCGTGCATTTTTGTGCCACTAGCATAATTCTTATCCTTGTGGAGATTATGATGCGCAAATATGACGCATGTGAGAACACAGTAGTAAGGTTACTGAAGGGACAAAGAAACAAAAACCGAAATGATGACGTAGTGAGTTGCCTTTAGTATTTCATCTCTTTTCCCGCAGTGGGGGGGGGGGGGTTGTGAAGTCTGGAGACAAAGAAAGACAAATGACCTACCCTTCTGCAATCAAAAGATTTGGTTTATGTAAAGGGTTTTCAATTTGCGCCGACATTTGCCAGATAGCGATGTGCTGTGTGGAGCACGAGAAACTGCCCCATGGTCTGCATTGATGGTAATTCAAAGTCATTGTCCACTGTTTGTTCTCTGTTCTTTCTTCGTCTTTGACGGTGCTGCCGGTTTCCCGCCATTTGAGAATGCAGTAGTTCAATTTACCCTGTCTCAAAGAACAGATCAAGGCCGTCTTAACTCATATATCCCGGGCCTGCATTTCTGGAAACGGGATTGCCTATCGTCGACCGTCTTTTAAAATCCGAAAAACAAAATAAAACAAAACCTTAAAGGTAGGCAATTTTTTATTTGTACTCACTTCCATAGCAAACTGCGTCCTTTCACCGCCAACATGTGCCGGAAAATGTGGACCAACACACACCACTTTGCTTGTGGACACACGGGCTGGAGGTGCTGGAGCTTTCAGATCTGCCCATCAGCTAAACCTTGCGAAAATCGAGAACGTCCTGCAAACTGTTACTTTTTTGAAAATTTCAAGTTTGAGCCCTCTCCGTGCCAGGAATGCCACACCCGATTCTGGCAGGACCCCGCTTCATCCAAGTGGCAGCTCAGAAAGGCTTCTCAGTGAAGTAAGTTTCGTACGTAGACACAGAGCGCCTGCCGGCATCAGTTGTGGATTAATGAGTCAAGCTGGGCTTTATCTTCAAGCGAGACTTCTTATTGGCAGCGACCCGAGCCCTTTAAGACCTATTCACTGAATATATTTACTATCTGCTTTCTTTATTTCCAAATCAGTATCTTAATTTGGAGAGCCCTTTTCCAAGCATCCTTGCATTGAGAACAACCAACGCTGATCCTGATCTACAAAGTCTGAAACTTAAACTATGATGATATGTATTTGTTTTAATATCCTGCTAATGGTATGACACCAAAGAACATGTTTGTAAGTATGTCCTTGCCGGCTTTATCCCTTGCTCTTGTAAGTCGGATCGTTCGCACATTCGGGCTCATACTCACGGTAGTCTCGTGAAGAGGTTACATTACCGCCGAACCTCGCTTCCAGCTCTGCAGCAGAAATGCCAAGTAAATCCAAAATCAACCTATTATCTGCATACGTGATACCCAAAATGGAAACTTTGGCGCCGGGAGCAGGGATAGCTGCGCCCTTTTCCAACAGGAATTGGACCATATATCGATATACCCTTTCCTGGAAGACATCGCCAGTGCCGTTCCTCCACTATATTTGCAAGCCGGTGCGTTGACATCTGCGTCCTTGGAAATAGGAAGCTCAGTAAGTTGCATCTCACGTGCCAGAGCTGCCGCTTGTAATGCGCTGAGTCCTAGAGTCCAGGCCGCAGCTGCGTTGACGTTCACCTCGTGGTTAAGGAGCAGATTCACGACCCGCATGGTCCTGCTTTTCTACCCAATCCTTTTTCTCTCTGTATGGTCGTCAAGGATACGAATCTTTAGAAACAGATGCCTTAAAGTGGAGTTACACCAGAGGAGCCCGTGCAGGACAAATAACATCAGCGCCTTTATTCAGTAAGAGGTGTATTACTGATTTATCCCAATGCAAGGTAGCAGCTTGTAGTGGGCTCACAGACTGGGTAGTATCGTAAAGGGGGATTTTATCCATAATCTCCGAGTAACGTTCGTTAGGATGGATTGAATCGCAGTAAGCGTGAATTTTCGTAGTCTTTTCGGGAAGCATTTGAACGAGCTCTCTAGCGCATGCAGATTGCATCACAATTTCCAGAGTCGTCCAACTGTTGCAGCTGTGCTCAAGTCGGTTTTGCATAGCGAATAGCCACCTACACTCACGCGAATAGCACAAGACCAAGATCATCCAATTCCTGTTGACGACGGGAGTCCCCCCCCCCCCCCGCAAAAAAAAAAAGGAACACCAGGTGCTCGGAGCATTTGGAAGCTCACTCGGGATAACAAATCATCGACAGGGTTTATAAAAAAGACTGATAGACCAATCAATTGACTTGCATGGCGTATATCTGTTTATCTTGGGGAAGAGTAATCAATTGTGTCTGCGTGGTTACTCACTGTGACCTTGGTAGCTCTGGGCACACATTCCTACTATTTTCTTCATTTTCATACATTGGCCATCTACTGCCTTCATTTCCAAGCCAATACCTCGGACTGAAGAGTCCCAAACCAAGCATCCTGGCTTTCAGACCACTTATCAATTAGAGCTTTCGCCTCATCACATTCTTCTTCCGTGAAACCGTGCTTCAGCCAACCCTTCCGGAAGGGATCATCTTTCTTGAGTCTTCCAGAAAGCGTGCTACACCACCACTTGACCTTCTCTCTTCCCGCGACAATAGTGCTGCCCCCTCCAACAATCACCTTCCCTGCCGGGATGTCGTTGTCCAAGTCCCACCCGGCCGCCCGCAGGTATTCCTGCATGTGGAGGCCGCATGGCTCGTTTACCCCGATAACCGCGAGCATGCGATCTGTGTACTTGCGCTGCAGTTCCTCGCGGAAGGGGTGAAAAGTCATCGACGCAGCATCACGCGCGGCCAGGAAGCCGCCCTTCTTCAACACTCGGCGCATCTCCTTGAGGGCCTTGACGGGCGCGTCGGGCGCCGGCGTCAGGTGGCCCAGCGTCTGGGAGGTGAAGACGACGTCGAAGGTCTCGTCCTCAAACGGCAGCCCCTCGAGCACGTTGCCCTGCGTGAATCGGATCAGTTCCTCGCCCAGGCCGTGCTCCCTGGCGAGCCCCGACGCCGCCGTGACGACCGCCTCGCCGGTGTCGAGGCCCACGACGGAGCCGCTCTTGGTGCTGTCGACGATCGTCGCAAAGCCGATCGTGATGGTGCCTGGCCCGGAGCCCACGTCGAGGACCTTGTGATGAGGTCTGAGGTACGGGATGACGAAGGCGCCGTCGGTGTGAATGGTGCGGGAGGCGTGGGATGACGTTGTGGCTTTGGAGTAGCCAAACTTGTAGCCGCCTTCGACGGATTTGCTATCCGACGACATCGTTTTGGTGTTTTGTGCTTGCTGTTTTGTAGGAGTGGGTGTGTATTCGAGGTTGATAGAAATGGACTACAAGCTGACAGATGCACAATGCGAGGCTTCCCAGACAAAGGGAGGGAGGGTAGTTCAGGTCCGAGAAGTTGCTCTGGACGTTGGGGTAGTCTATCTGCTAAGCTCGAGCCCATCGGAGGCAGTCGCCGGAATTCCGTCTCAACTCCGGAGTTATGTGGGGTCGATGGACCGGCCAACTCCCGATGACCTCACGGCCGCCGCCTTCGTACTTGATAGGGTGAGATGATCAGTAATTCCTTCGTGAGCGACAGCCGCGACGTGCAACCTCAGAAATCGGGAGGACTTTGAATTAATCTGAACCGCTGTTTCTTCTCTGTGATCTATGGATAGGATGAGTCCGCCTCGGAGCCCTCACCACCTACTCAAATAACTTTGGGTTCATACAATTGACAGAGAAGACTGATCTGATTCGACATGGTCGTAAAAGCTCGCCCTGTAGCTGTGATAGGCGCTGGATCATCAGGCGCCATTGCGACAGACGCACTGGTCAAAGAGCAAGCGTTTGAGACTATTCGGGTCTTTGACAGACGGCCCGTGATTGGAGGGACATGGTGAGTATTCTCTAACTAGATGAAGTTTATTCGGCCTACATGCAACTGACACATCTGAACGGTTCACATCCCACATCTGCCGCCTAAGATTCCTTCTTTGCGTGCTCTCATAGATGGAAAGGCTGATAAGGCAGTGGTAGTCCCAGGCGAGCTGCCCGCCGACACCCCAATATCCGAGGCGGTCAACAGCCATCAACTGCGCTACTCAGACTCGGCTCAGCATGAATGAACACTTTCACAGCAACATCATTCCTGACATCATAAGTTTCACCAAAGAGCCGTTCCCCTACCAATTTTCTGAGCGGACTCTTCGACAGTACAGCCAAGGTGCCCCTTTCCGACACCGCAAGACAATTAGGGGCTGGGTCGAGAAAATCTTCGTCAAGAACGGACACGACAAGTTCTTGGAGCTCAACACTACGGTCGAAAAGGCTGTCAAGGAGGGAGACGAGTAGGCACTGACGCTCCGCAAGGAAGGACCCGGGAAAGATTACCGGTGGAGAGAATTGGTTGATGCGTTGGTAGTTGCAATTGGTCACTACAACGTCCCTTGGTTTCCGCAGATCCCTGGGCTGGCCGAGTATGACGAACGATTTCCTGGAAGAATTGTACACAGCAAGCACTTTCGAGGCGCCGATAAGTTTGAGGGAAAGGTATGGCCTGTTTTCTTGGGCAATACCGACAGGCAATATGCTGACAAAATATTTAGCGTGTCATCGTCGCAGGCGGGTCTGTTTCTGCCCACGAAGTCCTCCACGAGATTCTCCCGCAAGCGCAGCACCCTGTTTATGCACCCATCCGTGGGAGAGCCTATTCCCGCCTTCGGCTGGGCGCCATTCAAACACCCTCTTGTGTCGGTCAAAAAGCAGATCAGCCGCCTTGACCCACTGACGGGCAAGGTCTCGTTCGCCGACGGCACCGAGCTAAACGACGTCGATCACATTGTGTTTGGAACAGGGTACACCTTCTCATTACCCTGGATTCCGTACGTACAGGAGTGCATCAGCAAGGCCTACCGCCGACTGCCCGGGGTCTATCAGCACACTTGGGATATTGAAGACCCAACTCTGACATTCGTGGGCATGGTAAGTCCGATACTCCATCTTGACCGGAATATACGGAACTCTGACTGAGATACGTACAAACAGCTAGGAGAAGGGTTCACATTCCGTGTTTATAAGTGGCAGGCGGTGGCAGTTGCTAGGCATCTTGCAGGCCAAGCCAGGCCCTTGCCATCGACGGAAGAGCAACGTGAGTGAGAAAAACAACGGGTGGCCAAGTTTAGGGGAGGAAAAGACCACTATTCTATTGCTCCCGACTAGGGTTCTTTCCTTGAGTTTCTGAGAAACATCGCTGGCGATCCAGAGCCGGGGACTACAGGGCGTAGCTTGCCACTTTTCGATAAGAAGTGGCTTGATGTGTGGACGGGGATGGTGGCGTATAAAATTCAAGGGTTCGAAACATTCGCTTCGTCCCCGTCCAGCCATACATGGGACTAAGCCGTCGGAGTTCAGCCAGAGTTGGCTCACCCAGCTCTTTGCTTCCGCCCACCCAATACATTGGGTGGGCCGAAAGTTAACTCCAGATGCCTATTTTCTATAGACTTTTTGCCCACCTTATAAACTTTTCGCCTACCCAAAAGTGTCTTTTTTTGCTTAAAAAGTCGGATTTTAACCCTGTATTTCTAAAATCTCTAGCTATTTAGAATAAAGCGATACTTCCTTTACACTTCTAGCGCCCTCTGGCCTTCCGACGCTATCTAGCTCTTTATATACTAAAGAGCCTTCTATATACTAGAGGGCCTTCTGTGGCGCACCAGTGAACGTCTCTGCTATAGACCGCTGCCTCCCTTGTCGATAAGGGTGGTCACCCTTTTTCGGCGTGTAGTGCAGTGGTTACGACACCTTCTATATACCAACGGGCCTTCTATATACCAGAGAGCCTCCCATATACCAGAGGGCCTTCCATATGCCAAAGGGCCATACGCCCGAGGGCCTTTTATACGCCGGAAAGCCTTTTGCGCGCGGAAGGCTAGAGGGAACCGGCTATAATTGAAGTATTTTGGAAGTATATAGAGTTTTGGAGAGGAAAGAAGTTACTTTAGCTTTAATAGTATTTTGTATAGAAAACCTTGTATTGGGTGGGCGGAAGCAAATAGCTGGGTGGGCCAACCGAAATGCTGGGGCTAACTCTGGCTGTCGGAGTTCAAAGCTTCATGCAGCAGCTTCAAAATTTTCGTAGACTATGTAACACAGTCCTTTGGTCAGCACTTGCGCGACTTGGCAAAGACTCCTCTTGAACACCTACTAGTATCTGGCAAACCTGTTCTTCCAAACGAACATTGCAGTCTCCGCTAGGACTACTTACACGACGACGACAACAAACAAAATGCTATCACGTCTCGTCTTTTCATTGGCAGTAGCCGCAGCAGTTGAGCTGTCACTTGCCTCTGGTCTCGAGTCTGACGGCTTTAACGTCATACAAGCCCTCATCTCGCAGGGGGTCAACGTGTCGGCAGTCCCCGCACTCGTTGCTCCTAACGAACAGAGTTCCGTATCTCCCTGCAGCGTTGCTGTAGGCCTCACGTTCCATCCATTCGTTTTGTGATCGATATGCTGATATCAATGAATGCAGTGCTCATGTCTCCAAAGTCTCTACGGCGAAGATGCTGTGGACTTGAGGGGAGATCCCGCGTACGCCAACTTCACCGGGTCATTCTGGTCAGAGCTACAGGAAGAAATTAACCCTTGCTGCATCTTCTACCCCTCATCCCCATCTGCAGTCTCTGTCTTGATTCTGCTCTCGAGACAGACGCAGTGTCCTTTCGCCGTGAAAAGCGGCGGGCATGCCGCATTTGCCGGGGCCAGTAGTATAGAGGGCGGTATCACTGTCTCACTGAAAAACCTCAACAGCATTGAGCTGTCGGCCGATAACAGCACTGCGTTCATCCAGCCTGGAAATACCTGGGGTCATATATATACCGAACTGGCAAAGTATGATCTGTCAGTCATCGGGGGGCGAGTAACAGACATAGGTATTGGCGGCCTGACCACCGGCGGGGGCATCTCCTTCTTCTCCAACATCTACGGATGGGCGTGCGACAATGTTGCCAGCTACGTAGTCGTGACCGCTACAGGAAACATGGTCACAGCGAGTGCGAGCCAGCACTCAGACCTATACTGGGCGCTTCGGGGCGGCGGGAACAATTTTGGGATCGTGGTAGAGTTCGAGCTGGAGACGATTCCTCTCCCGAGAGGAGAGATGTGGGGAGGGACAAGAGTCTACACCGAAGACGAATTCCCAAACGTTATTGATGCGTTTGTGGGCCTCATCGACGACTCACCTAGTGATCCCAATGCCGGGACCTGGCTGGCCTGGATATTGAACGACGGAGCCAAGCTTGCCGGCTCCGAGCTCTGGTACGCCAAGCCCAATGGGCAGAATGCTACAATCTTCAGCAAGTACAACAACATCACTGCGGTATCCGACGACACCCAGAACAGAGTTCTTGCGAACTATACAGACCATGTCGCAGAAAGTAACCCATATGGTTACCGCGAGTGCTACTATGCCATATCCGTCAAGGGCTGCAGAGTGGTAGCTCAAGTTGCCGCCGATAGTTTCTTCAATGAAGTGGTTGCTGTCGAGAACGTAACGGGAGCAAACCCTGTTATGGTGTGGCAAGGAATCACTAAAGGTGAGTATATGGCGTTGTGCTTCTTGTAGCCAAAATTCAGCACTTGTCTACTCTGGCAATACTAGTAGTAAATACTGACAGCTTTCTATGCAGGCCAGCTTGAGGGCATGAAGAAGAACGGGGGCAACACGCTCGGTCTTTCGGTGGAGGACGGGCCGTTCTATCTCATGGTGATATCTGCTTGGTGGGAGGATGAGGAGGACGACGCAGCAATGTATCGGATGATCTCTGCCGTCCTCGAGAAGATCAAAGCTGCGGCTGTTTCAGAAGGGGTCCAGAATGACTACGTCTACATGAACTATGCAAGCCAGTTCCAGGACGTTGTCAGCAGCTATGGGCCCGAGAACAAGGCCGCGCTGAAGAGAATCGCAACAAAGTACGATCCCGCGGGGGTCTTTCAGAGGCTGCAGCCGGGGTACTTCAAGCTTGACCGGGCACCTGTGCCAGACTCGGGTTATTTCTCTTTTTAATGTCTCTTTTCCGATGATTAAGGCACGCAGCGTTTTACATGTAGATTTTATCTTGTGTGTCTACATTGCTTTTTAAGGTGTACCACAACGCCAAACAATGATCAAAGTGTCACGGTACGTACCCAGGTATATAAGGGATAGCTACCGTAATGCTCTCGGCATTACAACGTCCTGCTTTTGGTGTTATAGCGCAATAGGCTAACTCGTTCTCTAACACAAAGGCTACACAACACGAAGAACCCCCAGAAAGAAATCATCGCTTTGGTAGAGGTCATCACACCACAGGCACGGCGACAGCTGAGGGAAATCAATAAGACCGACTTCGACTTTATTCCTTGTGGAGAGAACTTTGTAAGACGGCTAGCCGGCTCCATCAGTTCCAATTTGCATTTTTCAGCTCTCTCCCTCTCTTGTCGACAACGGTCCCGCAGCGATCCAAGGTCGCCTGCTGACAGGTGGGTGTGGATCCCATGCCACCTCTACGGAGAAGGCTGAAACCCTCTATCCGGTCTCGCAAGCAGCAACAATAATTTGACCGGTCTAGGAAATAGGACTAGGAAGAAGGAATGGCGGAGTGTCTCGTCGTGGTGGTGGTCAGCAGATGCGCCACGGCTTCCAGAGTACTCGTTGCCGAAGTGATGCCCATGTGTGACGCAGCGCAGCACATGAACTCAGAACTCCCGTAGAAGGAGTTGGATGCCGACCAGGCGCTTGTTATCATGCCAAACGGTGATGCTTGTGACAGATTAGGTTTTGTCTAAGACTTCCAGGTCGTTGAATTGCTGTGCCGAGGGCGGCCTTTGAACAATGTCTTTTTTGATTGTGATCCTCGACCAGGAGATAGGAAGTACGCGGTCGTGAGATTTTGCAGATCCCGGAGGGTTGAGGGCTATGAATACGAAGAGAAGCCGAGTGTACCGTAACATTCAATGGGGTTTTTCATGGTTGATAGCTGGTGGGCTGTAGAGGAACAGAGGATATTTCAGCTAGCATGGTGTTAGGTGGCAATATCACGGCCCTTCCAGAACCGTAGATCGTGCTTAGAAACGCTAGGGGTATCGGGAATAGGCTCGGAAGAGAGGTACCGATAACGCTGCGCTAACGCTGCTATTATACTACGAAGGAGAAGGAATTACTATAAAAAGGGGGAAGGAAGAGCGAAAGGAAAGGAGGAGGGAGGGCTAAGTTTAGTAGTCTTATTCCTACCAATACCATTGCTTGCACTCCGCGCCTACGCTGGATATACCAGTTCACTCTGCTACCGTATACCTAAAACCTGATATATGGTAATGGTCTTTAGAGTGAGGAATTCGGACGAAGCTGTAGGACGTTCACATTTCTACTACCGCGCTTGGTAATGCCAGTTATCACCACTGTCCTTGGATCTTTAAATCCCGCAACTTCATGAGTTCGAACCTTTTGAACCATTTCCCTCCATGTGGATGTATCTATTCCGTCATTCTCTCTAATCAAGACCTTGGCCAGGGGTTGTTGGTTGGGAATCCGACCCAGTTCCTGGCAATGGGAGCTTGGTGGTCCGTAAGCACTGGCTCAATGATTGCACCTGTATAATCAGTTAGATATAGTTATGAGAAACACATCGCTCGTGATGACTTTAGCAGCGGCCGATACTACACTAAAACTAAGAACTAACAATATTCTCATCCTAACAAATCCAGCGGATATCTCAGTGTGAATAGTTCGTATGGTCTGGCTGAACCTTTGGTTTGATATTTGAAGATCGTGCTTGCAGCGATTAAACAGAACGGTAGGAAGCATTTTAAGCCACAAACGAGGTGCATCCTCTTGAGACCTGTAGAACTGAGTTGATCCTTGAACGGGGAGGTTTTATGATACAAATACCTCGCCATGACATATGCTCCAGCCGTTCGGCGTCCAGCAGGCGTGGTGCTCAAGATAGTGCCCAAGATATCATCGAGAGAATAGCATTCCCGAGTGTGTCCTGGCTTCCTATTTTTTCCGCTACCTCCACTTGAACTCAGTCATCCTTCTTGCCTTCAACAAAGATTCCTTGCACCCGATATTCGCGACATTTACTGCCGATGTATCTTGTGGTTCTTTTGCAAGTACATGTGATTCAACCAGCGTGATTCGGACCTATGATCACACGACAGGTGGTAGCTGTCGATAACTTGAATGGAACCCGACTTGCAGCTCGATTGTCACACCTGACCATCCAAAGTCTTGGCTCACCACCCATCATGACCCATGCCAACGGAGTTCCCCGCATGCTTCCATATATGTTCCTTAGTTGCCACGGTCTTTGGAGTATATTCACGTCTAGTAGGCGTTGGCACTCGTTAATATTGTAACAAGTTATTCTTTACACCTCGGCGGATGTGCTCGTATCCCCAGTTACATCTACCTAGGTACATTGAACTAGATGCGCACTAGCAGTGTGTTTGCACAGAGCGCAAGGTGCTCCTCCACATGCAAATGACCTACTAGTACTCGTCGAATGCAGAGTCATGAGCGGTCAACACCTTATGCAGGACTCGGTCTATATGTGATATCATGATGAAACATCTCGCGGTAGAGTGAACCGAATGCTACAGTACTACAACCCTGCATACTCACCCCATATAAGTGTCAGTGGGATTGTGGGAGTAGCGATGGTCCTATCGTCGATGGTCAACAACTCCTCGTTTGTTGTCCCCTCCCATAGAATACATTACTAGAACAACAACGAGATCAATTCTGGTATTCTTTTAACGTCACACTTCTTCGTGACAGTTATAAAGCCATTTCTTGATCCCCCCGTCGTTAGCTTTACATTGTATGTAGCAGATTGTACTACTCCGAGGTACCAAGCAGCCAACATGGCGGTCTCGATTTCGGCTCTCTCTTTCGAACACCACCGGCAGGCATTAGGCATCGCCGAGGCAACACCTCGGGTATCATGGAGGTTCGAGGGAGATGCCGTCGATTGGGAGCAATCCGGATACGATATTGAGATCACGCGAGGACCCGACGGAGTTCCCAAGCTATACAACACAGCCGATTCTTCTGACTCTGTCTTGGTCCCATGGACCGATGAGGCACTGTCCAGTGCAGAGTCAGCGCAAGTTCGAGTCCGGTCGCACGGCAAAGATGGACAACTCTCGACAGACTGGTCAGAATACTACTCTGTTGAGACCGGGCTGCTAAGCCCGGAAGACTGGCGGGGCGCGGTGCCTATAGCGGCTGATAGAGCGACAGAGGTGGACTCTGCAAAACGATCAGTCCTGTTCAGGAAGGGTTTCGATGTTGGTGCCGAGGTCGCGTCAGCGCGGCTGTATATCACCGCCCTTGGACTTTACATTGCCGAGCTCAACGGTGAGAGAGTTGGAGACCATCAGCTCGCGCCTGGGTACATGTCGTATCAGTTCAGACATACCTACGACACTTACGACGTGACGGATCTGATCCAACAGGGGAGCAACGCAATCGGGATCACCATTGGAGAGGGCTGGTGGGCAGGCCGATTCGGGCTCAATAGCCGACGAAACACCTGGGGGGATACGCTGGGTGTCCAGGCCTTGCTGGTGGTTACCTCCAAGAATGGCAGCACGTTTACAGTAAAGACCGACCCCGACTCCGCCTGGAAAGCCACCGCGGAAGGTCCGGTCATTTCTTCCAATATCTACGACGGTGAAGTTTATGACTTTTCCTACGAGATACCTGATTGGTCAACTGCAAGCTTTGACGACAGCAACTGGCTGGGAGTCAAGGAGCTCCCTGCTCTGCAGGGCCGTCTCACGTCGCCCGACGGTGCCCCGATGCGGAAGCTTCTGGAGATCGAACCGCAGAGCGTCACTACAACCCAGAGCGGGAAAACAGTCATCGATTTTGGCCAAAACCTCGTCGGCTGGCTGAGTATTAATGTCTCTGGCCCCGCGGGTACGAACATCACTTTCAGACATGCCGAGGTGTTATTGCTGGACGGAGACATCGCTACGGAACCTCTCAGAACAGCCAGGCAGACCGACAGTGTGATTCTCGCTGGGAATTCTACAGTATCATGGGAGCCCCATTTCACGTACCACGGATTCCGCTACGTTGAAGTGACGGGCTGGCCAACGGACAGTACACCGCTGGACGCATCAAGCATCAAGGCCCACGTCGTCTTCAGCGACATGGAACGAACTGGCTATTTCGAGTCTTCGCATGGTTTGCTCAACAAGTTTCACGAAAACGTGATTTGGAGTATGCGAGGAAACTTCTTGGGGGTGCCAACCGACTGCCCCCAGCGAGATGAGCGGTTAGGATGGACCGGAGACGCGCACGCCTTTGCACCAACGTCGAACTATCTCTACGATGCCTCAGGATTCTGGCGCTCCTGGCTAAGAGACCTCTGGTCAGAGACGGACGCCGATCCCATGAAAGTCTCGCCCGAGTTCTCCCCCACGAACGACCCCGAAGTCACAAGCGGCAGCATGCCTCGGCGGCCTGTGGCTGTGTGGGGAGACGTCATCGTTGGCAGTCCGTGGGCCTTGTTCCTCGCAACAGGCGATCTCGGGATGCTGGAGGAGCAGTACGAGGGCGCACGCACGTGGATTGACCAGGGTGTCCCGCGGAATGAAGCCGGTCTTTGGAATAGGTCAACTTGGCAGTATGGAGATTGGCTCGACCCGAAAGCCCCCGAAAGTGAGGCCGACCTCGCAACCACGCACAAGTTCCTCGTTGCAGATGCATACCTTATACAAATGACCCGTCTCCTGTCAAATATGAGCGCGGCGCTTGGCAGGGCTGATGAGTCTAAGGGTTACGCCTCTGATCGATTGGAGCTGGTTTCAGCATTCAAAGAGGCCTGGATTGCGCCTTATGATTTGATCGCGAACGTGACCCAAACGGCACTCGCCCTCGGCATCCGTTTCGACATCTTTGACCCCGATGTCCTCCCTCGTGCTGCAGAAACTCTCAACAGTATAATTGCGAACAACTCCAACCTTGTTGGTACTGGCTTTGCTGGTACGCAACAGCTTGGCTTTGCGTTGACCTCTGTCGAATCGACTTCGACTTTCTACAAGATGTTGCTGCAGACACAGGTGCCTTCTTGGTTGTACCAGGTGGTCATGGGCGCGACAACAACATGGGAGCGTTGGGACAGTCTATTGCCGAATGGAACCATCAACGGAAGCGGTATGACAAGCTTCAACCACTACGCGTTTGGAAGCGTAGCAGATTGGATCCACCAGAAGATCGGAGGTTTGGCACCAGCCACGCCTGGCTGGAAAGTGGTGCAGGTGGCGCCTGAACCTGGTGGGGGAATCACAAATGCCAAAGCTAGTTATCTAAGTCCTTACGGCCAGATCAGTACCAGCTGGACGGTAGGTTCTGGAGGGAAAGGGGTTGACCTAGAGGTCGTAGTACCTCCGAATTCCCGGGCAGAAGTAATGCTCCCAGGGAGTAAGAACACGGAGACCGTGGGAAGCGGAAAGCACACCTTTAAGGATGACACTTTCGAGATGCCAGAGTAATTGAAGCAGTTGCCTAGAATTGGCACATCGGAGACAGGTATTGCTTATTTTGTATCAACCACAACTATCATTAATGAAATCACACACAATTGTAAAGGCCTTGGTCTTCCTTATGTGGATCAGGGAATAAGCAGCAGCAAGGCCTTTTTCAAGATTTAATGTAATCTAGGAAGTACTAATCTTGAGCTGATTCACTAATATTTTATATTTCTGCTATCGGTATGAGTGCCTAGTTAAAATAAATAAAATGCTAAGGGGATCTATGTGAAAGAAAACCTTGCGGAAAGGAGCTTCTGCCTCGAATTCGGAGTAGTAGAATCTTGATCGCTGCGATATCAAAGGCGAACTTACAAAGTCATATTGACAAGCACCAATATAATGAAGAGATCGCGAGAGTGATAACCAAGTTATTGAAATTAGTGCAGGGAGTCTTACTAGTGCAACGTTGTGGGTAACCATAGACTCGAATACGATAGTAATATATACCCGCATGTCACTTGGTATGATGCATTTCAAGATTCATATTCGGACACTGCTACAGCGAAGGCGGAGTCGTATTTTTCGCCGCTATAAAGCACCTACGGGGCCCTAAACTACTTATTTGGCTGGAAGTTTTTGTAAACTACCTGAAGTTCTAGTTTGATAAGCTCAACGCCGGCTCGAGAAACAAAACCCCGAGGATGTTTCCTCATATATGAGCCTGACTTGCATTTTCGGGGTGAATTTATGCGTGATAGTCGTCACAAGCAAGTCCAGTTGGGTCAACATGATGTTCCCTCCTACACAGACAGGCCTTTCAGGACTTTTCCCACATGTCCGAACCCCGAGTCTGTGTGGCCTGTGACCTGTGATGTTATGATTTCCACGCGACCTTGGCACCAGCTTGGACCAGTGCGGGTGCGCTTTTTGGTCGTCCGCCCTCCTATATGACCTAACGATTTTCAGAATAAACAGCAAAATCAAAGCTTGAGTTTTTCCATCTTGCGCAATCTCTTACCGAACCTGTAGAACACTATCGGCAAGGGGATCATGAGAATGCAAAGGAAACCCAACAAGGAGTTGCCCCAACCCAGGCCAAGTGTCTGGTACATGGGAGGGCCAGCAAGTGGCAACAAAGCACCAACGAGACTTCGGAGCTCTGTGTTTGCTGCGATCGCGGCTGCGGCGTACATTGGGTAGCAGTCGACAAGATAACTGGACAGTCAGTCAGTCAGTCAGTCCCTCGTCGTATTCAGCAGCCGAGCGAAACAAAGAAGGGGCGGGAAAATGCTTACGTGGTGATGGGCAAGAAAAGCCCCATGATGCCCGTCCCGTATGGTATCAGACTCAGGATCGGAGCGATCCAGTGCACCTTGTACTGGGCTGTCCAGCCGTACCAGAAGAAGGTTATTGGGAGCAGCCACGAGAAGCCAATTGACATGGCGAGCCGCATTTCGGGTTCGAACTCGCCATTGTTCGCCTTCGCGAGCTTGATGACGGACTTGTCCGAGTAGAGCGTAATAACCAACCACCCCAATGTCGTACCGGTTCCCAGACCAAGATAAACAAGCCCAGTGAGACCAGTATTGAAGCCGTATGTCTCCTCAAACACGGTGGGTATCGTTGTGAAAAGGAGGTAGAGTGTGCCGTACGTGAACGAGATGTAGATGGTCAAGAGCAAGACGATTGGCGACAAGACCAGCATTTTGAGAGGCCGCACCAACCCGTTGATGAGAATGCGCTTCTGCGAGGGCTTCGGGCCCTGCGTTGTATCGTAGCAGCTGCGAAGGTCCTCCCGGCCGGTTTCCTTCCTGAGCCGCCTGACCTTCTTCTCAATGATGATACGGTGGCTGGTCTCTTGGTTGAAAATTTCTATGGTGATGGTAATGAGAACGGCGACAATGAGCACGATCCAGAAGTCCCATCGCCATCCAATTGTCTCGGCAATGAAGCCTCCTATTAATGGACCGAGGATGGGGCCTACACACAACTCGTCAGCAAGCCGTTCGTCGTAGGGTTGCATTCGCGCATGACAGGCACAAACGGAAACGAATATGAGGAAATTGGATGAGGTAAACTCACCGATCAACGGACCGAAAGTCCATATGCCCATTGCAAACCCTCTCTGTTCCGGCCGGAATAAATCGCCAATGACAGCACCACCGAGCGTCAGACAGCCAGCACCTCCAACGCCACTGAAGAATCTAAACACGATCAGTGTGGTAATATTGGGCACCAGCGCACACCCAATCTGCCAGCAGCAGAAAAAGATGTTGGCCGCCGTCAGCACCAGCCTCCGCCCGTAGATCTCGCTCATGGGGGCCATGACCATCGGCCCGACGACGTAGCCGAGCAGGTAGATGCTGAACGGTCATGGAGCCCACGATCTGCTCAGTCTCGCCGAACTCGACCATCAGCGACGAGATGCCGGGCGACAGGATGGACGAAGCGAAGGGCGTCACGAGGGTGATGGCCGAGAGGAGCCCGACGAGCAGCCACTTGCGGAAGGGCGCGAAGTTGAGCGGCATCTGCGGGTCGTCCTGCCCGTCCCAGCCCACGATGCCCTCGTCGAGGTTGGTCTGCGGTAGCGGGTCGCGCCTGATCCCCGCATCTCTGGTGCGGGAGCGCCCCGAGACGACGGAGAAGACGCGTGAGACTTTCGACTTGATGCTGCCGCGGGTTTCAATCCGTCGCAGGCTCTCAATGTCGTGGACCTGTATGCGCCGGGGGATTGCTCATTAGTTTCAGTCCAAGGCGGGCAAGAACAGTCCTGGGTCATCCTACCTTACTCAATTGTCGGTCGAGACCGTGACCAGGCACAGTGTCCTCGACCTCTTCGTGCTCGAAGTCCGGCTCGCCGGGCTCGCTCGAGTCGCTACTGTAAGCTGATGCGCCTTCAACGACACCCTCTGCATCTTTCTCATCCTCAGTTGCATTCTGCCGGTATTCCTGCTCGCGTCGGTGGCGCTTCTCGTCAATGTCGACGCTGGATCCAGTTAGAGATGTAGAAGACATCTCATTTTTCTTTTGCTCCAAATCCGACTTTGCGCTGCCGACCTCGTGCTCATCATCTTGCTTCGTCATGACTCCTCTTCAACGCCTCCCGGGAGCGTGAGCGGCAGGGAACACAACCAAGTTCCTGGAAAGTGCGGCAGAGTGTTGGCAGGGAGAGGGAGAGTCGGTCGAAACGGGACTAAAAAAAAGGGACCCGGGTGCACCAGAGTGTCGATCCACGCGGGGCGTCAAGTCGGGTCAATTAGCCCGGAAGAAGCTGGCATTATACAGCCTTCACTGGCACTTGGAGGTCGAAGCAGGACCACGGCATGGTCATCTGGCCAGGGCAAAGGAAGGAGAACCAATTGTGGCTCCTCAAGCGGGAATAAGGCCTGAACGCCGTCGGCGTTATTAATAATTAGAGTGGTCCCTCCCCGCGAAGCTGGCAGGCGTAGCAGGCGTGGCAGGCTGGCCAAACATTCCCCAACTCGAGGCTTCGGCCTGAAGCCCCGGGAATAAGTAACGGCCATCCACAAAACGGACTTAGACCACGGCTCCGTGCAGCCGTTGTCGTGGTGGTCTCCCAGCTCGGATATGCTCGTCGTAGAGCCGAACCGCGCTGGGGGGGCTATCCTTGTGGTCATGCGCGTGGGCGGCAGGGCGCACAATAGGCGTTGTCATTTGTCAGGGAGGGAGTTGCCGGCCGTAATGGATGGCGTGGGGCCAAAAACCCATGACGCCGCCTTTTGGCTGGGCGCTGGCACGCCTGCACGCCTGGCTAGCAGCGTTAGCAGGGTTGCATCTGGCAACCTTGTAACTGACTAGGGATCCGTCGGTGAGTGCTTTTGCCATGGGGCGTACGGCCACTATGGGCACGGTAAGCGAGGCGGCCCGTTGACAACAGACAGGGACCACTGGGAGCGATCCAGATGACAATAAGACGGCCTCCCTACCGCAACGATCATCTGTATACTTGTAAACTCCGGTCGATCATAAGAGCTACTAAAATAAAAGTGGTCAGCACAAGTTGTCAGGTGGAAGACGCCTTGACAAAACAATAGAGTACTAAATTGCGTGACAAGAGTGCATATATACCCAAGCTAGGTACTTATAAGTACCTGCAACGGATTTGGACGGGCGTCGGAGTTTCCGAATCTCCAGGAGCCCATGAAAGGAGAAGAGGAGAAATGAGCCACCAAGTCCACGAAATCCCTGGCAGCAAGTAGTTGCCTGTCGTTCGGGCGTGCTCTGGATAGGTGTCAACAGCATGAGAGAGAGGCATTGCCTGGATACGCACACAAGCCGAGGGCATCCCCAATCCCGCGAAGTTCGATTTGCTCGTCAATACGTACCAAAGAACATCTTGCTCACGGTGCAATGACTGGTGAACTGTCCTCCCTGAAGCCCCGCTCAACCTCAAGGGGTGGGTGTCTGTGCAGAGGCCATCTGAGATCTACCGTCACTTGGGACATCAGATGCTATGCAACGGGGCGTTGGCTGAGAGTTTGGAGCGCTGACAGCCCTACCCGCAAACCTACTTAAGTAACTATGAACAAGCTTTGATGCTCAAGCTGCGCTGCGGCAGTCCGGAATTCACGTGGTCTTTTTCGACCTCAAATTTGACTTCACCCCGTGCGCACATACCTAGGTACCAGCGTCGCATCCTCATCATATTGTAACTGTATTCCAGCCCAGACGTCAGCCGCAACGTTTCAACCCCTCTCCAGACACCCGAGGGAAAAAGAGACGGCGGCAACTTTGGAAAGGGACCCCACAAAGACAAGCAAAAGTAAGAAAGACCACACTTGACAGCCGTTGGCTCGCGGCCTGAGTGGGGGCGTAGGACACTTCTCCTCCCGCACATCCCACACACACACACACACATACACACACACACACACACACACGCCCGAGAGCTAGCCGACATGTCGCACCCACCGCCCTTGGCGATACCCGGCCGCTTCGGGATTCCCAACGCGTCAGGCCAAAAGTTCAACAAGGCCTGTGACCCGTGTCACATTTCAAAAACGAGATGCATCCCGGATCCACTATCGCCCACAAACTCGTGCAAGCGGTGCAGCAAGAATGGCAGCGCGTGCGTCTTCTCGCCCATCGGCCCCAGGCGGAGGCCGGTCCGGTCCAAGAACGAAAGGATCGTCGAGCTCGAGAAGCGAGTCAGGGACATGCAGCTCCGGCTCGAGAAGCAGGTCGAGAAGCAGGTCGAGAGGCGTACTGCTGCCAATGTTGCCGGCAGCCACGCGGACCGAGAAGCTCCAGCCGGCGCCGAATCCTCCGCCGAAGGATCTGGGTCCCACTACCACCACCACAACCAATACACGCCACCTCCCAATCCCGCGCCGCCTGTATTTCCCCTTGTTCCCGGGCCCGGGTCTTCGGCCCCGCTCCCGGCGGCTGCCCCGACTCAGGCCGCGGCGCAACTAGGATCCACAAAGCCCGGGACAGATCCAGAGGCCCGCAAGGCGGCCGCGGATGCCCCGTCCTGCGAGAACCCAATGGCTGTTTGCCCACCAGCCGCATCTGATGCCGTTGCTGACGCCCGTGCACCACCCAAGAGAAGCCATTGCTCACCAGACGTCGTTGACCGCGGCCTCATCACTCTTCAACAGGCCGACAAGCTGATGTACAAGTTTCGCCAGTACATCCATGGCAAACTCCTGGGCATTGGTGTTCCCGACGGGTACACAAACCAGTCGCTCCGGCGCGAGAAGCCCGTCCTCTGGCTCAGCATGCTCTGCGCCGCATCGACCGGCTCGTCAGAGTTCCTGCCGCTTACCCCAACGTTGTCGGGCGAGATGGAGAGCCTCCTGGACGCACATGTCCAAGAGGAGCTGGACCCGGACCTGGAGATTTTACAGGCGCTAGTGATCTTCTACCTCCACTACCACGACCTCGCGCAGCCGTCGCATGACAGGCTATACCGGTGCCACAAAGTCTCCCTGGCCATCGTCACGAGGCTTGGCCAGGCGTCCACGATCCACAGCGCCACGGAGGAGTTGCCGATAGCTGAGGAGGATGTGACGGAGAGGGACCGGGACCTCTCCAGGCAGCTTCTCACGTGGCACTGGACCAGCTTCCAGCTGGCGATGAAAGCCCGCGAGAACCTCCTGGTCAGGCCGGTCAACCTGATCAGCAGGAGCATGCGGATATTGGAGGCAAGTGGGAGCCAGTGCGATCTGGCCCTCGTCCAGTGGGCCAGGCTGGTGCAGATTGCGTTGGAGGCGGCTCTCTCCTTGTTCAGCGGCCATACGATGAACGCAGAGGGCTTGACTGATGAAGACAGGGACGACATCATTCAGTCCTTTGAGAGGCGACGAAGGCAGTGGCTGGTCAACTGCCCCTTCGACCTCGTCAACGGTGAGTCTCATAAAGGAGACAGGGACAAAGCTACCACTGCTGACAGTTGTCGACGTGCTCAGAAACTCTAATGCTAGAGTACCACCACAGCGCTTTGCTTCTCTCCGAAGCAATCTACCCAGCCGGCCGGGCAAATTTCCGGCACCGAAGCCACGGCCTGCCATCTCTAAGCAGCCCCTCCCAATCACCAGACAGCACGGGAACGGGAACAGCCGCAGAAACCGCATTGATGCCGGACCAAGAAGTCCTCGCCCCATATAGAATCCAATACACCAAGAAATGCATCACCGCCGCACACGCCTGCCTCTCCCTCGTCGTCCCTGCACCGGCCACAAGCCCCGGCGAGTGCAGCACCAGCAGCCTCAGCGACCCGGAGACGCTGCGCTACTGTTCCAACGTGCCCTACTCGCGGGTCTTCTACGCCCTGCGCTTCTTGCTGTTTGTCGCGCACAACGTCTGGCGGACGGGCAACTACCACCTCATCAACGTCGACTCGCTGCGCGCGGGCTACTACATCGAGGGCCTCAAGAAGGTCCTCCGCGTCGCCTCGGACGGGGGCAAGTTCCGCACGCCCTCGATGTGGCTCTACGCCATCGAGACGCGCATCGAGCCCTGGTGGAAGACGTTCTGCGCCATGCTCGACAGGGACCGCCCGCCCCCGAGCCGGTCAAAGTCGACCGGCGAGCTCGAAGGTACACCGGTGCCGCCCAACCCGGCCGATGCTGCCGGGCACTGGGCAGCACAACCACCCCCACCACCACCACACCGGCGGCAGACGTCCGAGCCGCTTCCCCACCAGAGCAGCGACCGTGGGGCGGGCGGCGGCGGCGGCGGCGGCGGCGCCATCTCGCCGCTCACAGAGGCAGAAGCGGCGGCGGCGGCAGCACAGCCGCCGCACATAACCGTCCCGTACGACCTCTTCTCGCCGACCCAGGCCATGGACTTCCTCAACCCCTTCAGCTTCATCCAGCAGGCGCCTCCCGTGGCCGACGCGGGGGTGGTTCCCGAGCACCCCAACATCGGGCCCCAGCCCTTTGCTGCGCGCCCCCCCTCTTCGCCGACAAGCACGCGAAGGCGCAGTAGCGGTGGCGGTGGTGGTGGCAAGATGAAACAACAAGCACCGGGCAGCCAGACCACCTCGGCCGCCCCGCTCAGCCGCCCCAGCACCTCCTCCGGTGGTGGTGATGGTGGTGCAGCACCTGCGGCAAACCCGGCTGTTGCCCATTACGACCTGGAGGCCGCCTACAACCAGGGCCCCGGCATCGGCGAGCTCAGCGATATCCTCGCACCCATGGACCCGGACACGTTCGACTTTGATTGGGGCAACTACAATGCGTTATTCCCCGGCGACAAGGCCTTCCTCCCGGGAGGCGCGGCCCCGGGCCCGGGCTCGGTGTTGCCGTCGTGGTACTTGCATCCTGGTGAGGGTACAGGCGATGGGCCTGGGGAGGAGGACGAGGACGAGGACGAAGACGAGGAGGATGAGGAGGAGGAGGAGGAGGAGGCTGGAAATTGATAGGGATAGGAGTGGGATCGGTCAGCAGGGTCCTGAGCATTTTGGGGAACTTCAGCTGCGAAACTTGGCATATCACGGTCATTTTGAAAAGTGCGTTGGAGTATGACGGCGTTTTATGTTCTGTGCGTGTGGAGCTGACAGCCGGCATTTTTCGGTACCGGTACGCGACCAGGTAGGTAAACGATGACGGAGGTAATCAAGGTAGAAGTTTGCAACGGCCGACATCAAAGATCCCCTATTCCATCAATGTCCTCAAGACTCATAGCCCGGCGACCTGCCGATTATCGTGCCACTTGGGGTCGAGTTCACGGAGCCTGCGTTGCACACGTACTTACTCATACGGGAGATAACTCGTCCGTCATCCGACAGCCAGGCCTTTCAGACTCGACAACGCTCTTGGTAGGTGTGAGTGAGGGCTTTCATGTCAGCGCTGAGCATGATGAACAGACCCAATACTTGATCCTCAGTTTCTGACCTGGAATGTGAGTCGATGTAGGCAGCCACTGAAGCTGGGGTGGAAGAGCCCGCAATGATTGGACAACGGCTCAGCGACGTGTGTGTGGGCTTTTTGTTTGTCGATCGGGTACAGCAACCACCCGTCTCTTCTGGCCCCCCTTTTGCCCCGGAAGTCTGCAAGGGATCGGCCCTTGTACTGCAGCTAGGCCAGGCGTATTAAGTAGCTGACAGGGGCATACAAGCTGACACTTCCGAAGCAGTCAAGTGTGCCCCAACGTGCCCAGAGTGTGCCCAAGACCTGGGCACGTTGGGGCGAGGGGGTTTTGTGTGCCGGGACGAAAACGTGAGCCTTTGATGACACTCTGTGCCACCGGCTGAGAGGGTCTGTGGCAAGCTCAGTCACCCCGCGAGCAAAATCAAAAGCAACAACAAAAAGCCGGTGTAGCGGTGAGTACCCGAGGGTGCGTTGAGGCCCTGTCAGAGAGGCTGGCAAATTGCAATTGCTGGGGGCGATCATCTAGCGGGAACAGGCTCGACTGAAGCTGAGCTGATGCCATTATCCCAGAACTCGCGTCATTGCGCCGGGTCGAGACATGAGTCTTTCCCGCCCAGGTAAGAGTGTCAGGCTGGAACAGGGCGGCCGTTGTTGCGAAAGCTTAGTCTCCCGGGGGCGCTCGTATGCGAAGGGGCAGAAGGTCAGGCTGTAGCTTATTTAATATTATCGTTGCATGTACGCCTGTCGGTGTTGGCAAGGACGGGCCACCGGAAATATCCGCCCGGGAAGCGAAATGTGATGTGTGCAGTTCATATATAGACATCTGCTCCACGGTCAAGATCTGGCGTGGGCCGTCCCTATCCCGCCTGCGTTATTAACGTCGATTTGGACCATTGCAGTTTGGCACACGAGGGCTGTTCTGCTTGGTTGCCTGCACACTACTAAGCGAACGAAGGCATGGGACTCTAGCCAGCCTGTCCCACACAGTACCGACTGAACCTCGCTTGGCTCATATCGTATCGAATCCAATAGGACGGAACAGCCATGGAGCTTGGTGTTCTTGTCCTCCCCGGGCAGGACAGGGCAGAGTTCCCCGTTCCCACGCCTCCAGCGTCAGATGTCGATGTTGGCGAAGACGACGGCGGCAAGAAACGAGCTGGCGATGACGGCGGCGACGATGGCTGCGTCGGTTGCAGGAAGATCAAACAGGCCGAGATGTGGAGGCTTGAGCGGCAACAGAAGAGCAGAGGTGAGTGACAGTCTGCCCGTTTCTGTTCTGTGTTCCTTTTTTGTGTCAGCGTGCCGTCATTCAGCATCTCGTCCATTCAGTCCAGTCTACTGTAGACCACTCCAACGTTGATCCACACACTTCCCCCCACGGCCCACAGCGGGAGCTTGGAGTGTGTGCCTGAGCCTAGGCTCGCAGGGTCCATGGGCACAGGTGGGGACCCCCTGTCTGCGCTGCTGTCACCCCAACATTGCAGCTCCAAAGGGCTGAAGTGCTCCGTCATCAGCCACATGCAACACCTCGCATCGTCGCTGTACTATCTACTATTTACTGTCATCACGCTCGTTACTGCCCACGCCCTCACCCTCGCCCACGGTTGCATGTCGAGAGCAGCTGTCTCTTGAATTGATACACTGAGACCTTCTCCTGATCTGTTCCTTTGCCCATTCGGCCTGCCCGGCCCTGCTGTACCTGGGGTGGTGCCACCTGGCTCGAGCTCGACCTCTTCTCTTCCCTGCGGCTCTGAGCACGCCATGCTGCCGCCATCTTCTCGAGTCCAAATTCCAGGTCCACCTCCTCTACCGTACTGACCTTTGCCGCTCCCATTCACTGATTAGACGCCATGACCTCCGACCCAAGACAACCGGTGCCATTGTCACAACAACAGCCCCAGAAACAGCCGCAAACCACGACCATTACCAATGGCTTCTCGCTGTCCCACGACGAATCCGATGCCCCCGTGCGCGTCCAGGAGCTCAAGCACGACAGCTCCGTCCTGGCCCTCGCGGTTTCCGACAAGTACATCTTTGCTGGCACCCACGACGGCGAGCTGATAGTCTGGTCTCTCGGCACCTTCGAGCTCGTCAGGAGGATACAAGCCCACAAGCGCCACATCCTCTGGCTCTTCCTCTCGGGCTCCGCCTCGTCCACCACCCACTCTGACTCCTCACAGTCCTCCCCGGACTCGACATGCGCCAATTCCAGGCCCCTCCTGATATCGAGTGCCGGCGATGCCCTCGTCTCGGTCTGGTGCCCCAACACCTTCACCCGCCTCTACGAGATCTACAGCGTCGACCATGTTGGCGACGTCTTCTCCTGCGCCTACTCCAGCCAGCAGGATACCGTCTACATAGGCGCACAAGATCAGTCCATCCAGTGGGTCAGACTCAACGACCGCAACCGTCGCGTGCCCCACGACAACCCTTCCCATCCTGATCAGCGCCACCACCCGTTCTTCGACTCCAAGGCACCTGGCGGAGCGAGCACCCCGAGGAGGAAGGAGAAGCGAGAAGAGCTGATACCCAAGCCCGAGGCGACCCTGGAGATAGACAGAGGGTCCGTGGGCAAATTCGCCCATTTCGGCTTTGTCTACTGCATGATCATCGCCAGAGGTCCAACTGTGCTGGTCGACTCAGACGAGGAGGTCCTGATAAGCGGCGGCGGCGACGGCAGCATCAAGCTGTGGCAGATCAAACAAGACGAGAAGTACGATGGATATGAGGAGTGGGATGCGTGGGAGAAGCGCGAGATTATGTGTCTCCGCGGTGACGATGACGATTTCGGCGAGTCCGTCTTCTCCCTCGCCGTCGACGGCTCCTTCTTGTATAGTGGCAAGAAGAAAGGCGTCATAGAGCTGTGGGACCTCGACACAAAACAGAAGCTCAGGGTCATCAAGGGCCACCGCGGCGATGTCATGGCCCTACAGCTGTCATGGGGCTACCTCCTGTCCGGGGCCACCACTGGATCGGCAGCAGTAAGTTTAGCTCTCACAAGGTCCCTTCCCGCTTCTTTGGCCTCTTTGCGAGCCCAGATCTGCACCCCAGGTACTGACAACCCGACTCATAGAAACACAGTACCGTCCACTTGAGCAAAGACCACCTTCCGTCTCCATCTGCAGAAAAGGTGAGTCAGAAATATCGATGTCTCAAGAGGTGGACCGCCCACAACGGCAAGGTCCTCTCTTCGGCATGCACCAACTACAACGGAGACCAACTGTATATCACCGGCGCCAACGACAACTCGGTCAGCGTGTGGCGCATCGACGATGTCTGCGAGCAGCCCGAAGACGTGGCCGGCCAGCCAGAAGACATGATGTTTGCCTCTCTCCGCGAGTTTGTCTCCTACAAGACCGTCTCCTCCCGCCCCGAATTCGTCGAGGACTGTCGCAGAGGTGCCAGCTTCTTGTGTAATCTTTTCAAGCGACTCGGCGCACAGGTGCATATGCTGTCGAGGGATGACCAGATACACAACCCCGTTGTGTGTGCCGTCTTTAGTGGGAAGCGCGAGCCCGCAGAGGATCGCAAGCGCATCCTGTTTTATGGCCACTACGATGTTGTGCCTGCTGATCGCCACCATGCCGAAAGCAAGTGGACAACAGACCCGTTCCAAGTAGAAGGTGTAAATGGGTACTGGTACGGTCGTGGAGTGAGCGACAACAAAGGCCCCACTATGGCGGCTCTCTTTGCTGTGACGGACCTGCTCCAGGCGAAACAGCTTGAGAATGACGTCATCTTCCTTATTGACGGCGAGGAAGAATCTGGTAGTCGTGGTTTCCAGGAGGCGGTGGCAGAGAACAAGAACCTCATTGGAAAGGTGGACTACATCCTCCTGGCCAACAGCTACTGGCTCGACGACGAGACCCCGTGCTTGACCTATGGTCTCCGAGGCGTCCTCCACGCCACCGTCTGCGTTGATAGCGTGTATCCTGACCTGCACTCTGGCGTCGACGGTAGCTACATGGTCGACGAGCCGCTCTCTGACCTGACGCGGCTGTTGTCAACGCTCAAAGGCCCAAGAAACAAGATCATGCTCCCTCACTTCTACGACTCCATCCTACCGCTCACCCCGGCCGAGGAAGCACGATACGAGGATATCACCAAGATCCTAAGCCGCCGCAACCCCGAGACTGGAACGGTCGACCAACTCAAAGCTGGCCTGATGGCGCGCTGGCGCGAGCCCAACCTGACCATTCACAGGTATAAGGTATCTGGACTGGACGGCAGTATCGTTAGCGGCCACGCGAGTGCCACAATCAGCTTCCGGCTGGTGCCTGGACAAGAAGTGGATGACATAATAGACTCTCTGAAAGCCTTCCTGGCGGACCAGTTTGCGCAGCTCGAGAGCAGGAATTCGCTGAGCATCAAAATCGACAACAAGGCTGAGCCATGGCTGGGCGATCCGAACAATCAGATTTTCCAGACTTTGGAGGAGGCCATCGTCAAGGTCTGGGGTTTGGGTGAATCGGCGGGAGACCAAGGGACTGTGAAGGAGTCCAGAGAACATCACGGTGTCGTTCAGCAGAGCAACGGCGACACGACCTTGGGTGGGAGCAACGGTCTTACCAGTGAAAATCTCCGACGAGCCAGCGAGGCCATTGAAAACGTCAAATCACCCGTCGACAGCGTTTCCAATGGCGGGCTCATGTCTCCCGAGCCCCGGATGTACCCCCGCGAGTCAACGTCCACCTTCGGGCCGGTCTCACTATCGCGCTCGCCAGATGACTCGGCGCCGCCGACGCCCACCCGGCCCAGCCTCCCCGGGCCGTTCACACAACCCGAGTCGCAGCCCGACAAGCCCGAACGCGGCCCCGAACCCGAGACTGCTCAAGAAGCTGCTCAAGACCGTGCGGTCGCTGCTGCCGCTGCTGCTCCTGTCGTCAGGGGGCGTCGGCCGTTATACATCCGGGAGGGCGGCTCCATCCCGGCCATCCGCTTCCTGGAGAAGGAGTTTGGCGCGCCCGCGGCGCACCTCCCCTGTGGCCAGGCGAGCGACGCCGCGCACCTGGAGAACGAGAGGATCCGCCTGCTGAACCTGCTGAAGAGCCGGGAGATATTTGGGGAGGTCTTCCGGAAGCTGTGATGGATTTTAGCGCTAGCATTTTGTGGGGGTTATGTTCTGGGCATGCATGCGTCGCGTTTCTTTTTGAGAGCGCAGTTTCCGTGTGGAGAATTCTCATGGTGTGTTTGTTCTATTTATTATTCATTGTTGGGCGTTATGGTAGACTTTTAGATTTGATGGGGGAAAAAATTATAGCATAGAATTATACGTGTAAAACGCTCCGTGCCTTAGCGGGACCGGTTGAATGGCCACTACATGCCTTGCATGGACCGAACCGTTGGATTGAGATCCGGCACGCTGGGTGCCCCTTGACAGGGGTCTTGGATGGTGCCGGCCTGACGTGACACTCTTCCGAGACACGACGCCCCATGATTTCCACCAAGAAGGTTACCTAAGACGAACTTTTGGGATCAACAACATCTCTCGAAAACTTGGCCATGATTACGAAACAGCCTCGCTTTATCGCACTGCACCACCAGCAACGCGAACCATAGCGATGCGCGTGTCTCGCGAACGCCGCGCGCCAGAGCCGCCAGAAGCCAGCGTCTGGTCTAAGTCTCTGCTACGATGGGCCTTGCTGCCCTTGGCTTTCATCGCAGTGGCGGTGGTGCTCCAACACGGAATCCCGGGGCAAGACCTGATGTCCGTCCATGCGAGGGCTGCACAACTAGTCCTGCACAGCCTCTGGCAATCGTCATCAAAAGGCGATGATGACTGCACCAACGCAGATACAGACCGCAGCAGCAGCGTCGTGGTCGGAACCCGGTCCCAGAGCTGCCCCAACCAGTCAACATCCAACCAGTCAACATTTCATAACCAGTCAACACATGACATAGTCGTCTGGCATGCCCGCACAATCGAGTACGGCGACCTCATCAAAGTCGAGGCCATCCAACCAGGCCGGCTGGAGGTCGTCCAGCACCCAGGCCTTGGCCCCGACCCCGTACTCGTCAAGAGAGCAGGCCTGCCGGGCGACGTGAAGTCGATCGCGCGCGAGACGGCATTCTACCGTCTCCTCGACGGCCTCGGCGTCACCCCGCTGTTTCTCGGCCACGTCGCCGAGGCCGGCCACGTCGTCGGGTTCGTCGCCGAGTACGTGCAGCAGCAGCAGCGGCAGGAGGAGGCTGAGGAGGAGCGGGCCGGCAGCGGCACGCAGGAGGCTTGCATGTCTGCCCTGAGACGGATGCACGCGAGGGAGATCGCGCATGGGGATGCGCATGGGGGGAACTGTCTTGTTCGGGAGGACGGCACGGCTGCGCTGGTTGATTTTGAGCTGGCTGTTGAGGCGGGGTCGCGGGAGGAGTTTGAGCGGGACTTGTGGATTATGAGCCATACTACATATACTGCTGGTGACAATTGAGACATGATGATTTGATTCGATTCAACAACCTGTGGACTTCAATGTTGTGCGTGTTCACCCGCCCATGTTGCTGTCTTTGGCAACTTTCTGCTTGGTCTTGACCAGCTGCGTCGTCGTCGCTGCCTCGCTTGCTACTCGAAACCTGGTTTTCCGTCGTCCAGCTTCTTCCATACTTCGTACTTGAGTATGTTTAAAAGCTTCAGATATTTCATCCGACGCTTGTTACGGAATTGGCCGTACGCTAATGTCGTATTAGCTAAAGCAGAATATACCTAGGTGTCTTGAACCGATATGGGTATCAATCTACTCCCAAGACCGCCTCTTTTGTTTGCTAGTGGATTGAAGTCGTATATTTCCCCTTGACTGTTTTCTTTGTATTGGAAACGGCACCGTTAGATGAAAAAATGAATCCCTGTCGGAAAGGGATGGATTCAACATGAATGAATACTTCCTAAGTACAAAACCAAACTCTGGGAACATACCGGTAATAGCAAATAGCAATTGATACCGACTTCAGAGACCGATAATTGGCTGCCCGTCTTGTGCCTGTTTGTCGACGTCTGTGATCTTCAGACTCTGCCCACACAGTAAGTTGCTTTCCCATTGACTCCTTCAGCCTGTTCCGCGGCTCCCTGATCTTGCCTCATTGCTGATTTCGTTCTGCGTGCTTGGCAGCATTCCCGGCCGTATCTTCCTCTTCTCTCGGCTTACTGTTGGCTGCGATCATGTCCCGGCGCGCCCTGGCATTGACACACGTTGCTTCCTCAGAGTGCTTCCTGATCTCAGCCTGGTCAGTTTTGGGGGATCGATCAATGTATTCAGGAGAGACCACCCGCTTTGAAGACGAATGCTCGGGAGGCTGAGCGGCAGGAGTGAGACCAAACGTTTCGTTGGACCTTTTCTTGACCTGTCAGCCTTCGAGATGACCGTGACCGCCTGCGGGAGCAGGCCGCTGCAACTAGGTGTTCAATCCTCTGTCCCTCGCCCGCCTCGCCCGCTCCCGGGGCTGTGAGGCAGCGGGGCGCCACCACGGAACGGCGGCGGCCACGGCCACATGCGCATGGTGATCTGACAGCCCGGCTGGACCGCCTTGTCCCAAACTACGGGCAGGATGATCTCGCCGTCGGGTCCAATCAGGTCATAGTGTCCTGCTTGAACATCTAGATATAGCTGCGAGCCAGTGCCATGGATTTGCGCATAAGCCTTGAGAAGACCTTCCATGCCCTACAAACAAAGTCAGGGTTAACCAAATATGTCCTCAGGTAAGTATGGGGAGGTAGGAACGGTGTACTCACGCTCCACGTTCTGCAAAGGTTCCAGGGGAAGTTGAACGTCTTTCCCTCAGCATCTGTGAATTTGATGGGCTCCTTGTCGTCGCCAGTCTCCTTTTTATCTTCTTCGGCCACTTTGGCCTGGGCCTCCTCCTCGATCTTCTTGTGTGCTTCTTTTCTCTCTTCTTTGGCGGCCCCTTCCTTGTTCTTTAAGTTTTCCTCAGAGTCCTCAATGAGTATAGCATCCTCGCCTTGCCCTGCTGCCGGTCCAAGACCGTCCTCCGGCAACGTGCGATTACCTTCGTCCATGACTGGGGACAATGCGTATTGTGCGAAAGCTGCGAAAGTAGACGTGAACTCATCGTTGCTTGCCTGGGGACGCTCAATCTCCGAATCTTCGATACTAGTAGGCTCGATATTCTCGTCGGTCCACTGTCCGCCAAGAGATTTGTTCAATTCGATAGTGTTCGGTGTGAGGCTGCCGCTCGGGAGAACGGCCCGATCTTGTTCAAAGTCGTCTGCTGGTTCGTCTTCATCTTCCGTCTCATGACCCCCACTATGGGACATTTCGTTCTCTTCTTCCTCAATCTGTTCCTCAATCTCTTCGGCACCCGGCAAAACAAA
The DNA here is from genome assembly GCA_023242295.1 of Diaporthe ilicicola. Classification (NCBI taxonomy): domain Eukaryota; kingdom Fungi; phylum Ascomycota; class Sordariomycetes; order Diaporthales; family Diaporthaceae; genus Diaporthe; species Diaporthe ilicicola. Next base: position 253,502 of record JALPVH010000007.1, on the reverse strand, counting down.
CAGCGCTAGCTGCTCCAGGTGATGGCCAACATGGGATCGATACTGATGACTACTCACAATCTCACATTCCCAACAAAGGGGACATTTCCCTTTTGCCTGTATAAGGTCGTCTCTACTGCCGAGATCTACCTCCGGCGTTGTTGCCGTTGATCCGTGGTCTTGGCTCATATGCTCGTAGAAAAGTGAGGATGTATTCAAGCGCTCAGCACACCCGAGAGGGCACTTCCAAGCTTGCCAGTGTTCCCTAACAATGTGGTTGAACCAGGCTTTTCGACGCGCAAACCCGGTTTCCGCGTAATCGCATCCGGGCTCGAGGCAGTTGTAGGGTCGCAAGTCGGCGAAGACGTGCTGTCTGATTAGTTTCGAGATTAGCAAAACATAAACTCAAAACGTCATACCGGCCCTTTATCGATACCTACTTCCACTGGTATCTGTTTTCTATTGAGATAGGTAGAAAGCAATAGGGACAAAGAAAAGGGCCATCGATGTATTCCGGAGGGATGGGGGGAATCCGGAGTTCGGAATCGCCCACACAAGAAGGGGCGTAAGATGTTCCCGTCTGTTCTGATATGTCGTCCCTCCAAAAAGGTGGTCGAGGCTCCTCGCCCTCAGGATTGTCTTTTGGCATCCATGAGGCTTCAGTTGTGACGCCACCCCTGCTTTCTCCTTCCTGGTCCTGTTTTTCGCCCTCATCCTCGATTTCGATCCCTTCTTTCAGTCGTCGGTGGTGTTCCTCCCTGTAACGGAGAAATAGACGGCGGAAGGTTAACGCTTTCCCTAACCGTTCGGTCACCTCAGGTTGGAGTCGCGGGAACTTATGCAACACGTGTTCCATATGGCTGGCGTCGAATGAAGACACAAGTGCTGGTACCCTCAACTTGAACTGTTCATGTGGCGCCGGATTGCGGATCGTGACCGCGAGCCTCATCACGCAACTTACGTCGTTCTTTACCTGTAGCAGAACCTGCTGGAAGTCATCCACACTGGGCTCGTCGTCTGCGAAATAATCGCTGAGCAGTCCATCATCTTGTTGTGGCTTGTCTTCGGGCTGTTGACTGTCTCTTCGGAGAATGATCTCGGCTGCCGCGTGTCAGAAGAGTATCAACGCATCAGGTTGATCACTTGCACCCACCTTCTTGCAGATGTTTGCACAAATCCTCCAACAATGTTACGACGTGACTTCGAATCATCGGTGCCCCACTCAGGCGATGTTCCAACGACCGATGACCGTACGGCCTGTGCGCCCCAATACTGCCCGCCCATAGTTTGAATCGAGTTAGATTTGAGCGAACACTTGTAGCTCTGGCAGGCACAACGACTTCCACAATATTCACAAGACTTTCAAATGTCTCAAGAGCTGTTGAGACCAAATCCGATATCGATAGCATCTCGAACGCGGATTTCGCTTCACAAGCCAATTAATGGAGAGTACCTAGGTAAGAAATGGTGAATTTGCGAATCAGGTTGACAACTCTCATTTGACCTACCTCTTGGGAGAGAATATTTCGATTTACGCAACTTTCCAGGATCCACACCTTGAATGACCATTGGCTGCTGACGTCTCGTTTGTAGCGCGGTAGCATATATTCAATTGGTGCCCGCTTGCTCTGCGCATGCTTACTGCATTCAGTGGCGTACTGGCGCTTATAGGCTCAAATTTCTTGTTCCAACCCCTCAATACATGGTGAAAGCTCGACTACAATATTTCCTGGCGATCTTTTACTTGCTGAATAACCAAGAATCCGCCCATAGTCCATCGGTCTACCATGGAAGTTGCTGGGCTAGTCCTTGGAGTGGTAGGCGCGTTGCCGGTAATATACAACGTCGTCCATGGGTACCAAATCATTGTTGAGATCACCCGGGTGAGACGTTATATGGAGATGCTGGAGCAAGACCTCAGGACAGAGGAAACAATTCTGAGAAACACATACGAATGCCTTCTTAATGGAATTGTTCCGGCCTGGGAGCTCGAAGGTCTGCGGAATATGGATCCTTGCAGTGTCAAATGGCAAGAGTACGATGGTCAAATTCGCTTCCGCCTACGCGAATCCTATCAGGACTTCCAGTCTAGAGTCAAGACGATAACAGATGCTGTTCAAGATCTGCAAGAGAAATTAGCAACTAATCCAAACGGCAAAGTACGTATGCCTTCAGACCTTGTTTTTGTTTCTTGTCAGATTGCTGATTAAGGTTCAAACATGTAAACAGACGCCGTTCACAACTTGGTCTTCCATGGTTTCCGAACTAGTTTCCGAAGTCAGAGTTCGAACTCGTTTCACACTCAAACAAAAGGACTACACTGGGACCGTGTCCAAAATTCATGAAAACAACATCCTTCTAAGTAGGCTAATCAACCACAGTGCAGCATTCGAGCCCAGTCGACGAGCCCGATCTCGGGCCTTGTCCGCAAGGACAATCCGCACCAGCGCCCGAGGCCTTTTTTCATCTCTTTTCAAAGTTATGAGTTGCGATTGTGTCAAATCCCACCGGCTCGGACTTCACCTGCAGCAAGGAGACGAAGGTATCGACCCGAAAAATGATCGCGTCTCTTTCGACATACTCTTTGGTACCGTCAACGGCCACCAGAAACTTCTTTCGGCGTGGGAAAGGTTCAAGATCTTATGGAAACGGGAAAGAGATGTTCCATCGGAAGATACCTTATCAAATGGCGTATCCCTTTCTCTCGAGTCATCTTCATTGAAGGGCAGAGACTCATCGGGTACGAAGAGCAAGTCTTCGCTAGGATCTACTTTCGGAGAGGCATGGTCAAAACTGAGTCTTTCGCCGACCCCTTCAAGACCAGAGCGCCGTTCGAAAGTCCGATTCTCCATGAAGGCCACGTCTTTATCACCGGGCAACGTACCGACCACGAGAACTAGCGACCCCGCCATTGTCGAATCCGTCGCCCCGCCAAAAATCACAGATCTTGTGCAGATATCCATCGGGTTGGGGTGAGGACGGAAAGGCTGGTGGGGTTCATACCTTGCGACGAAACCCCTCAGGGATTCGATTTATATTGCCATGACCCTATTCCAGATTTGTCTGACACGGCAATTTTGACACTCCGGGAAGCTCTAGACGTGACAAAACCGAGGCTATTGGAGTTCGATCTAATCGAGAGGCTCCAAGTTGCTTTGGCTGTATCACTCGGTATCCTACAACTTTGCAACACAGCGTGGCTGGGAAAGACCATATCACTCGATGACATCGCCTTCATCCGAACGAAGAATGTATCACAATCTCACGCGCGGGGGCTTGGCCACCCTTCGTCGTTTTTGCTCCGTCAACCGACAACAGTCCCCCGTTTGTGGAAACCAAGACCAGTCAACTTTGCCCTTTTTTCGCTCGGTCTGCTCTTGACACACATTATTATGGGCCGCCAGGTTGAGGCTGTCGACTTTGATGAGAACATGACAAGGCAAATGCTAGTCTCAAGAAAGGATCTTGCATATGAGAAGGTTGCGACTTGCGACGATGCCTCCGACAATTATGTTAGTGCGGTACAATGGTGTTTCCATAATTGCTTCAACTTTGCAACGTTGGAGGACGACGAAATGAGTCGAGAGTTCCATGATGCAGTCATAGCGAGGCTGGAGCGCGATTTGAAGAGTATCTATCTTCTTCAAGTGCATTGATAACAGGCCTGGAGAAAAGAGAACGATACCCACAATACGTCTGAGTTACAATGCCAAGTAATCTGCATATTTACGCTTCTTTTATTCAAATAGATTGTTTATAATCCGACTAATTTATGAATCCCACGAGCATGGAAGTGCGCACTTTCAAGTTATGATAATATCTCTCTGTCTCTCAGATGTAATAACGATCTGGACTCCGGGCGGAAACTTTCCTAGAAGCCCACCCGTAGACGCCCTACTGCCTACGAAATGATTGAGTTCATTAGCTGTTATGTCTCTTTCCTAGGGCATTGATGCAGACTACAAGCACAGCACGCGTGATGCAAAGAATGTATTGTAGATTTTATCAGGGTCTTAATTAATTAGAAAACGGATATTCGCACAGAGTAAAACGGATGGTACACAGATATATATAGCCCCCAGTGCATAAATAACGCCCGACACCCAATTCAATATATACACTATTATATTAACTCTATAGCTATTATACTATCGCTATACTTACCGTTAAATTTATTATAAGAAAGTTTTAAAAAGAGAGGAGAGTTAAAAAGTATTAGCTAGCGGTAATTAATTAAAGTAATATTAACGTTTTATCGATAATAATCGGCCTATTATTACGCTTTAAAATTAAAGTAATTTAATATCTATATTATCGTTATAATATAAAAAAGCTAAAATTTAAATAGTTAAAAGTATTTTTAATGCTAAATAAATCGATTTTAATAAAATTTAATTAATATTAATCTAGTATTAATAAAGGGTAATTAATTTAAGTTTAATAGCGATAGAGATTAAATAGGCTATTAGTTATTATAGGGCAATATTAAAATGCTAGGCTCTAATTAGCTATAGCGGTCTGCGGGTGCTAAGTTAGCGGGGCTTCTGTGTACCATCCGTTTTACTCTGTGCGAATATCCGTTTTCATTAATTAGATTGTTTTAGTATACTATTGTACCGCTAAAGCTTGATGGGCGTGAGGTTCACCACGTTGGGTTACGTGGTACTCGAAAATTTGGGTCCTTCGACATTTCCAGTTTGTGGTCAGGAAGTAACGGTCCAGCATCCGCGTCTGATGCTTCAGGCGATTTTCCCGAAGGAACAAGGGCTTGTATCTCTGAATCAGAGCAAAGGGGGTCCTGGAGAACTTCCAGCATGTGTTCCAGCTCCTTGGCCAGGGGATGTGAACTGGTGATCCTCATCCGCGCTCTTTCCAGAGCAAGTCGACACGTTTCTATCGCCGTCGTCCAGTTGCGTTTGCGGATGTAGAGCTGAGCCAGCTTCAACAAACCAAAAACGCAGTCCGGATGTGCCACTCCACGCGAGGTCTCTACCAGTTTCAAAGTCTCGAGGGCAAGCCGTTCTGCCTCGTCCAGTCGGCCATCACGAGCGTAGACACGAGCTAGCTCTCCCCGCCCCATTAGGACCCCTAGATGATCTTTCGTTAAGCTCCTGATGCCTGCTTCGATGCCCCAAGTGAGCATCTTCTCGGCTTTCTTCAAGTATCCCGCCTCGATGTAGACCTTTGCCAGATAGCAGAGAGCCCAGAGAGTCCAAGGGTGCTCCTTTCCAAGCTGCCGCCGACGTTGTTCATACACTTCTTGCATGTGAGTTTCTGCTTCTTCAAGCCTCCCTAGGTCCAAGAGTGCCATGGCAAGATTGGCCTTGGTGGTGAGGGTATCTAGATGTGTTTGTCCAAGAAGCCGCGTGCGGATTTCGAACACTTCTTGATGCACACGCAGGCTCTCATCAAATTTCCGCCATGCCCCAAGTGTCACCCCCAAATTATCGAGGGCTGCAACCGTGTCAAGGTATTTTGGATGCTTGGTAGGCATGGTGACCTTCATTCGCTCCACCGTGATTTTCTGCAGTTCCAGAGCCTCACAGTACATGCCATGCAGCCAGTATGATCGGCCAAGGTGATCCATGGCTTGAAGTGTTGCTTCGCTTGTGGGCCCCAGCATACGCGTTCGTGTGCGCACTACAGTATCCTGCAACGCAATGGCTTCCTCAAGCCTGCCTAAGCCCCAGTAGACTCCGGCAAGTCCGAGCATTGAGGTCTGAGTTCTTTCATTCTCTTCTCCCAGGGCCTCGGTGAGAGCTTGTTTCACCATCACTAAATGCGAGCTTGCTTTTTCAAAGCTGCCCCGTTCAGCAAATATCCAACCGCATTTTGCGGCATTCTGGACCTCATCTCGCATCATTAAAAGCACAGTTGGTTGAAAGATTTTAGCGGCCTGCATGCGGAAACCTCGCAGGCTGGCGACAGTTTCTGAGATGGGGTTCCCATGTTCCGCAAGACATACCTCGAGGTGCGGGAGCACATCTCGGTGGAACTCACCATCCGTTTCGCTGCTGCCGATTGGAGGCAGTGAGACAGCTTCTAGCAAAGTGTTCTGGGCTATGTATGCCCACACACCCCGCTCTTGAGCTCCCAGGGTGTCACGTGCCCAAGCATGCACGAGAGGGTGTAAAAGAAATATAGCGCCCATCGAAATCGATCAGCGACAACGACCGCAGCTCCCCGATGGCCCAATTGATGCGGTACTTGTCCAATTCACCATTCTCACTTTTCAGAAACCGTGGAAGAAGTTTGGGAGGCTCGAAGCGGCGGAGAAGATGGATGCGAAGTTTATCGGCGAATGATGTCGGTGTAGAAGCTTCCAATGCTCTCATGCGATTTCCGACAGCACGTGAGAATAGCTCCAGAGGGATGTGCTCGAAATGGTAGAAACAGATTACTTTGAGAAGGTCTGATGCATCTTGACGTCGAAGATTTGGGAGCTTGAGCAATATGTTGAGAGAAACATCGAACGAAGAGTAGACAGCTTGCAGGATGTTGTCATCTTCATCTCGGTCATCATTGGAAAGTCGTCTCTTGAGGATGGTGTTCCTGGCGGCCGAGTGAAGATTCAAATAGTCGCTTAGATCACAAATTCGTCGATAAATGCAGTTTCCTGCTTGAATGACAGCCAGAGCGAGATAACCAAGAGTCTTGGTAATAAGATTTCCAGCTTCTCGTGTTGGCATATCCCATGGCCCAGGAATGTCGGCTTTCGTAAGAAGGAGTTGCAGGGCTTCATCTTCTCGAAGACCTTTGAGCTCCAGCGCCCCGAGCGAGCCATGGGCGCGGAAATCCGGACATCGAGTGGTGATTAAGATGTGAGCGCTTTCGCTTGACGGAAAAAGGCTTTCAAGGTCCAATGACCGATCGTCAGCGTTGTCAATGATGAGCAGCCAGGGCTCATTCAGCCGGGAAAGATAGTGACGTCCGGCGTTCTCAGTTGGCTCCAGCCCTGCAACCTTCCCGATTCTGCAAAAAGAATCTGTGATGGTCTCTCTTGAAGCTGCGTGAATGGTGAAGACCGCTGTATATCTGCTTTTGCTAAGTTCAATGTTCTTTGAAAGGTGTTTACGATACGAGGCTTTGACTTACTGCTTTCTATACTCGTTGGCAAATTGAGAGCAAAGCTGTGTCTTACCGGACCCCCCCATTCCGAAAACCACGAATGATTTCCGCATCTCCGTATCGTTGTACTCGTCTCCTGGGAGAAAGACACTGCGGATTGCGGCCAACATGTCTTCGCGGCCGACGAAGTGCAACGCGGTACCATGTGGAGGATAAAAGTGGCGATGGACGGGTATGGATCTGTTTCGAAAAGGTTGCTCAGAGTGGACGTCGAATCCAAAGCCTCCCAGCTCCCATGCCTCTCCAGCTCGGAGCTGTAACAAAGCCGCCTCGGCCTGCTTCCATCGATGCTGTATGATTCCAGGCGCCTTTTGGCAGTATGTCGACAGAGCAGCTATGACTGTCTGATAGTCCGAGGACTCTCTAGATCTGAATTTGACCATTCCAGAGTGGGTTGCGTGTATTCCAGACGTCTCAGTGTTGTCAAGGTTTGGTGCAGCAGATTCGGGGTCGACAATGAATATGTCACGGTCCCCAACACGACTCGGTAGCTCTTCCCAAAAGAAAAACATATGAAACTGTTTCAGCAGCGGCGAGAATTCGGTATCAACAGTTTGGGAGACTTGAGCGTCACTCTTGACCTGGTGTCTATTCAAAGTCCCCTTATGGAAGATCGATCGCCCCGCGGAAGACGACTGTCTTTCCAAAGCTACCCAATTCTCGCCCTCTCCTCGGCCATGTGGAGTTCCGAAGAAGAGGATGGCAAAGGTCGATATGAACTGGTCCCATAAATGCACAACTTTGGGGGCGGTCCGTGTTGATGAGTACAACAAGCTCTTCTTTACGATCACACCTCCAAGCCCATGACAGACGAAAATGATCGGTCGTCTCAGCGTTCCTGCGAACTGCCTGTTCGCACGAAGCTCTTGAACCAATGACTCTGCCAGTCTTTGTACGTTCTTGGGGGCATCGTCCGAGAAGAAAGAAAGAGCAGTGGCATCGTACCCGTATGCTACCACTCTCCCGACCTGGACATCACCGGGCAGGAGAGCCTGCAGCCAATTTAAGCCAGACTTTGGATCGACCCATGCTTCTGCAGAATCCTCATTGACATCGTGCACGGCAACGATGCTGTAATGTTTAGACCGGTGTCCCTCAACGGAATGAGCGGGGAACCTACTCAACGAGATTGACCTGGAGCTTCTCCCCACCCCTGCTAGCTCCTGCGTCGTACAGACAAGTGATGCCCGGCGGCATGCTTTAATGGCAGCAGGAGTACTGATATGTGCATTTCATTCTTCGACTGTGAAGTTGCAACAATGCGATCATCCCCATATGGAGTGTCGTGGGGTTCCGAGACAGCTTGCGACTGTCACAATGACTGACGAGTCCTGGCAGTGTGGAGGCGGGACAAGCACAGTTACCGTGGCGTTTGCGTGACTCCGTCAGGGTTGGTAGGTCTCTAATACGTACGTACGTGGGTAGCAAATGGGTGTCTCTTCGTTATGGTTCTGGCTAGAATCTATCGTGACGGGGGGAAGCGAGTGATGCAGCCCCGTAAGGGGCTGATCGCGCTAAGCCCATCGTGGCTGCCAGTCAACAATCAGTGACTCACTCGGCAAATCTCTGCCCTCACGTTTGCTAGCTCTAATGCACAAGAGCGGCGCAGCCTCGGTCGGACGCAAGTCGGAGAGATGCGGCCCCAAAATTTGTGCCCCAGCAAACAGAAAATTGTGCAACCCAGGGTAGCACCGTCTCCTTATTTATAGACATGTCACATATTACAGTGGGCGGTTAAAAATGACGAACTTTTCAGGTTTTCCTATATAAAACCCACTAAGTTCTACATGCTTAATTATAATTATCTTAATGATTAAATAATAAATAAAATAATATAAAATATTAGTAAAGGTTTTAAATATTAAATAATATTTTTATATAAATTTTATTTTTTTAAAAAAAAATTACTTAAGGGAAATAAATTTAAGTTAAAGCTAAGCTACTTATTCCTTAATATTTTTTTAGCACTAAAAGCCTTTTAAAGCGCCCTATAAGCTTATTAAACTAGAGTTTAAAAAAATATTTTTAATTTTATCTCGCTTTTAAGTTTAAGACCCTTTTTAATAATTTTTTTTATAATAATAAATATATAGGTAAGATAATATCTCCTTTTTATTATTTTAATACGAAAGATGGTAGAGATATAGGGTGCGAAAGTTGGCAAATTCTCTTATGTTAAAGCTAAAGCTCGTCATTTTTAACTCCCCACTTTAGTTGCTGAAAGCTCCGGGTTGCTGGTTTTTCAGGCAAAGGGTCCACTGGGACCGTTGGGGGCCACCTGAAGCACGTCAGATGATGTCGTATCCAGCGGCTAATGACATAGCTGTGATTGGGCCCCTGCACCAACTGGCACTGGCAGGGGCAGAGCCTAGCCCCCCTCCCACTGCAACGCGGCTTGACCCGATCCCTAGTCAGTCCCAGCTTGCAAACCCTTGGCGCGGTTCCTGCGCACCCGACCTAACACTCTTGCCTTTCCGCCCATCTGCCTGAAATAGTCGAGGTATACTCAATTGCCCCTTCATTGCACCAGCTATCACTTTCTCTGACATTCGTTTCGCTCAAGGAAAGATGTATGCAGCCATGGGTGACTCACACGGTCTGGCTAGCATCACGCTCGGCTTGCTAAAGACTTCCAATATTTGGGTTGGGCTTGTGGTTGTTATTGTAGCTGCACGGGTTATATATAGGCCCGGGAATAACCCACCCGTGGGTACACAGAGGTACCCATATATAGACGCCGGGTTTTATTACTTAATTATATAATCTCAGATATTTATTACTTATTAGGTGTATAGGTTTTCTATAAATATTTCTTTAAATCTATCTTACCTTATTTAATAAGTTTTTTATTTTAAAAAATATTAATATAAAGGTTTTTTTATAAAATATAATATAGCTATAAAAAATATATAATAATATAAGTATTAAAGTTTTTAAAAATTATACTTTTAATATTAAAATTATTATATTTAATTATTATCTTTAATTTACTTTTTAAAAATATTTATTATTTATTTCTTTATTAACTACTTTATTTTTTAAAGTTTTATTACTAAGCTAGAATAATAAAAAATATTTAAAAAGGATAAAGTATAATATATCTTTTAAAATTAATATAATAAATTTTACTATATAAAACTTTTTATAATAACTTATTAATCTTTTATAAGCCTATTTATAGTTAAAAGCCGCTATTCTACGCTAATAACTATAGCATTAAGCTGCACCTATTTATATTAATGCTTTTAATAAGCTTTAATTCCATTATTAGCTTATAGTTATATATATACTATTATAATAGATAGGGATAAACCGGTATTATTAAAGTTAAAGCTATTATAAGCTATTAATAACTTAGTTTAATATTATTAAGTATTATTAATATTAATATATAAAAATGCTATCGCTATATAACTTAAGCCTTTAAGTTATTTAAAATAAATAATATAAAAAAGCTACTATCGCTTTAACTATCTTATAAAATATATATAGGTTTTAGATTTACTTAAATATATACCTATTTAATAAAACTAAGCGACTACTATAACCTTATTTTATAAAACTATTTAAAAGTAATTATTTAGCTAAAATCGAGATAACTATTAATTAAGCTTAAACTAGCACTTATATACGCTAGGTAAAGCTATTATATTTCATTATTAAGTATAATATTTAGATATATAGATTTAATAGCTTTATAGCTATAGAAATAATCTTTATTTAAATAAAAAGTTTTCTTATTAAAGTAAAGAAATATAAAGATAAAAACCCTTTTCTATTTAAGTAAATTAATATATTTATTATTACTTTAAAGATATATAACGTTTATTTTAAAGAAATAAAGAAGTTTATTACCTATAAAGTAAAGATAAATAATAAGTTAAATAAAAAAAAGAAAGGTTAATCGTTTAATATACTTTTCTAAAAAGTTTACCTTTAAATTAAATAAATTAAAGAAATAAAGCTTAATTATAAAAATATAATATAATTAAATAGAGTTTAATTTAAAAAAAATATAATTATAGGTCTTTTAACCTTATACTTAAAAGGGAAAGATTTACTTATTATAATTAAAGTTTATTTTTATAGCTATAAGGCTATAAAATTTATATATTTAAATAATGAAATATAGTAGCCTTATTTAGGTTTTAAGCGTATATAAATATTAATTTAAGCTTAACTAATCATTATTTTAGTTTTAATAGCGCGGTAAGCTAAATAATTATTTTCGAATAATTTTATAGAATAAAGTTATAATAGTTATTTAGTTTTACTAAATAAGTATATATTTAAATAAAGCTAGAGCTTTTAAAGTAATAGCAGCTCTTTAATATCGCTTATTTTAAATAACTTATTTAAATTATATAGCGATAATACTTTTATATATTAGTAATACTTAATAGCATTAAATTAGGTTACTTATAGCTTATAATAGCTATAGCCTTAATAGGCTAATAGCTTATTAAAAGTATTAGCGTAAATAAGTATAGTTTAATGCTATAGCTATTAGCGTAAAATAGCGGCTTTTAACTATAGATAAACTTATAAAAGTAAATTAATAAGTTATTATAAAAAGTTTTATATAGTAAAACTTATTATATTAATCTTAAAAGATATATTATACTTTATTCTTTTTAAATATTTATTATAACTTTAGCTTATTAGGGAAACTTAAAAAAATAAAATAGTCGATATATAAAAATATTTTTTTTTAATTATAAATAATAAATAATTATTTATTATTTTTTATTAAATTAATTAAAACTTAAAAAAATATTATTTAAAAATATTATAAAATAAATAATTTTTAAAAAGCTATTAAGTAAGCGTAATAATAGAGCTAAGTAAGCTAATTAGAAAAGTTAACTAAGCTAATTATAATTAAAAGAAACACCCCCTATTATATTCCACCTATATTAATTAAATTAAATTAGGTTTATTGTTTAATTAGTGGAATAGATATAATAGGTTTCTTTATATCCATTACATTACACTGAGTGGATTTAGCCTAGTGAGTTGCAGCCCTGCTAAGGGGCGACCCTTTATGGAATGGCCTTACAATCTAGATTGAACAACTTGTGTCAGGTATCAGTTCTTCGATCTCTTGTTACTGTCTCACTTCTTGACCTAATAAGTTTCAAGATCCCTGCTAACTGAAACATGCATTGCTCAAAATATCCGGCCGCAGCTTTGGTTGTGCGTGAGTACCCGGGCGCTTATCGGCTGGATCTGCGACCATGTGGCACGCAAGCCGATCTGTTACAAACCAAGTATACCTCCTCCAGGGTAATCAACGTTATATATCCAGGTAGCACTCTACCGGGATCCGCCTAACCCATAAATCTGGAGATACTTATTCTATATAAAAGAGCCTACAGAATTAAAAGTCTCTACTATTATCCTTAATAATAATTGTACCCCTTTATATCGATTATTTTATTTATTTAAGTTCCCCTATTAAGCTGGAACGACAGTAAGTGTCCGAGAAGGATAAGGTATAATATATCTTTTAAATCAATACAGTAGGTTTTGCTATATAGGACTTTTTATAGTAACTTATTAATCTGCTTTTATAAGCCCGTCTATAGTTAGAAGCCGCCATTTTGCGCTAGTAGCCGTAGCGTTAGGCCGCGCCTAGTCTGTTTACGTTAGTGCGTCGAGGTTAAAGCTATTGCGGGCCGCAAGCAACCTAATCTAACGCCGTTAAGCACTATACAAAAGTGCTATTGCCGTATAACTTAGGCGAATATAAGTTGCTCGAAATAGGCGATATTAAAAAGCCGCTATTGCCCTAACTGTCTCGTGGGATACGCACAGGTTCTGGCTCTGCTTAAATATATACCCATCTAGCGAAACCAAGCGACACGACCTTTTCCGCTGTGTTACAAGACCACTCGAAAGCAATTATTCAGCCTGCCGCGCGAAACCGAGACAACTGCCAGTTAAGCTTAAACCACCATTTACACGCGCCTAAGATCCAGATAAGGCCACTATATTCCATTATCTGGATACATGGATCTAACAGCTCTGCCACAAATAGCCACAGAAATAAACTCTATTTATAACAAGTAAATTTTTGCCCAGGTAAGAAGTTTTCTTACTAAGGCAAAGAAGCGCGAAGACAAGAACCTTTCCTTATCCCTATAAATCGATATATTTATTAGCACCTTAAAGATATATAAGGTCTATTCTGAAGAAATAGATAAGTTTATCGCCTATAAAGTAAGGATAAATAAGCCGAATAGAAAAAGGGAGGTTAATTATTTAATACGCTTCTTTAAGAAGGTTTACCTTTTATTTAGATAAACTAGAGAGATAAAGCCTAATTGCAGAAACGCAACATAGTTAAATAGAATTTAGTTTAAAAAAACACAATCATAGGTCTTTTAACCTTATACCCAGAAGGGGTACCCCTTTATATAGATAAAGTATCTCTGCTATAGAAGTTGCTAGAAAAGTGACAAGGTTAATATATATGGGTTAAGCGGAGCTTAGTGGAGCACTACCTGAACATTTAACGTTTATTACCCTGGAGGAGGTGTAACCCAAGGCCAAGAGGCTTCTGAAGGAACGCAAAAGCGGGGTTCCGGGGCCGATGATAAAATGACAGTCCAGTAACGCTTCTGACGGGTAAGGGGGTGGGATCGTATTCCCGATCCTTCATTCTGTAAGACATCAATGCCGACCTTGAAATAGACCGGCACAAAGCACCTCCTCCACTTGCCATGAACAGAACAACCGAAAAGTTGTATGGCATACATGAAGTCCACAGGCCTTCTCATTGTGAGCCAGAGATAGAGTACGTCCACTTCAATCAAGGGAACAAAACATACTCGGCAATCATCATTAACAAGAAGATTTACAGCATAGTCGCAGTACATGGGCTCAACGGCGATGCTCGCAGAACTTGGACTGCACGAGACTGCGATGTCTCGTGGCTCAGCCATCCTGAATTCTTGCCTAAATATGTCAAAAGCGCTCGAGTAATGGTGTGGGGATATAATGCCAGCTTTTCGTCTCTTACCGGAGACAAGGTCTCCAAGAATCGCATCCACAACCACGCCCACACGCTTGTGGCCAATCTTTCAGCCAATCGACAAGTCAGTATCCCACTGATGCGGAATTCAAAGAACGATTCGATTTGACCTTGATCTGATGAACAACAGCTTGCTGGGATGACTCGTAACCCAATCATATTCATCTGCCATTCACTCGGGGGCATCGTTGTCAAACGTGTAAGTAATTACAACTAAGTCTACCTAGGCATCTTCCAATGGACAACTCAATGACAGCCACAGGCATTGGCATACGCGCAAACCAGAACCGGAAGCAGAGTATCCCACGAGCATGACATTTTCACCTCGACCTACGGCATCATGTTCTTTGGAACGCCGCACAAAGGATCATCAAAAGCATCATTGCTCGCCAGTGTGAAGAAGATAGCATCGATGCTAGCTCCAAGTCCAATCAAGGTATCCAAGTCTGACTTGGTCCTCGCACTCGAGGAAGAGTCGGAGACTTTGCAAAACATTACTGACTTCTTCGTGCCCATGATGAGAAATTTTGCCATTTACTTTTTCTGGGAGCAACACAAGACAGATCTTAAGCTCCTGGGCAAAGACTTCATTGTCCCAAGCGAGAGTGCGGCGCCTTTGTACGACGATACTGAACGGGCAGGGATAGCAGCAGATCACTCTGGCCTAGTCAAGTTCAAGGACCCGTCTTCTCCTGGCTTCCGATTGGTGATGGAGGCGCTCATGAGGTATTGCGATGATGCCCCTGACGCTATTGGGCAAAGACGCTGGCTTGCGCGGGACACGCTGGGTCAGGAGCGAGGGAAAGAGATGATGGAGATTTTACGACATCTTTGTCCTCCAGGTTCAGGCCCGCGGCCTGCTATAAATCTGCAAAACTCCGCAATCAGGCCTCCAGCTGGGGCGTTTGAGTCACATTATTCGGGAGGCAACATGCCAGAAAACTTGAAGTCGCCGAAGGCTGATTGGGAGCTGTAGTTCGATGTTACGCACTTACTATGGATAACATAGTACGAAATACTTTTTTTAAAGGATAGTTCAGGTTTGAAATAGATTCTTAGTGTTCGTTGCATCTCCTGCACACATTGCATTTGGTTCTTTTGTAATCTGCTTATCTTTTAAATATACATGGATTGTTATGATAGTCGTGGGCAAAGCCGACATCTGTATTAGCTGAGTACCTAGGTAATCCTCGCATCCCGTAGCAGTAGTCGTCGGTGGAGAGTCGACGTGTGGGGCTTCTGGTGGTGTGGACGAGGACGGGCCCGAGGGAGCAGTTGACGTGCATTCGAGGCCTCGGCCCTTGCAGAAAAGACCCATCATCAATTAATCAACCGGATCCTCTCATTCGACGCCACCAGAGCATCAGAAATCGGCAAGGGTGGGTTACAAGGCGGCACAGATGTGATGACACACCGTTTTCCTCTTCCGGCAAATATCGCAGGGTCTGTTCTTGCGGCTTCTTCACTGTCGAGCCTTGCCAAATTCGCTTTGAACCTTGAACTTGCGTTACCGTGCACTACCGGTTGTTGACATACTGTCAGGATTACAGCAGATTGATGAGCGGGACACCCGAGATGGTGGGTTATTTTGGGTCTCAGTTGGCCGATGTTGGCCGCGAAGGAGTGAAAGTTGGCCAGTATCTGAGGGTCTAGTTTGCCGATGCTGAAACTCTAAGCTGGAGAGTGGTCGCTGGTCACCTGGTGTCACCTGGTGGCTTTGTAGTGCTTTGCTTCCTAATGGCACCTCGCGACGGCTTCGAACAGGGGGCCAAGACAAAAGGCCTGGAGAAAATCATAATTGTGGTATTCTGAAACGATGCCTTGTCGTCTCCCTTTAAACCCTGAACTCTTGTCTGAATTCCTACGCTACCCAGCCACCACTTCAAGCTTAATCTTGAATACATGCGAGAGCATTACACGGCCGTCTTTGTTGTGACGGTCTCGACAGTTTTGCCCCCATGACCTGGCACCACATCAACAACGTCGGGTGTCTCTGCGAGCGTGATGTCCCACTTTCCAAGATGGAACTCCTGAAGCTCTCTCGCAGATGGCGCTGTCCTGACGAATGAGTCCAGAGCTTTTGCCGGAAACACCCGGTGCAGCACGACGTAAACCAAGCCACTGGACAGTAGTCCATAAATATATGACATGTAGTACATGGTCAGCTAAATCTTACGATCCAGAGAGATGACTCGGACAACATACAGCTACAGGAGCACGCCAATTACATCCACAGGAGAACCAGTAGATGCTTCCCGAGTCGCCACGGTAAAGGTCGTCGACGTCGATCTTCCTCTTATTTACGACCAAGTAGCTGGAAATCATGAGAACAGTCACCGGGGCCAGGAACACGCTGTAGCTCGACAGCACTGTCAGGAAAGTCGTGGCCGTGTTGACCAGCCGCCAAGGATTGACGATGATGCTGAAAATGGCTGTGAGGTACGCTCCTCGGCGGATGTTTAGATACCTCGGGAATGTCGCAGCCAGATCAAATCCCCCAGCGAGGGCGTTGCCGGGGACGTTGACGCCGATCTATGAAATGACGAGACACAACCCGGCAAAGAAGCATGCCGCCCCTGTACCCGCAGTCTCATTATCGGCCAGCAGCCGTGCAAACAGCGCCGGCGGGTTCCAGATTGCCTCGCCACCAAACCGATGCTGCGTGGCTGCCGTGACCAGGATTCCGATCAACGAGCTGAAGATGCCGTAGAGCGGGAACGTTAGGCACGGTATCATCACTCGTGACTCGTATAGCTTGACAGGACTTGGTCATTCCATCACAACGGAATGTGCGCTACGTGTATATGATTCAAGCGAGGCCACAGGCTAGGTATCTAGATGCCGATAAATGGCTGTACATCGCTTCCACCAACCTCTTCCGACTACATAGGTGTGCGCGTATCTTCAGACTCCTCCATGAACCACTCATCAGCCAGCAGCTCCGCCACCGTAGGGCGCTCCCTTGGGTCTAATTTCATTACTTTTAGCAGAAATGTCTTGTCTGCTGCCGGTATTTCCTTCGTGGTAACCAGATGGAAGGGCTTCTCTGGTGGACCAGAATCGTTGAAATAGTTGACAATCGTCATCGTATCCGGATTCTCGCTATAATTTGCAGGGAATGGTCCGAAGAACTTGTACATTCGCTTCAGAACCGTCAAAAAATACTCGTCGTCATCCGGTGTAAACCCCTCTATTGCGGGGTTGAAAAGGTGGTAATCGCCACCATACAGAAGGCTGAGGATCTGATACTCCCTCTCCACGGTCAGCCTTTTGTTTCCACGTGGTGAATTCGATCGCATCTCCAATAGTCTCTTACCGCATTGCCAAATGACCAGACATCGGTAGGAGTGCCCCAGTGCATTTGAAGTGTGGCTTCCGGACTTCGGCTTATCCCCGCCCCAATAAGATGGCCGTCTTTCGCGAAGTCGGAGTCTTGAGGAACAACTCCTCCAAAGTCTCCAAGCTGTATCTCTGAAAATCTTTCCGTGCCCCTGGATCCGTGGTTGACCAAGACGTTGTCCAACTTGACATCCGTGTGGACTAATCCGTCCTGATGCAAGACCTTGAGTGCTAGAAGGATGGCTTTGGCGACTTTCTTAATTTCGGAGCGTGACAAGCGATTCTTATTGGACTCCTTCAATAGGTCTGTGTCTAGGTACTTTAAGACGATGCTCGATGGCTCCGATGGCTCTATGATTTCATCGATCAAAGGGCGAATGGAGGAGCTTGAGCCTTGATACCGTTTGAGTATCGAAGCCTCATTTTGCAGTCGCCAATGATTGTGGATGCTTTTGACGATATAAGCCTTATCCTTGAGGTTCCTGCACACATGGTGTTAGCTACTCGCACGGTGCTGAGAATGAGTACCGGTAGGCGGTGGGAAACTCACTTGGCTAGGTATACGGCGCCATCGTCGGCAGAGCGATAGAGATCCCTTACTAGACGATAAGATGACAGCCGACCCTGCAGTGTCATGCCGGTCTTCAAAAGTGACGACATCCTGAATTGCGGATTAGCCACCCGCCAGCAACTGAGTTTTCCCGAGGGTCGTTGGCCGCTTGAAGTATCTCTTCCGTCCCTCTCTCTGTCTTGGAAGATTGACAACGAGTTTCCCTGCAGAAGCTCGACCTCAGTATGCCGCCGCGATGGTCAGCTTCCGCGTCTTTGGCAATACCTACCGGGGGGAGGGGGGGTTTCTGAATGGACCACGCAATTCAATCACTAATTGATATTTAATCAAAATTCCAAAATTATAGCAAAATACTAAGGAAAGGCTATCAGAATACTATCAGATTAAAATCATTTTAAAGGGCGATATTATATCAAAAAATATACTATATCAACGCTAACACTATATCAGCGCTATGTCAGCGCCAACACGATGTCAGCATATGTTAGCGATGTCAAAAACGAGAAGGCTACTAGTTCGAACCTTATTATCTCTAAATCCGTAGCTATTTTTAGATATTTCCGTAGCTCCGTAGATAGTTAAGAAGCTTATAGTCAAGCTAGAAAAAAAGAAATAAGTAGTTAGGTTGGGTACCTTAAAAAAAAAGGAAAAAAAAAAACTTAATTTTTTGGGTATATATTAAACACTTAACATCATGTCAAAATTTGACATTATGTCAAAATTTGACATCATATTAACACATTTCAGTACAGATTGGGTGTCACATTGTTTCCGTTTTGTGTAAATAATGTGAGGCACACAAAAAAAAATAATGTCAACCTATTGATTTAATTTTAATATCATTGCCACACTTTATTACAGTGCTTTCGCGATGCTTTCATTTACCCCCCCTCCCCCTGGTAGGTACCACCCCGTCATAGGAGAGCTTGCTTAACAATTATTATAGGTCACAAAACATTAATGTCGGTCACCTCAGCTCTGGATTTCGGCATCACCATGGTTTGGACGCTGTTGTTTTCACATCTGTTAGGTGTGAGTGCCTCGCGGTCAGTCCAAATGAAGCTCGTCTTGCCGTGGAGGGCTGAGGTATCGGGAGCACGGTTGAGGATTTGCAGGTGGGGTGGGGTGAGTCGTCTTGCCTGATTGGAGTGGAAGAATACCAATCGTCTATCGTAGCTTTGGCAGGCCTATCACAGTTTCGACCGGTACTTACATAAACGTCGGGCCCCACAAAACCAAGTAGGCTTGCATCAGCCACCCTTTTTTGATCCTTTCCGTTACAACCACATCATCTTGGGGATCACTTTTGCGCACAAAGCACATAACCCGCGAGCACCCACCTTATGGCCGCAAGACGAGTTCTTATAAGCATCTCTTCAAAGAGTAGGCACTGGGGACAGATTTGCGACTCCCCCAAAGAGGCTATACGGATTGCGGTGGACCTGATCAAGAAGGAGAACATCATTTCTCAGTGGGGGGAGCCGAAGCTACTCGTGGAAGAGAGATGGGGCCGCAGAACTCATATCGTCTTTGATATCCTGCATAACGACTACAGGCCCGAAGAGGCCCATCTCCCAGGCCATGGGAATCTACCTGTTATTGCAGTATGGTTGAGCAAGACAGAAGTCGTACAAGCAGCTACCGAGGGTATACAAATAAAGGTTAATAGCGAGGTCCGGGAAGTGCATAGGTTATTTGGCGATGGAAGTGAACCGCCCTTCTTCATTGATCACTCAGACGGCAAGGTCCCGCTTTTTATGGACCCACGTACGACAGAGTAGGAAACACCCAATTCCAGAGGCATCCACACTTCCTTCTCAGGCACTGAATTCCCCTATGATGATGTTGGTGAAGGGTATGCGCAGTCTTGCAGTTACCCTCTCGGCGAGTTTCCACAGCCCTTGAGTCGAGCCAGTTGCGTACATGGCATGACCTTCATCTGGGCAGCTTGTACCCACGGATCTGATTTGAACCTCGCACTTTGTACAGACATATCGTACGTAACGGCACATGGTGACCTTGAATATAGTCAGATGGCCGTGTTTGCTTAGACTGATAGGAGCTTACTTAGTTGGCAGGATCGAATGGATGCGATCTTAGGCGTTGTTGATGATTTTCTGACACGTCGAAGTTGAGGACAACAGACATGTTCTCATTTTTCATTTGCGGGGGGGTACATACCGTACCGGGGCTAGGGGGGTACTTTATAACCATTGCGCAGGTGGGCAACGGTTATGTCGTTTTTAAGGCTTATTAAATGCGCAACGGTTGCGTAACACGCAACGGATAAGCGATTTTAGGTGCAAATATTACGTGACGATTTTTTCGGTAGGTACGGGGGTACTTTTTCGAAGGAGGATAAAGAGGCAGTTACAAAGAGGAAGAGGTAGTTATAAAGAGGCAGCCATAAGGGTAGCCACCTCCGCCACTAGCTTAAGAAATAATAGGAATCTCTGGAATAAAGTGATTTTCTTTTAATAATTAAATTAATTAATTATATATATAAAGCTAATATATATGAGATCGGAGATTCGCACCGGTTAAATCGGAGGGTACACCGGTATAAGCTATATACAGCCGCTAATGCCCACCCTTATACCTACCTTTATACCCACCACCTAATTAATATATATATATAAATAAGTTAACCTTAACAGCCTTTATAATAAAAACCTTTATTATTATATTATTTATATATATTTAAAAAAAATTAAGTTATTTAAAAGTATAATATTTTTTTAATTTATTCTTTTAATTTATATTTATAATAACTTTATTATAAAAAAATTATTATTACTATTATTATTATTACTATTATTATATTACTATAATTATTTAAAAATAATTAATTAATTAATATATTTTTAATAATTAATTAATTCTTTTTTTATAAATTCTTTTTTAATAATTAAAAAGTTATTATTATAACCTTTATTTAATATTTTTATTTTTAACGTTATTATTATATTTATTTTATAAAACTTTTTATTAACTAATATAATAATACTTAAGTTTAATTATAATAGTTAGCTTATTAATATTAATTTATTTTAAAATTTATATAATTTAAAGTTTATATTATTATTAAAATAAAAAAAGCGATATTTAATTAAAAGAATGTCTTTTAAATAATAAATCAATTAATCTAATAAGAATTAAAGGATTAAATAAAATGTTAATATAGGGTTATTAAATAAAGTATAGTGGCAATAGCGGCGGCCGAAGGCGCTGGTGGGTGCAGCCCCTAGCGCCGTTAGTGGCTTGTACCGGTGTACCCTCCGATTTGACCGGTGCGAATCTCCGATCTCATATATATATGGAAAACCGCGTTAAAATGCAATTCTTTTCTAGCTAGACTTTGGATAGAATGGACACAAATGGCACACCGAGAAGTAAAGGCGTAATAATTGGACTCTATCACTATTGCATCCCAGAAGTCGGCACGTGATGCTAGCCAATGCGAGGGCAGTATCAAGACTCTAGGCCATGCAAAGATATGCTTGATGTTCCAGAAAGCTCACTTTCGTTGGATCAATTGCTGTCTCCATAGCAGGATCTTACTCCAATTTGATGCCATTGTAGCTGATCGATAGAGCAGTATGAACACGGTCCTTGTACCGCTGCCTTTCATGCTTTCGCGAGTTTTCAACCAAGTCTCAATGTAAATAACATTGAATTCAACACAACTCCACTACCATAATCGTAACGAATAGTCTATTCCAGCACTCATCAAGGCTGTGCATCAGGGCTTTTCCCTACACCATTCAGCCAAGGGTAGTCATTCTGAATTTCTTCAATCAGCTTCGGTGCCGTGTTCCACTGGTCAGCAATGAGTTTCCTGACACCCATGCTATTTAAGCGACTCTTATCCCATATAACCCATCCATACGACTTTAAAGACTCTGGTACATAACCCCCATAGATATTTACATATTTTCCTCCCCACAAAATGACCCAGGCCAAGGGTGGTCCGCTCGGTGGCACTTCATCCCCGCGGAATGGCAGTAATTCGACTCCCTCGGCTTCATCTTTGGCGTTGGGGGTGTAGTTAAGATTTTCTCGTCTATCGCACTGCGCGATCGTACCCAGGGAATCGCTCATAGGTGCATCTAGGTTATGATCGGGAGTCAGAAAACGGGCCATCCTGTCAACGAGCTGGTCATAGTTTTTCATGATTGATATGACTCTAGCTGTCATTGTGAGACCGCGCGAGATGGTGCCTGTCATATAATCTACAATTATACAGCAAAACAAGGTCTGTTAGTAAAGCGGAGATAGATCAAATCGATTTGTAAGACGATACGGTGACACGGAGTCTTTGGCTTGGACATTAGAATTGAACTTACCATCCCAGAACTTATCCAGCTCGTAAGAGCCATCCGGGTCTCCGTGACCCCTATCATCATCAAACCTGGGGCTGTCTGGGTGGAGATCCGCTTTAACCTCATTGAAGACCTCCGTGTACTTTTGTTGAGTGAACAGATCGATACACCCGATTTCCTCGGCTTCCCAAGGCTGAAAGATATTGAAAAATATTTCTGCGATTTCCGAACGGCGAAACGCTCCGATCCGTGTGCCCTTGTTTCGTCCGAAGAGGTGATGATAAGTCTCACACCGATACAGGGCGCGCAATACGCGGATCCGCTCGCTCTGACTTATTAGAGAAAGATCCATTTTATCAGTCGCTACTTGTAGCTCTTCCTGAATTGTCTGCTGAGTAGAAGATACAGCAGCCCTCGTGAGATTCGTAATCGCCCAGTGGCAGAAAGACTCAGCCAGTGGTAATGCGACCGAGAGGTGGAAGCCGCAAAGCCAGTGAATATCCGAGGGTCTAATCGACATCTCTGATGCAGCCGAGTCAGGTCCTGACGACCAGTCGCGATAGGAGTCTAGGAACGCGGTAATAGCTTCATCAGTTCGTGCTCGACCTAGCTGGCGAACGCGAGACCTAAGTGTGGCAAAAGCGTCGACAAAGAAGCCGTCCAGCTCAGACATTAGACATCTCTGCAGAAAACGATCGCGATCCAGTCTGTATTGCTCGTGGTACGTGGGTGAGGCACGGACGAGCGACCGCAGTGTCCGCAGGTCGCCGACATTGGAAAGAATCTCAGACCGCAACTCGGATGGTAAGTTCTCCAACATTGGATGTGCTTCGCTGAGGAAGCTTCGACGGTGGACGGCTGTGTGTCCGTCTTCTTTGCCGCGGATTGACAGATCGTTCGCTATTTCAGTGCCATCGCAGGCTTCATTTGTACTAGGGGTCGACGACATAGCGAGAAGTGGGTGCTCGGCTGAAATGAAATAAATGGGATTGTCAGAGGTTGGACATCACTTGCGTCGTTCAAAGCATTGATCTGATTAGGGGTGGTACCAGGGTGCCTCAGAGACGGAGGGGCTGCAATGTGTTGGTGAGTCAAAATTTCGAGTAGGCGACTGTGGGGCCATGGAAAGCTGTCGTAACCAACTGCACTACACAGGCCGAAAAAAGGTAACCACCCTTATCGATAAGGGAGGCAGTGGTCTATAGTAAGGGAATATACGCTATATACCCCCTTAGCTTCCAGAATAAAGCTGGAGAAAGCTAAATAACTTAGGGCGCGCAATTAGCTTTTTAAGCATAATCTAAGGTTTTAATAATTTTTAAAAGCGGGGTTAGCCGGTCGATATTTTAATATTTATCTTATAGTCTTTATATAGGGATAAATAATTTTAACTTAAAAACGTAAAAATATTAATATAGGCTTAAATTTAGCCCCTTTAAATGTTAAAGGCGTAAAAGCGAGAACTTATAACCTATCGTAACTAACTGCATTATATAGGCCGAAAAAGGGTAACCACCTTTATCGATAAGGGAGGCAGCGGTCTATAGCAGGGGAATGTGCGCTATAAAAGCGGCACTATAGGCACGGAAAAGAATATATGTGCTGGCGGCATATTGCTTACTAAGGATCAACTTATCGAGCAGTGTGAATGACAGATGATTTATACGCCCGTTTCGCGGATGAAATATCTTTGTGGTCGAGGAAGTAGCCTACGTCGTCCAATTGATCTCGGAAGTATTTATATGTACATAGACGGATGATTTTGTTCTGCTTGCTGTATGCAGAGAGATTTTGAAGCGATTGCTGCGGAACAGGCTCCAGCACTGCCAATGGTTGTCTAAAATAGAACCTGTTGTGGTCTGTGGAGTTGAATACCCTAGGGTACTACATGTATTCTCAGCCCAAGACTCCACATACGATGGCAACTTAGATGGCCGACTCTCGAGCTTGAAAACAAGTGATCGAAGTTTCCGCATGTAGTGCTGAACCAGAATTTCTCGAATGACCTTATGACTTCCGGTCAGGCCGCACCTGTGTGGGCAAAGTCGATCAACAATTCGGACCACTGGCTCACCTCGCTCCCTCCGCTCTGGATTTTGCTTCATCACTTGGTCGCAAGTGGTCTGCGGAGTGGTGAGAAGCTTCCCCATCACAAGTCGAATTTCCTGGAAGTCATCATCAGTAGCTGCTACATACCGCGGTGACAGAGAAACATGACTGGTAGCATAGACTACAAATTGCAAGGGTTTGGTCATACATACAGTTGATTTAAAAGCATTTGACTTGTGTCTTCCTCAGTAAATGTCCCTGGTGATCCAAACTTGGACTGCCTGGCTAATTGTGGGTTGACCGATGGCTCACATTCTGTTGGGTGAGACTCAGTGGATCTCGACTCTGTGCCGCTCTCGTGTGCAACATTCGGCCAACAGGACGGCCTTTGTTCTCTTAGAATAGATTCACACAGGAGTCATGTCGGAGAATACCAGGACTTGATATCAAAGACCACAAGTATAAGAAGGAATGATGATCTGTCTATCACAGCATCATCAGCATCATCAGTATCACCTTTGTCTTCTTCACAACACATCTCTACATCAATCGCCAAATCTCTCCTCTTACAAAAGAAAAACATCTTGTTATTCAAAGCACAATATCTTTGCTCAATAGCTGCTCTATTTAATTACATCACTCCTCCATCTTGTCCTATCCGATTTCTCAGAATGACTGGATCTTGCTCTAGTACCGCATCTTCTTCGAGCTTTGCCTCGTCTTTCGATTCTGTGCTCTTTGACGACTCCTACCTGAAGAGCCTAAAGCCAGTGGACGAAGAAATCAAGGAAATGATGGCTGATATCAAGGTCCTCGAGAATAAGAGAAGGCTCTTTGATCGGTAAATGACTTGACTTGTATCTAGGCAGTTGAAGATCAAGACTCAAGAGGCAACACTACTACGAGATTGTATCAGCAGCTACCTAGGTACGCAAACCCCAAAACACTGGGTGAGGGGCTGAATTAACGTTGAAATAAAGAGAAGGCTGAGGCAATTCCCTGTCCTTCTGTCTAGAATTACGGTCTATTTTGTCCTGCTCGCTCATTAGACGGCCAAGTGGCTTCTATTCTGCTCTGACAAAACCAAGTCATGTCTCACCATTATGCCCCCCATGGGGTAGCTCTCAACGCCTGTGTAAGGGCCATCGCTGCTCACACGAGTACTGCTCGCATTCACCTGGTGGTTTCTGAGATACCTCCCCGGATCCAAAGCATCCTCGTTACTACCAAGCCTCTCGAACATGAGGTCACCATTGCTAGAATCATTTCGACGGGCATTGTTGCCAGGCTTGGGCGGCGTGTCCTCTGACACTCCTTCTACATAAGATCTGAGGGGGTTGCCGTATCGTAGCTTGCGGTAGACAGGCACCAGCACCGGCAGGCAGGCGCCGATGATGGCCACATAAATCTCCACCGTTGTCGTGACACCAGGGACGACGAATTGCTCTGACTCAGTTAGCTCGTATTTCTTTTATTCCATATTTCTGTTTTTAATAATATCCAGACTTTGGCGCGACCTACTTGTGAAATTACTGATACCCTCGTGCCAAAGGGCGGCTGTAGATACTGTGCGGACGAGACTAGCAGCAAAAGCGCTGAGAGGGCTGGGTCAGCTTTGAACAAGTCAAATAGGACGGGGAGATAGGAGGGACCAGTACAAAGATTGGGACCATGAGGAGGCTTACATGCTTCCCAGAAGGAAGATAAAGCAGACGTGAATCTTCCGTCGCGTTGAGGTGTGCAGCTTCGTGGTCTCGCGGATGGGTAGGGTTAAGATACACAGGTCGATGACAGTATTCGCTATCGCATCTGCCATAAAGCGAAGAATACTGTCCAGGCATTGGGTAGTTGCCAGTGCCCGAAGCTCCAACAGCCAAAAGGCCTTCAGGGGCCGGCATGCGGCGAAATCGGTTATGGTCACCGCAATCCACCACATGATGCACACCGAGCCGAGGATCTTGCAGCCCAGTTTGACAGTCTTGGTCGGAAATATGCGCCAGTAGAAAGCCAGCACGGACAGTTTTACCAAAGGTGAGCCAAACGTGTATGCAATTTCTGCGGCGAAGACAGACTGTTGCTTGCATATTAGCACCCGCCGGTCTTGAAAAGGAAATGGCTGGTGTCAAACCTGGAACAGGATCACGACAGAATGGGGGTCCTCAGTTGAAGTGATCCTCATGTCTCGCCCAAGTCCTCCTTTCGCAACACA
The DNA here is from genome assembly GCA_023242295.1 of Diaporthe ilicicola. NCBI lineage: Eukaryota > Fungi > Ascomycota > Sordariomycetes > Diaporthales > Diaporthaceae > Diaporthe > Diaporthe ilicicola. The sequence goes on along the minus strand of JALPVH010000007.1, from coordinate 226,869 downwards.
CACACTCGCAGCCACGAAAAAGGCATGGTGGGCGATAAGTGCAGCTAGACAGAGATAGTCGTCGGCCCCGAATCGTTGACGGGTCAGTCTCCTTGCCCAGAACCGCAAGGCTACGACGACGGTGGTAAGAAATGCGACAATATTTCCACTGATCAACAAGCCAATGCCATCGTCTGAGTAGTCGAGCGGCGAGTTGCCTGTCGGACCCATTCTCCCGGTCTGTGTTCCTTAGCGTGTGAACCCGACGGCCAGTTTGAGTCGCGACAGAAAAGCAATTGAAGAAAATTGACGACGTCAAATCTTCAGCGGGTTAACTTGGTCTTAATGTAGGCCCACGCGGGATCAGCAGTATTAGGAATTCCCCGGATGTCCGTATCCTTGAACATCACAACCTGCAGCTTACTGCAGATGGTTCCGAGCTCGCTGAGATGTGGCGGTCGACATTCCTGAGGGGCTGACAGCGCGCGGCAGCACGATCCAATCGTCGAAATTTTGGGTCACACAATTTAACCGTACAAATCAGAAATAGAATCAAGTTGCGGTTACTCGGCTACAGCATCAACTTGAACCGCGAGGTAAGAGCTCCCCTCACCCCCACGACTACGCATGTATGATAACGTCCTTGAAGAGAATGGGCGAAGCATGCTCAAACCTTAGCTGCAAATACTGTCGCTCGCAGCCTGCATATGTATGCAGCAATGGAAGACCGGAGTGCATGGCCCGCAGCGAATAGTGCAGCCACAAGGTTGTCAAAGTGCCATTCATGGGCGGCAGCAAGATGCGGCGCCAACCAACGAAAATGTTGCAAGGGGTCGCGATTGGCCAGATGGAGTGAGAATTTGGAGGGTCGGCAGTGCAAGTGGCAGACGGCCCCTGGTCTCAGGCCTGGTTGATGGCTTGGCTGTTGGGCCATCAACGCTCATTGCATTCTCCTTTGGTAGATCTATTCCATTTCTCTCCAGTGTGCTTACCGTTTGAGCCGGCGTTCACTTGCAGAATAGAAATGTGATCGACAAGGCCGGCTAAATTCAACACCCCATTTGGGATGCATTGCGACATCAATTCCGTCTACGTGACATCTGGCTTACTCTTTGGGAAGAGTTGTCGGAATATTACATTGAGTGAAAAGCGCACAGATTAGTCCCATAAGTCCGATGTCTTTTCTGTTCATCTTTACAAACGAGTTCGAGACCCGGGTGAGCCGGAATAAATATACAGTCCGGCCTCACCAATAAGGTGATGGTCAAACTTGACAACAGACCTCAAAGAATCAATTTGCCTGGCCCTGGGCTACCTGGATCATGTATATGATCCCGTAGTCCACGTAAAATCACACTGCAGCCACGTAGCGCAACTAACCATAGATACTGAAAAGAGCTGACGTGCACCGGCTTTCGTCCATGAACGAGTGATTGTTCTGCATCGAGCTTGTGAGCTGACATCAAGCACATCTCAGATGGTAGGACAGGGCATCTTCCGAGTCCAGCAGCAGTCCCGCAAGCGCTCCTCATTCTTGGGCTCGCTCTCGTCCGGCTCAAGCTCGTCTCCCGCACAAGATCCACGTGATGACCCTAGCACTTGGACCACCCTCGTAGCAAGGTAGATACTACATCGTGTGCATCCTGACTACCAAGTGAGAAGCAGCCAGAGTGGAGTTCCAGTGTGCGTCGTGAGCGAGAATACGGACGGGACTGCGTCTCATAGCACCAAAGTGGCAGTATTCGCCTCTTTCGTGCAGATGGTGTCGGATGTTCAGAAATATGATCTCGAGGGTGACAAGCTGTACAAATGGCTTCAAGAAGGACGAGTGGCGTTCTATGGAGCATTCCAGGTCCCTCAAGAGTTGCGAGAGGGATACCAAATACTCTAGTCCCAGAGCTGCGCTGGATCTCATTAGTGTTGAGAGGTTCAGGCCGAATTAGAGGGAGACAGGTTCAGATAGATATGGGAACGATGTAAAATCTTCTTCACCTCACTGGGGAGATCTCCATCCATGAGCTACCAGAAACCTTACCATCAATCGGGCTTTGTACAACTGTTTCCCCATACCACACCGGGCGCAATGACCCGCGCCAGTACTTCTATTTGTAGACCCACCTACCAGATATTTCAACGCCTTTGGAACTATATTGGTCAATTGCATTAACTCCCCATGACAAGAGTCGATCTGGTCTAACACTCCTTTGTCTTTATTAAGAATGCGGAGATTCGCACACCCAAAATCGGAGGGCGCACACCCGCCCCCGTGCACAGATATTTATGCTTACCACCTATTTAGTATATACAACGTTAATTTAACTATATAACGAGGGTCCTTATCGCCCTACGATTTTCCTATATACCAGTTTATAGTGTTTTTACCCGTTTAATCTATACATATTATAATCTCGTTTTAAACCTTCTTATACTAAACTTTCTTATTATCGCTATCGTTGCCGACAACATCCTTAGCCGTTAAATCTATGTATAGCAACTGGTTAATAATCTTTCTTACCATTATACGCTGCTTTTTAGCGGCTAGTCTTCTATTTACCCAGATAAGAATAAAGCTACTAGTTAGCAACAACTTATTAAGGGGAGGGGGGGTAAATAAAAGTATTATAAAAACATTATAATAAAGTATAGTAATAATATTAAAATTAAATTAATAGGTTAACATTATCTTTTTTATAAACCTTATATTATTTCTATAAAATAAAAATAATATAATACTTAATCTATATTAAAATATATTAATATAATATTAATATAATATTAATATTATTATAGGTTAAGTTTTATTATTATATAATATAGGGTATATTATATTTAAATATATTATATTAAGTATAAAGGTGGCTATTATTTTAAGTAAAAGCTATTATTAAAAGGGTAATAGTTATAAGCTAGTTTAAGGAAGCTATTTTAGCCGGATTATTTATTAAGCTAAATAGCTATAGCTAATTAATCAGCTATACTTATTATAGCTAATTACTTATAAATTAATATTAATAGTGTTTTACTTTAGCTTAGCTATAATTACTATAGGCTTTAAAAACGTAATTTCCGAGGTTTCTTTTATTATATTATAATATTAATAATAGCTAATATAGTTAACTAGTAAATGGCGGATATTATTAAGTGGTAAACTTTATACCTTTTTGCGGGGTAAACTATATAAAAGTTACTTACCCTAACTATTAAGGGAAGCTAATAAATTTTAACTATTTATTAATATTTCCTTAAAACCTTTATAACTTAATGGAAAATTAATATATAAAGTTATAACTTAAAACTTAATTTTATTATTTATTAAATTATATATATATAAATTTGCATTTATTTTATATTATTAGTAAGTAAAGTATACGGATTAATAAATTTCGAGATTTATATATAAATATATAGAGCTTACTTAAAGTTAATAACTTTAACCCTTATATATAACCTTACCCTTAGCTTTAAATTATAAAAGAAACTTATAAAACTTTAAATAAGTTTTATTTTTATTAGAAAAACTTTTAAAAGAGTTTTTAATTCTATTAAAGGAAATAGAAATTAAGCTTAAAGTTAATAAAAGTTATAAAAATCCGCTACTTATTAATATCCGCCACTTACTAGTTAACTACATTAGTAGATAGCTATTAATGTAAACTAATTAATAATAACTAGTTTAGTAATTAATAAGGCTATAAATTAATTAAGGGACTAGGCTATTAATTAATAAAGGCGTTAATAATTAAAATTATAGCTATTAAAATTAAAGTTATTATTAAAATTAAAGTTGCTATTAAAGTTTAAATTGCTATCCTCCCTATAATCGCTATTCTTTCTATAATTACTATTTTTCTTATAATTATTATAATTATTCTTATAATTCTTTATCTTAATTAAGTAGCTATAAACGGTATCGATATACTTTTAATTAAAAGAGAATTTTAGCCTTATAAAGGTTATTATTATTTTATTTTAAAAAGTTTTTAATAATTAAAAGGTATATTAATTAATTACTAATTCGGCTATTATTTAGGCCGGTATAGGTTTTATATTTTTTAAAAAAAAGTAATAAAGTTTTTATTTCTATAATTTATTAATTACATTAAATATTTCGAGAGTTTAGCTATAAAATTACTTTTAAAAGTTATAAAATACTTCTTTATTAATAAACTTAAAAAGGCTTAGCTTTAATATTTAATAAGCAATTATTATAGTAATTTAAATCTTTATAAGGTTATTATTAATAGGCTTTAAATTAAAATTATTATTACGCTAAAGGTTATAATTAATAAGACTTTAGCCATTTTAATTAATATAGAAAGTAGCCTTAAATTATTTAAATTTCTTTTAAATTTTCTTTTAAAAGCTTTAGCATTATAATAAATACTTTTTTTCGGTAAGCTTTACAATTAAAGGCTTTTAAAGTCTTTTTAATAGTTAGGCTTATAATCTTCTTAATAAGCTTTATTATCGAGGGGCTTTATAATTAGGCTTGCGATATTTATAAAGTAATTAAGTATTAGCTAATAGGTAATCTTTAGCAATAGCTAATATAATTATTATAATTGCTTTATTTTATTAAAAATATTATGACGCTTATTATTATAGCTAATAACCGGCTTAAAGAATTATTTACTTATAAGTGGTAATTTTTTAGTAAATGGATATTATTATTATATAGGCTAACTAATAAAGTTTTTTTTAATTATAATTATATTAAAGAAGGGGGAAAAAAGTAATTAAAATATAAGTAATAAAGTAAAGTTATTAAATAAACGTTAAATAAAGATAATAGTTTTATAAGTAAAGAATAAATTAATATAATAAAGGTAAACTAGATAGTAATATAAGTTAAATTATTTTAAATATATTATAAACGCTATAAGCCGTTTAATAAAAATTAGTTTAATAGTTTTTCCGGTTAACTTATTATATAATTTATATAAGGTAAAATATAAATTATATCGATTTAAAGTTTCTTTTTAATTTTAAGCTTTTTAAATTAATTATATAATAATAAGGGCTTAAGGGCTATAGTTATAATAAGTATAAGTATAAGTAAGGGTAAAGGTAAAGGTGTAGTTAAATAAATAGGAAAGGAAAAAGCGCTTTTAATTATAACGTTTTTTATTTAGCTTATATAAAAAGGCTTAAAGCTATAGTTATAAATATATAAAAGTAAAGGTAATAAAATAAAAAAGTTATAAAAAAGATTTTTAATAATAGTGTTTTATATAATATTATAATTAAAGGGTAGGTTTAGTTATTATAAGCTAATTTATAGCTTATAAAGGCTTAACGGTTTAAAATTAAATTAGTAAAGGTGTCTTAATTAAGGTTATTATTATAAGAAAGATTTTCGATAATAAATTATATAATATAATATATTAGCTAAGTTATTAAACTTTTTATAGCTAAATATATATAAAATATTAGCTTTTAAAAAAGTTAGTAATATTAAATAGTTAATCTCGATAATCTTATAAATTATATATTAAGTAATATATTTAAGGTATTAATAATAAGTTAAATAATATATTTAAGGTATTAATAGTAATTATAGTAATTATAACTTATAAAATAATATTAATTTTAAATATAAAGATTATTATTTAATTTATTTTATAAAGTAATATATTTAAAGTGCTAATCGCTTTTAAATAATAATAATTATAGTTTATTTCTTTTAATTTAACTAATTTATAATACTTAAAATATTATTAATTAATATTAGTTAAGTTTTATTATTATATAGTATAAGGTTTACTATATTTAAATATATTATATTAAGTATAAAGGTAGCTATTATTTTAATAAAAAGCTATTATTAAAAGGGTAATAGCTATAAGTTAATTTAAAAAAGCTATTTTAATTAAATTATTTATTAGGCTAAGTAGCTATAACTAATTAATTAGTTATACCTATTATAGCTAACTGCTTATAAATTAATAATTAATAATTATTTAATTTATTTAAGTTTCTTTATTAAGCTAAAATAATAATAAATATTTAAGAAAAATAAGGTATAATATATTTTTTAAAATTAATATAATAGGTTTTAATATATAAAGCTTTTTATAATAACTTATTAATCTACTTTTATAAGCTTATTTATAATTAAAAGCCGCTATTTTATATTAATAGCTATAGCGTTAAGCCGCGCCTAAGTTATTTATACTAATATTTTTAATAAGCTATTAGCTTTAATATAAATTAATCTATTAAAGTTAAAGCTATTATAGGCTATAAGTAACTTAATTTAATACCGTTAAATATTACCGGTATTAGTATATAAAAGTGCTATTATTATATAACTTAAATAAATTATTTAAAATAAGCGATATTAAAAAGCCGTTATTACTTTAATTTTATAAAATATATATAGGTTTTAGCTTTACTTAAATATATATTTATCTATTATAACTTTCTTTTATAAAACTATTTAAAAGTAATTATTTAGCTAAAACCGAGATAATTATTAATTAAGCTTAAACCACTATTTATATATACTTAAAACCCTTAAATCTATTAAGCGAGTTTATAGCTATAATTAAAATAGATTATAAATAAAGTTATTATATTTTATTATTATTTTAAATATATAAATTTAATAGCCCCTTTTAAGTATAAGGTTAAAAAACTTATAATTATATATTTTTTTAAAAAAGTTAAATTTTATTTAATTATATTTTATTTCTATAATTAGGCTTTATCTTTCTAATTTATTTAAATAAAAGGTAAACCTTTTTAAAAAAGTATATTAAACGATTAATATCTTTTTTTCCTTTTAGCTTATTTCTCTTTAGCTTATTTCCTTTTAACTTATTATAAATCGTTACTTTATAAATAATAAACTTTTTTATTTCTTTTAAATAGATTTTATATATCTTTAAAATGCTAATAAATATATTAATTTATTAGGATAAGAAAGGGTTTTTATTTTTATACTTCTTTACCTTAATAAGAAAACTTTTTACTTAAGTAAAGATTTACTTATTATAAATAAAGTTTATTTCTATAACTATAAAGCTATTAAATTTATATATTTAAATAATGAAATATAGTGGCTTTACTTAAGTTTTAAGCGTATATAAATAATAGTTTAAGCTTAACTAATAGTTATCTTAATTTTAATAGCGCGGCAAGCTAAATAATTACTTTTAAATAGTTTTATAAAATAAAGTTATAATAGATAAGTATATATTTATAGAGCAGAGCTAGAACCTATATATATCCTATAAGATTAGAGTAATAACGGCTTTTTAATATCGCTTATTTCGAGCAAATTATACTTAAGTTATATAGCGATAGCACTTTCGTATATTAGTAGTACTTAATAGCGTTAAATTAGGTTATTTACGGCCTGCGATAGCTTTAACCTCGATAGCACTAGCGTAAATAGGCGCGGCTTAACGCTATAGCTATTAGTATAGAATAGCGGCTTTTAACTATAAATAAGCTTATAAAAGTAGATTAATAAGTTATTATAAAAAGTTTTATATAGTAAAACCTACTATATTAATTTAAAAGATATATTATACTTTATTCTTTTTAAACACTTATTATTATTTTAGCTTAATAGGGGAACTTAAATAAATAAAATAGTTAATAAATCTAATAGCTTTACTATATATAGCTATAGAAATAAACTTTATTTATAATAAGTAAATCTTTATTTAAGTAAAAGATTTTTTTTATTAAAGCGAAAAAGTATAAAGATAAAAACTTTTTTTTATTTTAATAAATCGATATATTTATTAATATTTTAAAGATATATAAAATTTATAAGAAATAGAGAAGTTTATTGCCTATAAAGTAAGAATTTATAATAAGTTAAAAGAAAATAAGCTAAAAGGAAAAAGAGATATTAATTATTTAATACGCTTTTTTAAAAAGGTTTACCTTTTATTTAAATAACTTAGAAAGATAAAGCTTAATTACAGAAATATAATATAGTTAAATAAAATTTAATTTAAAAAAGAATATAATTATAAGTCTTTTAACCTTATATTTAAAAGGGAATATTAATATTATATTAAGTATTTAATATATATTTAAAAATTAAGTTTCTTTTATCTTTTTTTAATATATTTAACTTAATTACTTATTTCTTATTTACTTTAACTATAAGCTTTTTAACTATCTATAAAACTATAAAAATATTTAAAAATAACTATAGATTTAAAGATAATAAGGTTTAAATTAATAGCTTTTTCGTTTCTAATATTGCTAAAATACGCTAATATAGTATTAATATAGTGTTAATATAAATATAATATATTTTTAAATATAATATAGCCCTTTAAAATAATTTTAATTTAATAGTATTTTAATAGCCTTTTCTTAATATTTTATTATAATTTTTAAATTTTAATTAAATATTAACTAGTAATTAAATTACGCGGTCTATTTAAAAACCCCCCCTCCCCCTAATAGGAATTTATAGCGGTAATATTAGCATTCTAATTAAGGCAGTCGGCTTACTACTGCGCCTTAAGATCTAATCCGAGATTTAAGCTGCTAGGGTATATTTTTAAAGCCTAATTAATTAATTCTAACAAGAAATTAATCCAGAAAATAAAGGGTTGCTATAGGGTCGTTAAGTAAGTTAGGTGGCGATAGCGGCGGTAAAGGCAAGTTATTAAAAGCACTACAGGTAGGCGTTAGGAGGTGGTAAATAGCGTGGTCTAATTAGCTACGGCTGCTTAGTTAGCGGAAATAGGTATACGCGCTTCTATTTTAGGTATGCGAATCTCCGTATTCTTTATTAAACCAGGAAGTGGTACATATGCCATGAAATGTTTACCTCCGCCCTTAGAGTCCGGTGCTCAGTACAGAGTATTGGATTAACATTAATATTTAAATCTCAGGCTATCTGTAGATCCTCCCTTTCGAGATGGTAGGAATCTTTCTACCCTGTCAAATTCATATAGTTAACTTGGAGCAAACTGCTGCACATAGGCGCTAATGACCCACTCCTTTTATGAGTAGTGGTCAGCAGAACGTCAGCGTTGGAAACAACAGCCGCCCTCGATTTGTCTCCTGTCTAGATATTTCTCGGCGTAAAGACAAGATCGAGCTTCGACACACCCAGCGTAAAATGGTCCAACAAAACTGCTGTGAAATCCTCGGGCCGCTGGCCCGGCGCAATGGTAATATCATACTGATGGGCAATCAACGCCGTCGCCATTCTCAGGTTCATCAACGCCAACTGCTTGCCAGGGCACGAGAAGCGACCCGTTGAGAACAGCATGTGGACGGATGCGTCGATCACGAGCTCGTCCCGTCGCGTGGTCCAACTCTCTGGGATGAATTCGTCTGACTGCACAAAGGCGCGCGGGTCTCGCATTATGAGGTTGTTTGCGGTCCGCACGTTGATATTGCCCGGGATCTATCGGTCACCGACCCGGAGGCCCTCAGTCGGCGTCTGGCGCTGGAGGCCAGATGGGTTGGGGTTTATGCAACGAAGTGACTCGTCAATGCAGGCTTGTAGGTACTCAAGTTTTGCTAGCTCAGAATTCTCGACGGTCTCGGTTTCTGAGGTCCCTTGGTGCTTTATGGAGGTGTCAACCTCCTCCTGTAGTTTGCGGTAGACGCGCGGGTGGCACACCAAGTTGTAGAAGAGAGTTGTTAGTGTCAACCTCGTCGTCTCACTTCCGGCGACGACAATCAATCCTACGTCAGCCTTCGTGTTGGCCGTCTCCTGCTGTGAAGGGGCTGGCTTTTCCCGGTACTCTGACACTATCCACTGAAACACATCGGGTTCTTTCGGTTCGCTACGAAGGCGTCTGCTGAACAACGCGTCCTCAAAGTCGTCGAACTCGTTAGACTCCCGGTTCAGAATTGGGATTCGCTTGACGATGGGGAAGACCCAGTGAGTGGGCGAGACGACCAAAACATGGGCTGGAAGCGGGCGGTTGCCTTGTAATAGTAGTCCTCGGCGTTTTCTCCGTCAATCTGAAGCTCTCGCTAAAGGCCATGTCTCCCATTATATCGAAGCCCCAGAAACCGAACCACTGTGTTACGTCAAGTGGGCTGGCTTTGCTGTCCCTAATCAATCCCTTCCAGCAGCTGTGTGGTATAGCGGTTGACACGGCTCTCATAGCCTCGAAGTGCTGCCCTCGTGAATCAGTGTTTGATCAGATACTAGAGACTTTACCCAAGTCGATTAAAGCACCTACCCTTGCTACTAAAGGCCTTGTCCCACAACTTGCGTCGTTGCGAGTACCTAGAGTTGACGATCACGGGCACCCTGCATGTTGACTTTCGGGTACATCATGTCGTACCATGGCCCTTTCGTGCACGAGCTCGGCTTGGTGTTGGTTCCATGAATGGCAGCCATAGCCTACGGGCTTGCAATTGATATCTCTCCGGGACCCGTCTCACGAAATCACCATACTTCTTATGAAGAAGCTCAACCTCGTCGCACAGCCGCAATTTCTTGGCAGCCAGGGCTGTCTGATAGAACTGGGACAATCGAGCCACGAATGGCCCCGAAGAGCCGCGACGAGTGAGGCGGTGGAAGAAAGCGCGATATACGATCATGTTCGACACTATTCCTGAAGTAAGCCCTGCCACCAAGCTGCAAGCAGTGCTCACGCTTTGCAACCACCCATTTCGTGATTGAGTAACTTGAACATCGAAAGTAGCCAGCAGACAAATGACCACTAGGTGAATAAGTTTGAACCTGAACGCCAAAAGGTGCCATTCTCCGTGTCGGAAAAACAAAAACATGCAGGCCCGCTCCGATGACAAGAGACTTCATTCCGAGTGGGAGGTCCATTGTCGCGTCGATTTCCTAGATATTATTCTCGAGCGAGGTATGACCTTAGATTGTGAAGGGGTATCCGGATCTAGGATGCTTCTTCGCTTTATGGTAAGGCGATGCGTGCAACGATCACATTTCGCAAATTCTTCCACCTGAGCGAGACAAGCGTGAGGGAATGTCAACTGGTAAGACTGGACTTTCAACGGACCCATGTGTTACAACGCTCAACCGAAAATTGAATTACTGAGCAAAAGTGCTGTAGGATTTGAAATGGCCTATTGGTCAGCGCCACGCACATGCAGTGTTTTATCGTTTCCGCTCTTATTGGTTGCATGGGCAGCCGTTGGCCAGACTTTTTCATCGTGTAGCGAAATCTTCCCTCTTTCGACAGCTGCAATGCTGACGCTGACCCTCGTATTGGGCAGGATCTTCGATCATGCCACGAGAACCTGCCAAAGGCTGAGGAGCTAACGTACGCATGGGGGCCGTCAAAGTTTCTCACAAGGACTACCTCTGCCACATATTTCGCCAAGCAATTATGTCCTTTTTGCCCTTCCCCCCAAGACACACGCTAAGCACAGAACTATGGAAGCAGGGAAATAATATCAATTTGGAGACATTGCCCCCAAAGGATTATATGTCTAAGACATCAATGGGTTTGAGTTGGGATCACATTGGACGGACCCGGTTACTCAACCAAATCCTGCGCGGCTCGTTAGGCAGATTCTCGCTTCACGTGTGCATTTTCGGCCGGAGGGTTAATAATAGCCTGGTATTACCCACCAAACTTGTTCAAATATGAGATTCGTCTTCTGCGGTGGCACCCACCAACTTGAGATGCAATATGTATTTTCTGATATGTGTGATTATGTTCTTTTCATAAATGTCCTGTCATGGCCACTCCTCTGCGTAAGCCTGACATACGAGGTCGATGTCGCAGCAATCGGAGAATTTTCTCTTTTCCTCCCATGCTCCGAGTCGTTCTCTCACAGCCACGAGACGATATTCCATGACGTCGAGGATATGAGGTTAACATATCTTGGTCTAGCGGTAGCTAATTCACCCATGTCTCACGCTTTGTCGCCTCGTGTCAGCCACGGCGCCAAACCCAGAGCCTTGGATCCCAGCTCCGTTCAGCTGCCCACCTGTGCGGTGTGTTTCTGCCTCCTCAAGCGTCTTATCCTCACCTTTTGCTGACCATTGCCTGATGCCAGGCACCATGTTTTGCCAATGGAGTTTCTGAGTCACCATGTACAGCAACCAACGCCACTTGCATTTGTCTTCACACAGACTCGATATCGGCCACCATGAGGCCTTGCCTACTCGCGAATTGCACAACGATTGACCAGCTCCGCACTCAGAGGTACTCTGCTGTAGTGTGTGGCGCGCCTGTCCGGGATGAATCACAGTCGATTATTGTCGCTATATGGGTCTTTTTCTCATTTGCCCTCACCTCCGTGGTCCTTCGTTTCGTCTCAAGGGTTCCTTATTTCGGCGGCCGCTTGGGTTGGGATGACTGGACAATACTCATCATGCTTGCCGTTCAGTTACCACTCAACATTACATTCCATTACTTGGTCCATTATGGGTTCGGTAAAGACATCTGGATGCTGGAGGAGTATCAGATCGTCGCAATCTTCAAGGTAAGCAACCCCATCATATGTAATTTTCGTCTAAGACACTCACAGGCTTCTCGGTCAGTATTATTTTGCCAGTGAACTTTTGTACCTCCTTGGAGTTACCTTGTTGAAAATATCCGTCTTGCTACAATATCTTCGTATATTCAGCTTCCGAACATGGGCATATAGTCTCATGGCTATATCAAGTGGCTACGGGGCGTCGTTCATCATAGCAACGCTTGCCTCCTGCCAGCCCTTTTCGTACTTCTTCCACAGGTGGCAAGCTGAGTACAACGGCACTTGCATCAAGATCGACCGTGAGATATACGCGTCAGCCGTCGTAAACATCATTCTTGATGGTATCATCACTCTCTTGCCGACGACACAGATGCAAGTCTTATTTACCCCGGCTCCTGTCCCTAATTGATTAATGTCGCTAATAATTGGCCCTACCTACCAGGGGGAGGGGGGGTAAATAAAAGCATCGCGAAAGCACTATAATAAAGTATAGTAATAATATTAAAATTAAATTAATAGGTTAATCTTATTTTTTATATACCTTATATTATTTATATAAAACGGAAATAATATAATACCTAATTTATATTAAAATATATTAATATAATATTAATATTATATTAAGTATTTAATATATACCTAAAAATTAATTTTTTTTATATATTTTTAAGGTACTTAATTTAACTATTTCTTTCTTTTTTTCTAGCTTAATTATAAGCTTTTTATCTATTTATAAAGCTATAGAAATATTTAAAAATAGCTATAGATTTAAAGATAACAAGGTTTAAATTAATAGCCTTTTTATTTTTAATATCGTTAAAATACGCTAATATAGTATATATATTAATATAGTGTTAGTATAGTATTAATATTAATATAGTATAGGCTAAATGATTGCTTTCGAATGGTCTTGCAACACAGCGGAACAAGGTTGTGATGGGTGTGTGTTTAAGCAGAGCCAGAACCTTCAGGGCAATAGCGGCTTTTTAACATCGCCCATTTCGAGCAACTTATGTTTGTAAAGGCCTAAGTCACACGGCGATGGCACTTTCGCATAGTGCTTAACGGCGTCAGACTAGGTTGCCCGCGGCCCGCGATGGCTTTAACCTGGACGGGCTAATAGCACCGGCGCGAACAGGCGCGGCCCAACGCTACGGCTACTAGCGCAGAATGGCGGCTTCTGACTACAGACGGGCTTGCAGAAGATTAATAAGTTACTATAAAAAGTCCTATATAGCAAAACCTACTATATTAATCTTAAAAGATATATTATGCCTTATCCTTCTCGGACACTTACTATCGTTCCAGCTTAATAGGGGAACTTAAATAAATAAAATAGTCGATATTAATATAGTATATTTTTAATATAATATCGCCGTTTAAAATAATTTTAATTTAATAGTATTCTAATAGCCTTTCCTTAATATTTTACTATAATTTTTAAATATTAATTAAATATTAATTAGTAATTAAATTGCGTGGTCTATTTAGAAACCCCCCCTCCCCCCGGTAGGTATTACAGTCTGAACCTTCGGATGACTCTAAAGAAAAAACTAGTCGTGGCCTCTATCTTTCTTGCCGGCTTTGTTGTCACAGGAATCAGCATTGCACGCTTCGTAGTCCTCAATGGGGCCTCAGACGCGAACTTCACATGTGAGCCTGTGGAACTTCCTGCGCGATTGATAGACCCAGTTGACTAATTTCGTGCCCATTCAGACTCCTATGTTGGAGTGAGTATTCTGTCCGTAGCAGAACTCAACGTTTCGATAGTGCGTAGTCGCCTGTTCCCCTGGTCTCTTGTGCTTTTTTTTCTTTGACCGTTATTCTTCTACGAGCGACTTGTTGACGTCAATACACAGGTGAGCGCGTCAGTTCCCGCAGTCATCTCGTTGATACGTTGGCTCATGGGGAAGACGGGTACCACCAAAGGCTCATACGGCACCTCTGCGGACTTGACACCCGGGCCCAACTCCGACCAAGATGCAAAGAAAGGCTCACGCGATCGGTGGCATGGATTTACAGATGTTTTCTCCACACGTGGTACTGCCAACTTAGTCTCAACCCATCCAAGGTCCCCCTCACACTATAGCAATGACGAGTTTGAGCTGCTCGAAGACCCCGTGGTCCAGGAATCAAGGCCGCAAACTGCGGGCTACAATGGAGATCCACACCCTTCGGATCAAGACGCATACTATGGGCCCCAACATCACAACGAGACTCCAGTCAGTGGAGAATATACCAGGAGCGCGATGTAATCTATGGCTCTTTGGTATGAGATTGGCGTTCTCAGATTTAGCATGAAAATAAATCAATCGGATTTTGGTAGTTCGTGATTATTCTTTCACAACCTGACAATAAATTTTGCAAACATAAGCTCTGGTATGTAAGTAAGTGCTGAAGGAAACAGAGGGAACAAATTGTAATTTCTCTGAAAACTGAAGACCACCACAGCAGCAAGCCCCTGGCAATTGTTTTTAATGCCTTGGCACTGAGAATAAAGATATGCTCAGTACCAAACGTATTATAACGTTAGACCGGTCTTGGTTATGCTTGAGGTTACACGTGCGTGTGGTTCAAAAAGGCAGTCCCACGGACAGATGACGAGCTAAATGCCCTTTGGTGTGTTATTCATTGCACTCAAATTGGACAGTCCAACCCTCAGGATTGCAAAGGGCTTTTCGCCGCCTCGGAAGCGACTTGACTAATTCGTTTCCGTATCGTCACGACTCCGAGTCCGCTCCTTCGACTCAAATGCCTCTCCTTCTTCCTGAATGCAAACGGTGCCAAGTTCCGAAGATCCGTAACGCGCTCCTTCGCTCTTGCCTTAGCATTTGTGCTTGTTTGGATGAACCTTGACCTTGCCTGAAACGTAGCCGTACTGGTGGAAACTCTGAGCCGGCATGAGCACTGGCGTCCATCTCGTGGCCGCTGCGGTCACTACAAGTGCTCTTGCCCTCATACGCACGATAAAGTCAGGGATCGGTCCCTCGTTCATGCCAATTTGGGGGCTAGTATGACAGCTTGCCTGACCCAAGAGGCTCACCAGTTGACGCAGACCTCCTTGTAAGGTGTTATGTCCGTCGTGTATTTCTGGAGTTCCATGGAAATGCCGATTCTCGCATTGATTCTGTTCTTCTCGACGTTTGTGCATTTCTCAATCTGTTTGGACCATTGATCAGCCCTGTGCCTTGTCCTCTTCTGGGTCTCGCGTGGGCTCACCATGGAACCGACCTCATAATTTCCAGCCATGTCTGCACGCAGGTCGTTGAAGGCCTTGGTGATGGCATTGTCGTCCCCGACATAACACCAGGTCATTCCGTCGTTGTAGCACTCTGCCAGCACTATACTGACAATAAACGCCAGCAAGGTGACAGACACAGCAAACAGCTTAGACTGCATGATGACTTCCGTTGGGATTTGTGACTGATGAAGGATAATGTTATGGTGATAGCGGGACTGCCCTCTGGCATGAGTCCCTTTCGTGCACTTAATGGATAACAGGTGAGGTGCATCGTCACTTGCATGTTTCCAGATCTTTTCGTATTCCTTTCACTGACGAATGGCCATCGGAGCTGCAAAAATGTCGGATCCGGATTGTGATTATGGATCCGAGCGACTTTCCCCGCCCAGATAGTCATGTATCCATCGCCTCAGCAGTGCCCGCAATGCTTAGGGGAACACCACAAAATTTCCCTTCCCCCTCACCCTCCCCCTCCCCGTCTACATCTGGATTATATTGATGCCAGCTGACCGCCTTGGCTCGCCGTGGCAGCCCGGTACGCTGTGCACTACGCTCCCGCCCGGTGGTCCTCTTTCCCCTTGGCATCCTCTCTCACCCCGGCATCCTCTTTCACCTGGACATCCTCTTTCGCCTGGTGGTCCTCTTTCCCCTGGGTCGCCCTTTTCACCTTCCCGCCCCGTCGCTCCTGGCGGGCCTTTGTCACCCTGGGGTCCCGGTGGGCCGTCCTCACCCGGCTGTCCCGTCATTCCGTCTTGTCCATCTTCCCCGGCGGGACCTTGAGGCCCAGGCACACCTTGAGGACCAGGCGGACCTGGTTGACCAGGCATACCTGGTTGACCAGGCATACCCGGCTGACCCGGCGTGCCATGATGGCCTGATAGGCCTTGAGGACCAGGTACGCCTTGAAGACCAGGTACGCCTTGAGAACCAGGTACGCCATGAGGACCAGGATCGCCTTGAGGACCAGGATCGCCTTGAGGACCAGGAGCACCTGGGGGACCAGGTACGCCTTGAGGACCAGGTACGCCTTGAGGACCAGGTACGCCTTGAGGACCAGTATCTCCTCGCGGACAGCGCTTACCTGGGGTACATGGTGGTCTTGGTCCAGGAGGCGGACATCCTCCATCTCGATTCAAGTAGACACAACAAAACCAGGCTAAGAAGAAGAGGCTGATAGCCAACACAACGCCAAAGACAATCAAGCCTGTTCGGGCGGAGTTGTCATTACTGGATGCGTCTCTCCTCGCGATTGGGTCTTTTGCCACGTAAATGTGGTGACTGGGTGTTTCGTCTCATAGGTCGTTAGCGGTGAGTCAGTTTAAGGCGAGGACTGGACAGCCTGTGATCGGAAACACGTCTGAAAATACCTCTATTTTGATCCCGACAGAGTCTCAAGATCGTCGTTGCAAGCCGTGAACAAATTTGCGGCTTCTTGGGTATAAACATCGTTTATCGGCAGACGTGCCTGAATATTGACAGGTCGTGTTACGAAAACATGAACATGCGCCATCAAAGAAACGTCAATCGCATTTGGTTCCACCTTCCGGCAAGTTGAGGCATTATGTGGCTCGCATTTTATCTCCCCATTGCAAAGTATCCGTTGCGAAGTGGCTCGAGCCGCACTCGAGTTACTCAAGCCCGGGTCAATGATAGTTAAGCTACATCTCGGGCCGTGGGGGACTCACCGGTCAGTTGTAAGCCCTGTTTGCAAGGTCTCGGGAGATACAAGAAACGTCATTCATGTCTGTTGGCCCTGCACTATTGGATATGAAGATTATAGGAGGGTTGCAATTCAATGCATGCAGGCTGTCGAGAATGGCTAGCCAGCTGCGCCGCAGCAGTGGAGATTGGCGTTGGCAGCAACATGACGCTATACGCTACCATTGTGCTGCAGCCTGACGCTTGACTTGAACATGTTCATGCCAGAAAATCAGGACACAGCTACGCGCCTGTAACTCAATGCAACAATGCCCCTGGTCAATTGCTCGCATTCTCGTGGGGAAGATAAAGGCGATTGCAGTATTCAGTTGCATGGATGCGTTCATATTCTGTACATCTGACTGGCGCCTGAACTGCTTTGCTGGCAATCATCTGCCCAGCGCCACGGAAGCACTACTATTTGCTCACGACTCCACGACCAATCAACCACCCATGATAGATATCAAGATCTACACACGCATTGGAATCCTGTTGTTGCATTGTTGATAAATCTGCAGTGGTTGGGATAAGAGCACACACTCCACACGGTAGGCCTCAATAGGGCTCTCAGTTCCTCTCGAAAGGGTCATCCATTGCCAATGTCAAGGCAAAGCTCACCGTACTATGGGCTCAAGTTTTCATACATCAATTGAAAAACTTTGGACATGGAAATTCAACTCTTCGAATCGTCTTCTCTTGTATACAAAATCCACCCTGGAGCATCATTCCGTTTCCAGATTGCGCCCAATGTTTGACCACTGCGTATGGCCACAATCACGTCACGTGGCCACTGTAAGGGGAGCAAGGAGAAAGAAAAGTGACTCCTGACAGCCCGCTGAGGACGAACTCCACTTACCAACTGCCGTGGGCAGTCACCGTATGCGCTGTATCCACAATACTTCGGCGCTTGCCAACTTCAGAACGCGATCCCATCCTCTAACAGGTCGCCCTTTACTATGTATGGACTGGCGTGGTCGAGAGGTCGAGACTCAGGCAGCAAATGCTGACTTGGCCGCTCTTCACATATCTCTTTCCAACCCCACGGGTCTCGCTCTGTCCTGCGTACGGCGCGATGTTTACGTGGCCCCAGCGAACTCAGCCTTCGATCAATATGCGTCGCTTACAGGGCCATTATAACTCTCGAGATCACGTTGAGAACAGAAAACACCCCTGTTTAATCATTCTTGCGGTTTTACCCTGTAACATTGGCTTCAATATGGGTGTAGGTCAAGGCCAAGGACGGCCTCTTCCACCTGCGTCAAGAGTATCTCTGAACCTTGAGATCTATTACACATATGAAGCGAATCATCAGCAGCCACAGAGTACCCAGGTAGTCTTTCCCGTCCGACTCAGTGAAAATCAATACTTCCAAATCCGTTGCAATTTCGTTTGTACCATCTGACTCGGGATCAACTGCATCCCATTGGAAGTAGTCAGACTTGATGGCCAGCTACATTTTGTCGTGGATTCTGATGCAATCGCGATCACTCAGTCCCTCTAAGGCTCTATGCAGGTGGCATGTGAGGGAACACCTGACAGGCTGTGGCGCTCGAATGTGCTGGTCAGGTTGGTTGGGTCTCTTGTGGACCAGGAAAGTAGATTTAGTGGTAGAAATGTGCTCAAGGCGACAGGTGATACTCTTTTAACGGAAGAGGCGATCGACGATCCACTCAATTCGCACACTGGTATCTCGATAATGCAATGGAATATTGCTACTCTGACTCTTGAAGTTATTTGAACAAGTCCATGATAAGGCCCCTCCAAGCTCCAAAATCATCAACAAAAGACAATACCTTTCACCGAAGCCGTAACTCATACGATGCGGACGGATAGTATGCTGTTTTACATAGACCTACGACAAACACCCGACAAATACCTGACCATATACCAGAGCCTAAGCATTTGCTCAAGTCTTTGCTGTTGAGATCCGCGTCAAGAAAAACAAAATACAAGGTTGGCAGCCCGCCCTCATCTGCGATCAATGAAAAGTCCACGAAGCGTACGAGCTACAGGCAACCTGTAGGTGTTGGCGTCTTGACGATCAGCTTGCCTGACCCGCAACCCGCAGGGAGTGGGTGGCATCTGTTGATTGTACATACGTCGCCCGGAAAATTCCGTTGCATAGCAAAGGCATTCAAAGTCCGGCTTCTCGGGTATTTGGACCGAACGCAAGTAAGATATTCATGACCTAGAACGCTGCTGATATCCAGGCAATGGTGGGGGTGGGGGCCAAGACTTCTCAAGCAGGATTTCACCGTGACAGGTCAGGTCGTGTGGAGTCCCGAAATGCAGTCAACAAAGCCGAGGGTCGCCTCGGTACGCGTTCTGGCGTCCCAGCCAGATGGAGCCGAGCCTCAGGAAGCCTAAATCCAGGGCTAAGCTCAACGTGGGCCGAATGTAACGGTCTCACCGGCTGGACTACTAACAGCTTGTCGCACGTCATGAGCTCGTCGAGGATAGTGTAGCGCCAACTGTACATGCGCCTCCCCCTGAACCCGATACCGGCTCGCTGCTCATGATGGGAACATTGACATTGATTTCTCTTTCGCGCTTGTTTTGCTGTCTCATGAGGCCGCACATGATGATGGGAATAGCTTTTGATCGGCTGGAAAGATATCACTCACCCAGCAAGTGATGCAGGGTCGTCTTTCACATGGCATTTGGCATCGAGACCCGCTTGCTAAACCGTACACAGTACATAGCAGCACGGGGTACCCCAGCTGGACGCTATCATGATTCATGTGGATCTGGCGGACACACTTTCGGCCGTGTCATCGATCCGCCATCGCTCACTCCATTACCTCGGCATCTTTTAGGTTCACTTCGACGACAAGCCACTTGTCACGTCTGCTACTTTATCCCCTTACCTCGGTCGCTTCACCCTAGCACCGCAGACCGTGTTGTCGACTCAACTTTAGCACAACCATCACAATCACCATGCCTCCAAATCCAGATTGGGTCAAGCAGCTGAAGCCCGCCTCTCCACAGGGGCCTGACCTCCTGGTCGAGGAGCGGGCCAAGAGCAACATCGACGTCGATCAGCTCGCCGAGTTCCTCTTTACCAAGAAGACCCTCCAACAGAAGCAGGCGATCGTGAAGACCCTGTCAGCAGAGCCTGTCTTTGACAAGTCCAAGAACTACTTCCTCAGCCGTGAGGACCGGTTCGTGGCAGCCCTGGCCCGCGGCAAGCGCATGGAGCAGCTCTCCCGGAAGCACAAATGGTCCCAAGATGAGTTTGACTACGCCTACCAGCTCACTGGTGAGGCCACACCATTGGCGATGCACTACAAGATGTTCATTCCCACGATCCGCGAGCAGGGCACGCCAGAGCAACACAAGCTGTTCCTCGAGAAGGCGCAGAAGTTTGAGATTATCGGGTGTTATGCGCAGACGGAGCTGGGTCACGGCTCCAATGTCAGAGGCCTCGAGACCACGGCGACATGGAACCCAGAGGACAAGACCTTCACGCTGCACAGTCCCCATCTGACGGCTTCGAAATGGTGGATCGGTTCGCTCGGCAAGGTCGCCAACCACGCCGTCGTGATGGCGCAGCTGGTGATCAAGGGGAAGAGCTACGGGCCCCACCCCTTCATTGTCCATATCCGTGATCTCAAGACCCACGAGCCGCTGGAGAATGTCCACATTGGAGACATTGGGCCCAAGTTTGGTTTCAACACTGTAAGTAACAACCAACCCCTGACGGTGGGTGGGTGGGTGGCTATTGCTCGATCCCAACTGACACCACCACAGATGGACAACGGCTTCTTGCTCCTGAACAATGTCAAGGTCCCACATGTCAACATGCTCTCTCGCTTCTCAAAGGTCGACCCGGAGACAAGCAAATACATCAAGCCACCAACCCCAGCACTTGTCTACGGTACTCTCACCTATGTGCGAAGCACTATCGTGCTCGAGTCCGGCGCCGTCTTGGCCCGCGGCGTGACCATCGCCACCAGGTACTGCGCCGTGCGCCGTCAATTCCAGGATCTGGACGCCAAGGGCAGCGACGTGAGCGAGAACCAGGTGCTCAACTACAGCATGGTGCAGTTCCGCCTGCTGCCGCTGCTCGCCGCGACGTTCGCCCTGCACTTCACGGGCCGCAACATGATCTCACTCTATCAGGAGAATCAGAAGCGCCTAGCAGCTGGCAACCCGCCCCCCAGCAACGACTCCAAGCGCCGTCCTGGCCCCGAGGAGTTGACCCCGGGCGCCGATCTCCTGGCCGACCTGCACAGCACCTCGTGCGCCCTCAAGGCACTCTCGTCTACCATCGCAGCCGAGGGCCTGGAGGTGTGCCGACGTGCGTGTGGTGGACACGGATACAGCTCCTTCAGCGGCATCGGCTCGTTCTACGCCGACTACCTGCCGACGGTCACCTGGGAGGGCGACAACTATATGCTCACGCAGCAGGTGGCGCGGTACCTGCTCAAGTCGGCGCGCGCGGTGCTGACCGGCAAGGCGGCCGACAACGACACGACGCGGTTCCTCAACGTGTTCCTGAAGAGGCAGGACATCGGCGCGGCGTTCGACGTGCTGGGCTCGGACCAGGAGCTGGTGGACGCGTTCGCGTGGCGGGTGGCCTACCTGACCTTTGACGCGCTCAAGAAGCGCGACGAGGAGAAGCAGCCGTGGAACTCGCTGCTGGTCGACTTCTACCGCCTCAGCACGGCGCACGCGCAGTACATGGTGGTCAAGAGCTTCAAGGACGCGCTGCACAACAACATGGGCGGCATCGACGAGCAGACGAGGGGCGTCCTGCACACGCTCTTCAAGCTGTTCGCGCTGCACACGCTCGAGAAGGAGAGCAGCGAGTTCTTCAGCAGCGCCGCCACGACCATCAAGCAGATCGCACTCGCGCGCAAGCAGGTCATGAAGCTGCTCGAGGAGGTCCGCCCGCACGCCGTGCGCCTTGTCGACGCGTGGAAGTTCCCCGACTGGCAGCTCGACTCGAGCCTGGGCCGGTTTGACGGCAAGGTGTATGAGGACATGTTCTTCCGGGCGAGCACGCTGAACCCCCTGAATGATGTTGTGTACGACTCGAACCCGGACAGCCCGAACCTGATCAGGCAGGACAACCGGTCGAAGAGCAAGCTGTAGGGCTTGGGAGAGATGAGTTATTTGCTCACGCGAGGCGTTTTTATTGCATCCTAGATCATTGATGTTTTTAGATGTTTTCTTGGCTCTTTAGAGATGACCCATACACATAGACGCGTTTAAATAAAAAAAAGAAAGCACTCTACACTGCATCAAGCATGGCTCCTTTGGCGACGTGGATGACTGTGCATCCTGCTTCGGCGTTGGCCGTGAAGAGGAACAAGGCTCTGTTCGGCGATACCGCGTTAAAGCCGCCGTGTCTCCATCAGCACCGTAGGGTTATGGTACAATGTGCGGAACATGCGGCCGCACGCTTTGATCTGATAGTGCATTAACGTTGCACCAATTGTGGCTTCTGGCCGCATCCTCATCTTTCGCTGACGCCAGCCAGCCGGGCAAACTACAGCCGCATCATCTCGCGAGCGTCAGCACACTGTCTCATAAATTACAATATCCATGGCCGTGCGCGAGCTTTGTGTGCGTTCTCCGTTAGGTAAGGCCTCTGAAGAAAAATGCACCCAGAACCGGCCACATTAACGGGCCCGAAGTAATCAGGTACCACATTCCCAATACAATCTACCGGAATAAAGACAGGAAAGGCGCAGTAGCCATATCCGGATACTAACAAAGGAATATTTGTGCTGAAAAGTGAAAGGAGGACATATGTATTCAAGAGTCTTCTTTTCAGTAAGCAGAAGAATACAGTTTTTATGCTGGCTGTCCCTAACGACAAATTTCACCCTTGAATCTTCCTACCAGAGCACTTGCACATCATCTCTAGACTTCGTTGAATTCTACCAGACCATGGATCCAACCAAGGACGAGTCTGGTCTGGACTATACCCAGGATCCCAACTGTATCATACACTTTGTGGCCTCATCTCTCCCAGAACGTGAAGCGTTACCGAAGCTAGACGACATCGAACACAGGTTTTCAGGACCTATAAATTCATCCTTCACAGTCATGCAGTTGAACGAAAACAGCAACTATACAGTAAAACGAAATATATCTCTGGTTATGGAGGGCTGGACTATGCTCTATCTTAGAAAGATGACCAGCATTCCTATACCAACTGTATATGCTATCCTTACCAACAAGACTGCTAATCGCGACATTATTATCATGGAACACATACCGAATCAATCACTCGAGAAAACCTGGCCAACTCTAAGAGATGTAGAGAAAGAAGATATAGCGAAGCAACTCGCTGCCTGCTTTGCTGAACTGCGCGCGCTGCCCCACCCCGGCTTTTTTGGGCGCTCATTGCCTCCTGAGTTTGGCAACCTAGCTAAGCAGCCATTACCAGACCCGCTATTCAAAAACTTTGGGCAGTTCAAGGAATTCGGTGGCCCGTTCGAGACTGTAGAGCAGCTTGGAAAAGGTCTTGGGAATGCTATAGAACATAATTCTGTCCTTGAACCGGAAAGAAAAAAGTTCTTTATACGCCTTATACCAAGGATCCTTGGTGAAAGTCCGCCAGTATTCACCCATGGAGATATTCAGCTTCGCAACCTTATACTGAAGAGTAACGGCCAAGTCGTTATTATTGACTGGGGAAATTGTGGTTGGTTCCCGCCGTGGTGGGAATACTGTGTTGCAGCATGGGCTGCAGACTTCAGGACAGACTGGCCTACATATATTCCTAAGTTCTTATCTGACTCGCCTCAAGAGCTATGTTTATTTTTTATATTGCGGACTATATGGTTTGGATCGATTGTTTGATTCCAAAGTTCAACAGCTGGAGGCAGAAGCTGGAGGCAGATGTTGCCAGGTGCCAACTCAAGTAGCTAACATAGTAGGGTATACACTTATCACCTCCCTAGAAAATAACCTTCTATTTTAACTCAAGCGAAGAAATAATACCACTAATCCATAGGACCTCAATGAGATCGGTAATCCATTCTTGGCATGTTCGCAGTGGTTCCTGTGGATAAATCCGCTTACCGTTAAGGCGGTATCAAGGTTTCGGTGGCGCGGCAGACATAGCTAAGCACAACGTCGGTAGCAGGTATTACAGGTATTCGCCCAAGGGATAAAATCAAACGTTTCTGAAGCTGTAAGCTTTTTCAAGCTGTGAACATCTCTGCTCGCAATATCAGATCCGTAACACTCCCGCATTTACACCCATTACGAGGGCATAACTGCTCAACAATGATCAACAAGACAGAATGCATCTCATTGCTACTGGAGCAACGGGCCTAGTCGGCTCCGGCGTCCTCGACGCAATGATCAAGATGAAGGGTGTCACGAAGACATCAGTGCTAAGCAGAAGACCGATCAAGATGGCAGAGGACGCGAAAGACCCACGAGTCAATGTCATCATCCACAAAGATTTCGAAAAGTACGACTCGGAGCTGCTCAGCAAAGTTGACGGAGCAGTCGGGTGTGTCTGGGCACTGGGGCATCAGTCAAACCCAGGTCGGAAAGGAGTAGGCAGATTACTCTATGGGCTCCCCCTTTTGGGCAACAAACAGAAGCAACAGCTAACCGCCCATCAAGGGAATACGTCAAAATTACAAAATTTGCTTTACCCTTCGCGCAGCAGAAGCCTTCCAGACCCTGGGCTCAGAAGAACAGCCCTTCAGCTTCGTCTACGTCTCGGGCGAGGGCGAGACGGAGAATGTCTTGATGGCATTGCATCAATAGCGAGTGACAGCATCAGGAGTTGGATTAGATCTCGCGGATCCGTCTCGCATAATTTCCCCTCAAGGTATTTGGCTTACAAGTGAGCAAATTTGCGCATAGAAATATTTTGGTGAAGAATTCGAACATCAACAACGCCGAATGATTCCCATATGCTTCGGATGTAATATTGCTGACGCAATTCTAGTGTTGCTCACTCCTATTCCTCGTGAAATGGAATGCGTGGTATAAGTGAAAACTCCAACCCATGGTGCCTGGTCCGAGTCCGGAAAATATATGCCCTTCCCAATCGTGACGCGTGTTCTGCTGGGCCAATCTGCACCGAGATGTCCTTCCCCCCATGCCAATACTCGCACATATATGCTCCGGATGCCAAGTAACAGCGCCCAATGCAAACACAAGAAATGATACATATTCTCCAATTTCCAATGTTTTTAAGCCAGCCTCCTAGCTGCTCTGCTTCAGTAGCCCCTTCAGCTCGCCAAACTTGACCGGCTTGACGAGGAACTTGTTGATTCCCGCGCTGATCGCGTCCTCCTGCGCCTCGGCGCTCGCCAGCCCCGTCAGCGCGATGATCGTCGCAGCAGGCTTGACGCCCCTCTCGACCTCGAGCGCGCGGATCTTGCGCGCCGATGTCAGGCCGTCCATGACAGGCATGGACAGGTCCATCAGGATGTGCGTAAAGGGCTGCCGGGCCGGCACGCCGTTCGGACATCTCGCCGTCGCCGTCGTCGAGCCGTTGGCACCCGATGAAACGGTACTAGCAGCAGCCGACGCCGGTGTCCCGCAGGCGGACTCGTACTGCTCCAGCGCTATGAGCCCGTTGCTCGCGGTCGCGTAGCTGAGCTTCTGCTTTTTCATGAACATGACCAGCAGCTGCAGGTTGATCTCGTTGTCGTCGACGAGGAGGAGGTGGGGCCGGGCGGCCGCCGAGTCTGCGGCAGCCGCAGCCGCAGCCGCAGCAGCCCCCGACGCGCCGTGCTGTGGGATCCCCCCGTCCGGCGGCGCCGAGATGGACCGCGACGCCGAGAGCGCCCTGTCGCGGCACAGCGTCAAGTTCCGTGCCGCCGCGGCTGACATGGCCGCCGGCGCCAGCGACTCGGACGACGCCTCGTTGGCGCGGTCCGCCTCGTTGTCGGCGCCCGCCAGCACCCCCGGCCCCGGACGCTCAGGGAGTTGTTTGTTGATCCCACCGCCTGCGGGCGGGGTCTCTGGTGGCGTCTGCCCACCCGGGGTGTTGGCTGCTTCCTCGGCCATCCGCGCCTTCTGGGCCTCGAGGAGCATGTCCCTCTCGCGCCTGATGGCCTCCGGGTCCGAGTCCTGCCGCCCGATCACGATGCGCTGCCTCTGCTCCGCGATGGCGAAGCTGATGTCCTGGGCCTGCTTCTGCTCCTCGCCGAACTTCTGCATGACGCTGGCGAACTTGCGGGGTCCCATGGGCTGGGTGACAGGGACGGCTTGGATTCCTTTCTCGAGGAGTGGGCCGGCGATGTTGGCGCGGAATTCCGACGCCTGGGCCGTGTTGCTGCACAGGACAATGACATGTTTCGGGCCCTTCGCTGCCCCCGCATCGCCATTCCACTTGAGAAGCATGTCTTCTGATGTCGGGGGGACAGGAAAGAGCATGTAGCCACACGAAGGAGCATCCGAGGGACTCTCGCTCGATCCCATGGTCTCGCGGGACCTGTCCTCGACCTGCATCCCGAACCACTCTTCAGAATTACTCCGCAAGGTCTCTTCCAGGTAGTCCAAACCTCTGTAGTCCGAGTCGCGCAGCTCAAGGCCAGCATCCGAAGCAAGGTCGCAGGGGTCGACGATGCACATCCTTGACTCCCTCGCAAAGTCCTTGTCGAACGGATCATGTTCAGGCTCCTTTTCGACCGTCGGCAGCGTCAAAACCACATCAACCTCAGTACCCAGGTTCTGCGTGCTGCTCACCGAGATGGTACCGTCGAGGGCATCCACAATCTGCCGGACAATGCTGAGGCCCAGCCCCGTTCCCGCCGCGAAAGGGTCTTCTTGGGAGAAAGGGGAGAACAGCCGCGTCCTCTGGAACTCGAGTGACATGCCCTTTCCAGAGTCGACAAACCGTAACCGAACCCTCGAGCTTGTTTCGGTTTCAGACTCAACCTGTAGTGACACCCCAACGAAGCCTGCATCTGTGTATTTCAACGCGTTCCCCAGTAGATTCATCACGATCCGGCGGAGCGCCCCGGGCTGCGTGCGGACAAACCAGCTGGGCCGTGGCTTGATGTCCAGGATAACGACAGGATCAAAGTCAGGCAGCGGCGGAGTGCACACCCCAAGTGAGCCATCCGCAGCTGTTGCTATCGCTAGTCCTCCCCCGGACGCTTGGTGGTCATGGAGCGTGCCATGATGTGTCCTTCTGAACGCGTGTCCGGCCGTCACCGCGTCCACGACCTCCTCCACCAACGCAGCCAGGTCGAAGTCTGCCGTTAGACCAACGATGCTGTTCACGGTTTCTCGTCTCTGGCCCCCTGATCTGGAGTAATTGCCTCGTTTTCTCGATGAATTCCCCTTTCGGAGCTTGTTTATCTTGGCATAGTCGAGGACGTGGTCGATTGTGTCCAAAAGCGTCTTCCCGCATGTTTCGATCGATGTGAATAGTCCTGCTTGGTATGCCGACACGGCAGTCTCGTGAAGGAATTCCACCGATCCAAGGATACCATGAAGCGGAGATCTAGCTGTCGTCAGTTTGGCTCGATTCCATCGACAACCGTGCGATCTACTCACCGCAACTCGTGGCTAATCGAAGCGATGAAAGTTGTCTTGGCCAGATCGCTCTTCTGTGCCTTTGCCCTCGAAATCTCACTCATTATGCTGTTGCCAAAAGCTTTCAGGTACGGGAGCTCGTTGTCAGGATTCATCAGGCGGCCAGCTGTGGACGTCCAGATGAAACCCCCCGCAAGGTACTTTTCCTCCGTGAAATCCCATAGCGGCAGAAAGATCAAAGATCGGATCCCCGGGAGCACCTTGAGCAGCTCGCTCGGGATGAAGCGCTCCTTCTCCTTCTTGGTGCGCCCTGCCTTGTCGGGTCGTGCCGCGGTCGGGTCCAGACCCGGGTCAACTGCTGCCGGTTGAGGCTTGTCTTCTGCGGACAGCTCGTCACCTGAGCTGATGCCGCTGCCGGTGTCTGTGAAGCTGAAGAACTTCCCGTGTGGGAAGCTCTTGAGGTACCGCTCCATGTTGTCTTCTGGGAAGAGAAAGTCCTTGGCCTCCAGCCTGCCGTACTGCTCATGCTGGGATACCGACAGGCCCATGACCTCGCACGTCGGATGGCGTCGTTTTCCCCGCAGGTCGTCCACGGAGTCCCCCGAGTCCATCCGGCGGTTTCGTGGCCGCCGCGGAATCGTCGAGTCGCTCTGCCGGTCGCTGCCTGAGGTGATACCCGAGGAGACGTCGGCATGGTCTGTAGGTAGTCGGCCCAGACCTTGAAAGGTCCGGGATGAGGTGTTGAAGAAAACCACGCCGTCAGCGCCCGTGGAATTCCGTATGATATGAGTAGCTCGCTGCAGGATCTTGTTGGGCTCGTTGTCGCTGTTATTTTTGTTTGAAGTTTTGGTGGCCTCTTTCGGAGATGACGGTGCGGTGGATCGGTCGTCTTTGCTGGCAAAAGTAGTCAATTCGTCCAAATCTTCTAGCATCTTCTTCGCGTTCTGCGTCTGCTTGCGCATGACCGCAGATACGACAGGGGAGGATTTCTGGTCCTCGATCGAGGTGTTGATAGGCATGGTCGAGGTGGAAGTATTGACAATCGCCGGTTCATCGTCCCCGAGCGGAATACCCTCGATGAAGTCGGCGAGGCCTCGCACCATTCTCGACCCGTTCATCATGGCATCTCGGTCCTTGGCCAGCTCCAAGTGCTCCATGATGGTGGCAGCGACGTCCTCCATGAAAACCAGCTCGTCAACACTCAAACCGAACCGCGGCTCCTCGTTTGATACGGCATAGACCCCGATCCTGTGGCCAGCCTTCGTTGTTATCGGGACCCCAGCATAAAAGAGGACTCCAGGCTTCCGAACAACGTACTCCCGGTCTTTGAAGCGATCATCGAGGCGCATGTCAGGGACCACAAGCGCCTCAGTCGTGTAGGTGCGGCCATCATTGTCGGTGGCTGTGTACTTTGACTTGAAGCTGTGATGGCATACTGCATCGCTTCGCTTGATGATGGTGTTTCCCAGCCAGACCTCGTCGCCAGGCACATGTCGCCGATCAGTCATTAATGATAGCGTCCTCGTTGCCTCTGTGAGAATATACTGCTGAGTGCTGTCAATCAGAGAGATCATAGAGCGCCGGACACCAAGACGGAGGGCCGCCAGCTGGGCAAAGGCGGTGAGGGCCTTGTCGCCAGAGACTTTGGGCCTGTAGCCCTCGTAGGTGAGGCCCCATGCATTTTCGCCTTGTTCATCATCCTTGACGTCCACCAGGGAATTCTGAGCGTCCTTCCATGGCTTGTAGTACCTTTGTGGAGATATGTGTTAGTGAGGGCTGTGATACGATGGCCGGGATGGGAGCGTTAGAGGGCCAAGAGGTGCAGTGACTTGCCTGTGTAGATCGCGCTCGCGCGCCGCCTCAGGACGCATCGGTCGATTACCCTGCGGCCTGCTATCTAGGAACGAGCGCCGCTCCTGAGGCAAGGTGAGCTCGCGATGATGGGAAAGCAAAACTCGACGGATGGGCTTTTGCGCGTTGGAATCCGAGAATTCGATCCGATCGTCCCATCAGTTTTTCGTCATATCGGAAGTTTCTGCAATCGCCGGACGGGGACATGACTTGTAGGCAGGAGAGCAAAGACACCATTTGTGCCTCGACCCTCTCTTCTCTGCTGCCCCAGCTCACCGTTCCACAAAGGGCAGCGTACCCCACGGGCGAATCTGGACATCAGCAGGTGCCCCCAGGGGATCAACCAAATGGGCGATGGCATACCACAGGTCCGATCTGACCTGTGGCGTACGGAGTCCGCATCTCGTCCAGGACGGCCTAGAACTGCCGGTATCTACACCCATGGGCCCACTTCCAAGATTTTCGTGGCACCCAAATCTCAGCTGCAGCAGACCCACTTAGCCACCCAAACTGCCAGCTGCCAGCTCTTGTACTGGGGACGACTGCGCTTTGAGGGCTAGGTGTGTGGCCACAATGGGCACTCAGTTCCGATTCAGCGTTTCATTGGGCACGCACTCCGGCTTCCCGAGCTCTATCTGTCTTGGTACTGGGGGTGCGGCTTACCAAGAACCAACCAGCCAGCTAGACCTACGCTACAGCCCAAACACTACGAGTTCCGGATGAACCTGGTCTGCATCTAGACCACGTAGGCTAGTCTGCTCGTGTAGCGCCGTGTGTTGTCGGTGCTTGATGGGGCTGAACGACCTGGCCTCTCGCCATCGGACTTAGTTTTGCATAACCATCTGATGTCTGGTTGTTCGACGTGATGCACAGCATTTCCACGCAGCATTAGCAGGGGACCGCTGGCAGGTCGCAAGCACCACAAATCCTCGCGCACTTTCGTTTTCAGACAGTTCTGGATAGAGCTGGCAGCACTTAAAGCTGCTCTGCTACTGCCATGCCATCATCCATGCATGTAATGCCACAAACCACGCATTCGATCAGGTACAGGGAGAGAAATCTGCGCTTATATACTATGCATATCAAGGTGATATTCCGTGGGGTGGTGGATGCACAGTATTGTTGTTATTATCCGAGCCTCCGAATCTTCTATTGTGCCACGTAGTACCGAAGCGGGTCTCGGGGATTAGCAGCGACGTTTTCTGCAAATGTGACCATCAAACATCGTAGCGCACGCGATCATTCTCAAGCTATCATCTCCAAATGAATATTATTATATATCTTCCCCAGCGAACACTGTTAGCCGTCTGACGTGTCGCCCAGAGCTCAGCCAATAAAGTTTCAGAGGACTTGAGTCTGAATTGTTGCGCTCGTTCTACCCACTTCGAATCAGCTTCACATTCGTTTGTAGAATCAATTTTGAATCCGTCTCAAATACCAACAGCTCTCGAGGCAGATCCTCAGAGGAATTTGTGAAAAGAATTTAAAGAAAAGCTTGGCTCAGCCATTTCTGACGTTGTTGTGACATCAGTGCTCTCTCGACTATTGTGTTCAATCGGTCGTTATGTAAATATCCTACATCCAGTTTAGGAAGAGGGAGGAAAAAGACGGAAAAGGAAAAATTATTAAAAGCAGAACACAGCTTCCGGTGCATATGCCAGATATCCGAAAACCATGCAATTTTCCAGTGATATTTGATAACCTTTGTACCATGACTTGCAAGCCTTTCTCAACCCTTTCGTGTCTGCTCACAACAAAGACCTGGCCTCGCGTGAACTGCAAATTCAACAATCGAAGCTTCTTTGCCACCAGATTGTCTGTGCAAGCTCTATGATCCTTGATTTGATTGGTCTATTGATCTGTGACTACAAAAAGTGTCAACATTCTTTGGGAATCTACTTCGAGATGAGCATTTCTCAAAAAAGAATCAATTGTACCGGGCGCAGGACTTGAACCTGCAATCTCCTAAGTGTTGCTGCTGCCCCCAACCATAAAGACATCTTACCTTTAGACCACCTGGCATCAATATTTTTCGCATTGCGATATATAAGCTCATGGATAGTCCGCTACACGGTAGCCATGGGTGGTCTCAATCGTGGACGCTCAGATACATCACATGGCGGTACGTACTAGAGCGATTTTCTTCAATTTTGGTTGCTAGATCACATGTGAGGTTTGACTTGGTGCGGGCGTCCCTTTGCTTTGCAGACGAATTTGATCAACCATTCATTTAGAGACTAAGTTGGCGATGGCTGAGAAATTGACTGTCTATTCAAATAAGGCAAACTGTCTTTTTGTTTGTCTGTAGTCTGCCTATTTTGTACCACCCACAGGCCAACTCATGTCGTGGTTCGTGGGTGAAACTGCCGCCGGTCGCTAGACTGACGGCAGCAGTTTCACGGAAGTACTTCGAAGGTGTCAGAGCGCCGCGGATATTGCACAACTGGTTGAGATATAGGAGTGAAGAAACACGTCCACATGCGAAAAGAAAGAAATAGCAATATTCTGTTTGCATTCGCGTCAGCATTGGGCAGGGTTCACACGATATTGCGCCATGAAAGCGAAATGTGGGGCAGTATGCAGTCACAAGCATGATAAACGAGATCAACATTGAATCTACCGCAGGCCTCTTTGGCCAAGTCGCCAAGTCGAGCGGAGTAGCAACCAGCTTCCCCTTCGAGACAAGAGGTATCTTCACAGTTCTGAACGCTGCTGACGGTCCACATGTGCACGTCCTCATGATTTGTCCGCTGAATGGGGTCTTCGCGTGGGCCAAGACGGTGTGCATGCATCCATGGTGATATCTGTACCACCGCCCAGACGGTACCTGCTGTCTTTCTCAAGCGAAGTGAGGCCCCCCCCCCCCCCCGGCTCCTTAGCGCGGTCCCGACCGCCATACCAAAAAGATACCGTTTTTTCATAGAGATCGGAGATTCGCACCGGTCAAATCGGAGGGTACACCGGTACAAGCTATATATAGCCGCTAATGCTCACCCTTACACCCACTACCCACCATATAATTAATATATATATATAAATAAATCCCTCCTAGGTATAAGGTTAAAAAACCTATAATTATATTTTTTAAATTAAATTTTATTTAACTATATTACGTTTTTATAACTAAGCTTTATTTATTTAAATAAAAGGTAAACTTTTTTAAAGAAGCGTAATAAATAACTAACCTTTCTTTTTCTATTTAACTTATTATTTATTTTTACTTTATAAGCGATAAACTTATCTATTTCTTTAAAATAAACCTTATATATTTCTAAAATAATAATAAATATATCGATTTACTTAAATAAGAAAAGGTTTTTATTTTTACGCTTCTTTACTTTAATAAGAAAACCTTTTATTTAAATAAAAATTTACTTATTATAAATAAAATCTATTTCTATAGCTATTTATAGTAAAGCTATTAAATCTATATATTTAAATATTATACTTAATAATAAAATATAATAGCCTTACCTATTTATTTTAATTGTAGCTATAAACTTACTTAATAAAGTTTTAAGTGTATATAAGTAGTAGTTTAAGCTTAATTAGTAGTTATCTCGGTTTTAATAGCGCAGTAAGCTAAATAATTACTTTCGAATAGTTTTATAATATAGCGGAAAAGGTTATATTACTTAGTTTTACTAAATAAGTATATATTTAAATAAAGCTAAAACCTTTAAATTAATAGCGGCTTTTTAATATCGCTTATTTCGAATAACTTATATTTAAAGGCTTAAGTTATATAGCAATAGCACTTTTATATAGTGCTTAATAGCGTTAAATTAACTTATAGCCTATAATAGCTTTAATCTCGATAGGTTAATAGCTTATTAAAAGCACCGATATAAATAAATTAAGCGCGGCTTAATATTATAGCTATTAGTGTAAAATAGCGGCTTTTAATTATAGATAAGCTTATAAAAGATTAATAAGTTATTATAAAAAGTTTTATATAATAAAACTTATTATATTAATTTAAAAAATATATTATATCTTATTTTTTTAAATATTTATTATTATTCTAGCTTAATAAAGAAATTTAAATAAATAAAATAATCGATATATAAATAAATTAACTTTAATTGCTCTTATAATATAGAATTTTATTACTATATTATTTATATATGTTTAAAAATATTAAGTTATTAAAAAATATAATATTTTTTTATCTCTTTTAAATATAAGGTTAAAAGACCTATAATTATATTTTTTTTTAAATTAAATTTTATTTAACTATATTATATTTTTATAATTAGGCTTTATCTCTTTAATTTATTTAAATAAAAGATAAACTTTTTTAAAGAAGTATATTAAATAATTAATATTCCTATTTCCCTTTAGCTTATTTTCTTTCGGCTTATTATAAATTTTTACTTTATAGGTAATAAACTTCTTTATTTCTTTTAAATAGATCTTATATATCTTTAAAGTGCTAAAAAATATATCGATTTATTAAGATAAGAAAGGGTTTTTATCTTTACACTTCTTTACCTTAATAAGAGAATTTCTTACCTAGGTAAAAATTTACTTATTATAAATAGAGTTTATTTCTATAGCTAGCTATTAAATCTATATATCCAGAACTATACTTAATAATAGAATATAGTGGCCTTACCTAGTTAATTTAAGGGTTTTAGGCGTGTGTAAATAGTGGTTTAAGCTTAACTAATAGTTATCTCGGTTTCAGCTAAATAATTACTTTCGAGTAGTTTTACGAAATAAGGTTATAATAGGTATATATTTAAATAGAGCTAGAACCTATATATATCCTATAAGATTAGAGCAATAGCGGCTTTTTAATATCGCTTATTTCGAGTAACTTATATTTAAAGGCTTAAGTTATATAGCGATAGCACTTTTATATACTAATAATACTTAATAGCGTTAAACTAGCTTGCGGCCTATAATAGCTTTAACCTCGATAGGCTAATAGCTTATTAAAAGTACCGGTGCGAATAAGCGCAGCCTAACGCTATAGCTATTAGCGCAGAATAGCGGCTTTTAACTATAGACGGGCTTATAGAAGATTAATAAGTTATTATAAAAAGTTTTATATAATAAAACTTATTATATTAATTTAAAAGATATATTATACCTTATCCTTCTCGGATACTTATTATCGTTTTAGCTTAATAGGGGAACTTAAATAAATAAAATAATTAATAATATTTTTTTATATTTTTTTATTTAATTTATAATTATAATAAATATATTTAAAATTTATTATTATTTTTATTATTTTTATTTTTATTATTATCGCTGCTATTATTATTAAAAACGTATTTAATTAATTAATTTAATTTTTATAATATATTAATTATTTTTATTATTTTTTTAAATTATTTATTAATAATTTAAAAAGTTATTATTTAACCTTTATTTTATATTTTTATTTTTTAAATTATTATTATACTTATTATATAAACCTTTTTATTAATCGCTATAATAATATTTAAGTTTAATTATAATAATTCGCTTATTATTATATTTAAAACTTATATAATTTAAACTTTATATTATTATTAAAATAATAATAAATTAATATTTAATATAAAAAATAAAAATATTAATCTATTAATTTAATAAGAAATTAAAGGAAATAAATAAATAAATAATATAAGGTTATCGACTATTTTATTTATTTAAATTCCCTTATTAAGCTAGAATAATAGTAAGTATCCGAGAAGGATAAGGTATAATATATCTTTTAAATTAATATAGTAAGTTTTGCTATATAGGACTTTTTATAATAACTTATTAATCTGCTTTTATAAGCCTATCTATAATTAGAAGCCGCTATTCTGCGCTAATAGCTGTAGCGTTAGGCCGCGCCTATTTATGCCGGTGCTTTTAATAAGCTATTAGCCTTAATATAAACCGGTCTGTCGAGGTTAAAGCTATTGCGGGCTGCGAGCTAGTCTAACGCCGTCAAGCATTATGCGAAAGTGCTATCGCCGTATAACTTAGGCAAGTTGCTCGAAATAAGCAATATTAAAAAGCCGCCTTTACCCTAATCTTATAGGATATACACAGGTTCTAGCTCTGCTTAAATATATATCTATCTATTATAACCTTTTCTGTAAAACTATTCGAAAGTAATTATTTAGCCTACCGCGCGAAACCGAGATAACTGCTAGTTAAGCTTAAATTAGTATTTATATACGCTTAAGACCTTATTAAGCGAGTTTATAGCTGCGGTTAAAATAAACTATAGGTAAGGCCATTATATTCCATTATCTGGATATATAGATCTAATAGCTCTGCTATAAATAGCTATAAAAATAGACTCTAAATATAATAAGTAAATCTTTACCTAGGTAAGAAGTTTTCTTACTAGGGTAAAGGAGTATAAAGATAAATAACTTTCCCTATCTAAATAAATAGATATATTTATTATTACCTTAAAGATATATAATTCGGAGATTTATTTTAAAGAAATAAAGAAATTTATTGCCTATAAGTTAAGGATTAATAATAAGCCGAGGAAAGGATAGAAGGTTATAAGTTTAGTACACTTTTTTAAGAAGGTTTACCTTTTATTTAAATAAACGAAGCCTAATTACAGAAATATAATATAATTAAATAAAATTCAGTTTAAAAAACATATAATTATAGGTTTTTTAACCTTGTACCTAGGAGGGTAATATAAGGTTATTAAATAAAGTATAGCGGCAATAGCGGCGGCTAAAGGCGCTAGTGGGTGCAGCCACTAGCGCCGTTAGTGGCTTGTACCGGTATACCCTCCGATTTGACCGGTGCGAATCTCCGATCTCTTTTCATACGCGCGCCTATAGTACGCCTACCCTTCTTCTTCGCCCTTATCCTCGTCCTTATCCTCCTTAGCTTCCTACTTAATTAGTATTTCTATAGCGCTTATAAGCCGCTTAGACGCGTATATACGGTATAGTATCCTCTAGCCCCTTTCTAGTTATAGCAATAATATAAATAGTCTTAAGAGAGGCGAGAAATATAAGGTGCGTACTAGGTGCGAAAAGGGCGCAAAAACGCTATACGGGCCCGTTTAGATAGCGGAGGGTTTAATATTTTAAAAGTATAAAGAAGCGAAGTAAACGCTATGCGGGCGCGTGCGCAAAAGAAGGGGTTTTAAAGTAAAGTATGGCGGTCGGGACCGCGCCAAGGAGTCCAGGGGGGGGGCTTACTTCGCTTGAGAAAGACAGTGACTGGTTGGAGAAGGTAGCATCGGCTGCGGTGCTCATATGCGTGGGACGCGAGTATATAAATTGCAAGGCGCGGTCGTCACTCCCAACGTTGATGCCGGCGATTTGAAGCCGTTCTCACCTCACCCCTCGCTGTGTCTGTCCCTCGCTAGTCGCCATGAAGGGCTCCTGCACCTTCTCTTTGGCTGTCTCGGCCCTGGCCGTCCAGGCTGTCAGTCCGCCCCGGGGCAGTGGGTTCCCAAAGACAAATGGCACCCGTCTCATCTCATTCAATGAGACTGTGCCGAGTACACGCATTTCCCCCAGCTCCGTGTCTCTTGCCTGGGTTGCCGGCGAAACTGACGGCAGGTACATTTCCTCCGGTAGTGATGGTGCCCTGATCATATCAAACGCTGTGACCGGCGAGAACTCAACTTTTGTGTCTGCTGATCAGGTGCCGGCCGACAGCTACGATTACTGGATCAGCAGTGACTCCAGCAGAGTCCTCTGGGCTACCAATTACACGAAGCAGTACCGCCATTCGTACTT
Organism: Diaporthe ilicicola; assembly: GCA_023242295.1. Lineage (NCBI taxonomy): Eukaryota > Fungi > Ascomycota > Sordariomycetes > Diaporthales > Diaporthaceae > Diaporthe > Diaporthe ilicicola. The sequence goes on along the minus strand of JALPVH010000007.1, from coordinate 189,519 downwards.
TTCCGATTACTTCGTACTTGATGTCCAGAGTGGCGGCCTCACCCCGCTTGTTGAGGACCAGGTCGGCGATCTCCAGTACGCTGAGTGGAGCCCCACCGGCGATCGCATCGCTTTCGTCCGCGGCAACGATCTTTATATCTGGACGGATGGCGCGGTGACAAGAATCACCAGTGATGGAGGCCCCGACACATTCAACGCGGTTCCTGACTGGGTGTATGAAGAGGAAATCCTCGGTGACCGCTATTCTCTCTGGTGGAGTCCCGATGGGACCAAGGTCGCGTATCTGAGCTTCAACGAGACCGGAGTGGGAACCTTCACTGTGCCTTATTACGCCGCAAACACTCAGTACGGGCCATCCTATCCACGTGAGCTCAAGATTCGATACCCCAAGGTTGGCACGAAGAACCCGACTGTTCTTTTTAATCTACTCGATGTGGGAGACTCGACCGTCACGAACATCCCAATCGACGCTTTTGATGCCGACGATCTCATTATCGGCGAGGTAGTCTGGGTCACGGAAGACAGTTCGAATGTCCTCTTCCGCGCTTACAACCGCGTGCAGGATGCTGAGAAGGTGGTGAACGTGAACGCTCAGGATGCCACGACTTCTGTTGTCCGGGAGCGCACTGAGAGCACGGGCTGGCTTGACAACAACATTGCGATCCAGTATATAGGCGCTTTGGGGAGCAACGGCAGCACCAATGCTACATACCCAACCGACTCCAGTTACTACCTCGATCTCTCTGACGAGTCTGGTTGGGCACATATCTATCTCTTCCCCGTCGGTGGAGGGTCCGCTATTCCTCTCACCTCAGGGGGGTGGGAGGTCCGCTCGGTCCTCAAGGTCGATAGCACCCGCGGTCTCGTTTACTACACGTCAACTGAGCGCCACTCGACCGAGTCGCACCTGTACGTCGTCAACTACCGCACTGGTGCCAAGAGAGCTCTTGTGGATGACACTGTGCCTGGCTACTGGTCAGCGTCTTTCTCGACGGGAGGATCGTACTACCAGCTTTCTTACCAGGGGCCGGACGTCCCATACCAGGAACTGTACAGCATCAACAGCACCACGCCCTTGCGCACGCTCGAGGACAATGCTGAATTTATCGCCCGAATCAACGAGTATCGCCTGCCTGAGGTAACGTGGCTCGAGCTCGACCACCCCGACGGGTCAAAGCTCAACGTCCTCCAACGCCTGCCCGCCAACTACGACCCCAGCAAGAAGTACCCGGTGCTATTCAACCCGTACGGTGGCCCCGGCGCGCAGAACGTCAACAAGGCCTGGAAGGCGCTGAACTACAACGCATACGTCTCGTCCGACCCGGAGCTGGAGTACATCCAGTGGGTCGTCGACAACCGCGGCACGGGGTACAAGGGCCGCGCGTTCAGGGCGCAGGTGACGGGCCGGCTGGGCGACCTCGAGGCGCAGGACCAGGTGTGGGCCGCGGGGCAGATCGCCGAGGTGCTGCCGTCCGCAGATGCGGACCACGTCGCCCACTGGGGCTGGTCGTACGGCGGGTACCTCACCTCCAAGGTCGTCGAGCTCGACACCGGCGCCTTCACACTGGCGCTGATCACGGCGCCCGTCACCGACTGGCGCTTCTACGACTCCATGTACACGGAGCGGTACATGAAGACGCCGGAGCTGAACGCGGCCGGCTACAACACCTCTGCTGTGAGGCGGACGGATGGGTTCAAGAACATTGCGGGAGGGTTCCAGATCACACATGGTCTTGGCGATGACAATGTGCACTTCCAGAACACTGCTGTGTTGACCAACAATCTCATGGGCGAGGGTGTCAGTCCGGAGAAGTTTGACTCGGTCTTCTTCAGCGACTCCGATCACAATATTGGGTACAATGGTGATGGAGTGTTTCTGTATAAGACCCTGACCAAGAGGCTCTGGGAAGAGAAGAAGCGCGTGCCAGATCAAGCCCCAGAGATTCATCAATGGAGCAGGAGGAAGGAGGGCGCGGTTGCGTCGACATTCAAAGCATAATCGAGGAAACCTCTGAACATAACTCAAAATGCAAGACGTCCCGCAAATGGTTTTCGAGGTCGGCTTAAGGGTCATAGTTGTGAAATGGCAAAATTGGCCACATATTGATGTGCCACCTCAGAAATGTCTTCAAGTCTTTAAACTGTCTACGGCTGACCAGTATGCCAAAATTATCAGATGACACAGTATTCATATATCTGAGTTATAGCACCTTCACTCGCTCGTATATTCTATGTTACAGTATTTCTGAACCGAGCGAGGAATCAACATGCCATCATCTTTCTCGATGCCCTGATTCGTTACGCAGTCCGACATTTTAGACAACATAAAATATTGGGCTTGACCTAAGTTGATGGAAAGGGAACTTTTCACCGTCGATAAATGTCTCCAACAAGAATCTCGTCCTGCATCACGAATGATTCAAGCTGCTGACAACAGGAATTTGTTGCGTGCAAAAAGTGAGATATATTGACAGAACTCATTCGCTAAAGAGACGCTAGTACGGGAAATCTCCCGAGACGCATGAATGAGCCTGTTTCGCCCGGACTTTTGCCAACGGCATCGCGTCCAGTTGAGCTTCGTTCATGAGACGGAGAGATGGGTTCACGCTGATTCTCAAATCGGGTCTCTGTGCCTGACGATCAATATTTTCAGACGAGGTAAGCTTTTTGGACTCAATCCGGTAGATATCAATTGATTGAATTTAATCCAGCACACTTTGGTAAGAATGGAAAGTTTGATTAGGTAGTTTTACTGCATTTGCTGCCTTCCTCGAACCGTCCTACCAAGAACCTCATAGCCGTGGAAAGGAGCTACATCGGCCTAAGGTAGCGTCGTCGAGGTCGGAGGAGCTTAGCCATGCTTCTAGGGGACAATCGTATTCTGGCGCAAACCAGCACAAAATGAGGCAATTGAAAGATCTACAGGTTCACAATTCAATTGAAGCAACGCCGAAGGCTACCTTGCCTCACCTCCCGAGTGTGAGACCTATCAGGTGCACGTCCGATCTTACCTAAGTAGCTCACTTCATGCCCAGTGAAACGGTGTCGACCGAAGTGCTAAAGATCGGGTGGTATTTTGAAACCCCCCCGGGCAGATCACTAGCCGAGTTTCGAGTCATCAACACTAAAAATCATTCAACATGAAGCATTGCGCTGGCCTTTTCGTTTTCGCGACAACTTGTCGAGTGATGCAGCAAAAGTGGCCGGCCACCAGTAGTCCGAGTATAGTGCCAGCACAATGCTCAGGGACATCTTCATCCTCTCGATCGGTAAGCGCCAAGAGATATGTCAAAGGTCCGAAAACGAGTAGCTGACACTTGAGAACCTCATGCAGCGGCGGTAGCCTCGGCCCTGCCCCGTGGGATCACAGTGATTTCAGGCGGCAATGCCGACTCGGTGACACCACTGACGGCGCTGTCGTCCGCGTCGAGTGCCGGTGTGGCCGCAAGGCAGGCTCCAGTCCCGGCGGCAGCCCCAGTCCCGGCGGCAGCCCCAGCCCCGGCGGCAGCCGTGCCACTCAGGATCATGCCACTGGGAGCGTCAGTGACCTTTGGCACAGGGTCGACGACTGGCAACAGCTACCGCCTGGACCTGCGCGAACAGCTGGTCGCCGCGGGCCAGACGGTCAACTTCGTAGGCGAGTTCGAGAACGGGAACTTCACCAACAGGCAGGTAGAGGCCACGCCGGGGTTTGTCATCAGCCAGATCGCCAACTCGGCCAACACGACCGTGCCCAGGTTCCTGCCGAACCTGGTCCTCCTCGACGCCGGGACGAACAACTGCAACGCCGGGGGCACCGTCCCGGACGCGGGCGCCAACGTCACGGCCCTGATCAACCGCATCTACGCCCAGAGCCCCGGGTCGACGGTGGTGCTGGCCACGGTCCTGGTGAACAAGGTCCCGGAGCAGGAGGCGTGCCGGGTCGACGTCAACAACCAGTACAACGCGCTCGCGGCCCAGCTGACCGGCCAGGGCGCCAAGTTTGTGCTGGCGGACATGAGGGGCCCGGCGGGGCCGACCACCAACGACCTGTTCGACACGAGGCATCCTAATGACGCTGGCTATGTGAAGGTGGCGAATGTCTGGATGCAGGGCATCCAGCAGGCACTCGCGAAGGGCTTCATCACACCGGCGGCGGACAATGGCATTCCTGCAGATGGTGGGGCCTGAGAGCGGATGATTGTGTGATAGCAGTGTTTCTCGGGTTTTGGGTGTAAATACAAGCGATCGATCCGAGAAAAAGACCCATTCGTACATGCACACTTCGCCTTAAATGCCAAAGAAACGTGAGCGTGATTCAGTATCTAAGTATCCCCACCAGAGAACTTTTAAGTTGATGGTGGGGCGGCGGCAGCAGGACATCGATCTGGTTTCGAAACTAGTCTCACGGCCGCTTCTTTTTAAAATGGCTCAGGAGGTGTGCAAAGGTGTATCTTACTATAAGGTGCCCCAGTTATTTTAAGCTACTGCAACAAGTTTCCAGGGTCTTCTGCCTTATATTAAAAGGCATCTCTATAGGTATACAATATTCCATCACAATAGAGCACCTAGAGATAAGATGGTGTAACCTTAAGTAAGTTTTAAAGGGGTCTCTCGGAGCGCAATAAAAATATTTATTAAAAGAAGTTAAGTAAGCAATATAGGTAATTCTATTATTATAATATAAAATATATTTAAATATTTCGCTTAATTTAATAATTATAGCCCTTAAAAAAATAAATTAAATAGTTATATATATTTATTTTTAGCCTTAAATTTTAAATATAATTACTATCCTTAATCCCCCCCTAAAACGCTTTAAAAATTAATAAAGTATATTATAACTTAAAGCTTATAAAGGTTATTAATATATATCTTACACACTTACCTATCCGGCAGCTATAATAACCACCGATATAGTGGGATGACACTAGAGCATATCACGCTTAGCGTATAGCGTCTAGCATCCACTGGGTAGTGTATGGTCACAATTGATCCAGGACGAAAGACTCCTATTCCAGGAGGGGGAATATGTGGGTAGGCGGGTTGTTGTATTTTCTAAAACTGACCGGGTGGCTATCCGGGACAAGCAGTCCCTTATCCTGGTTAGCGCACCGGCACCCCCATACAATACCCCTCTCATCGCGGCCCAGGCCCTGAGGCTATTAATCAGACTATTATACAAATGACTTGGTTGCGGACCACAGACGTTTAATTAAAGAGGCTGTTGTTTAACCATAGGACCCTGTTAGTAAAATCCTTTAATTGTCACACTTCCCTGCTAAAATTCATGGACAACGCACTTGCTGAAGTCTTGCTCTCCGGGATGCCGCATGCGTCTGTTTACTTCTAACACCAGCAGCCATTCCGGGATTCCATCATCACATTTCCGAGACGTCGTCGGCTGGGGTGGATATTTCTACTCAGGCCACACACGGGGTAGGAAATTCTTGGCAGTAATTACCAGCAACTACCATGTAGGACCACCTTCTGTCGAACCTGCCATGATCTGCACGTTATAAATAAAGAGACCCGGTTGAGATGGCAGAATCTTCTGGCCCCCCCAAATTGGATGACAATCTAAGTATAGAAGAGGTTGCCAAACAGGGGCACACATCCTACCGACCTTCTCCCTGAACCCAGTTAATCAACCGCGGAAGGTCGGCCGCGGTGGGGACGTTTCGTCCCTGGCCTACTGTGCTTCAGCCACCGATGGACAAGCGACCTCTTCGCCTCGGCGATACTATAAGTAGAGAGATGTGGTCTATGCTGCTTTAGCCCTTTGTTTAGTGGCGGGTTTGAGAAGAGGTAAATATATAGGAGGCCTTGTTTGCTTTCTTACCCCCCAAGAGCCGCGGACTTATATAAGGCTTAGATATTCGCTCTTTGTTTAATAACTCTGTTCTTAATTATATAGTTTATACCCGCGCTAGCGTTTGTTAATGTTTATATGTTAGCCCCGGCGGCTTTATACTGCCCTACGAGTTTAATACCCCCTTTAACTTATTAGCGACATTAGACCCGAGTAAATCAACATGTCGGAGAGATCGTGCCTAGTATCGAAACCGGCGGTCGGCCGGTGCCTAGCAAGCGGACGGGTCAGCAGGAGCAGCAGCCGGATAGGACCGCGAGGGTATTCTTTCTCGGGATATTGTCAGCCTGGAGATCTGCGAATAGGCTTTAATATCCCAGCAGGTGTTAACTCAGAGGAATGGTTAAGGGGAAGGTAAGCTTGGCTCCAGATACTGGTCACAATGTAAGAGAAGAGCCAGAGTGCTGATATATATTACTTCAACACAGAGAGAACGGAAGGCCATCAACGCCCTCCTGTTCCCGGACGCATCAGCACAGGACCTTGACAAATTCGCCAAGGACAACATCGACACTTTGCCACCAAGCGAGAAGGACATCCTGGCAGCAGCCCTCGGCGCATCAGCACGGCAAGTGATCATCCGAGCCGAGGAGGTCGGGCCCAAGTCCGGATGGCGGGATGGGTTCCTCACAGCCGAGTATGGCTTCGTCCCACCGGACTCTCTCCAATCGTCGGTGGCGGCGCTGGCCGACTCGCCGGGGCGGATCTGATTAGACCTCTGCGAGCGGATTCCCGGATGCGTGGCTCGGGGACGGGTGCGGGATTCCATCGCCGCGCTCCCCGTCGTGGAAGCCACCGAGGACATCCCGGACACGGCGCTGTGGGCGGCACTGGTAGGCCTGGGAATGCTGTGCTCCATCTGCTGGTACGAGGACAAGCACGACGGCCACGATGGCGTCAGCCTCAGAAGCTCCAGCAAGCCCAAATGCGAGCTGAGCGACGATGTAATCGAGGAGGTCAAGGGCCTCCCGAGGAGCATCGGCCTTCCCTATTTTCAAGTCTGTAAGCGCATGGGCCGACTCATCCCCCATCTTACTTTTGTCGTACTTTTGTCGACCAGTCGAGCTACAACGTCAAGATCCGCGACCACAACTCGACCCGCCCCTACGTGGCCCGCTTCGACAACATGAACATGCGGTGGCCCATGTTCGGCGACCAGGCCGAGATGGTCTTCCTCAAGGGCGTAGCCGACACCTCTGCGAGCTTCCAGCACGGGCCCGACGCCATCGCGGCGTGCCAGGAGAGCGTCATGAACCGGGACGTTGAGGGCTTGCTGCGGGACCAGCGCGTTCGAGTCGTACGAGAACGACGGCGCGCTAACACGCATGAGATCGTTTACCGACCACAACATGCGGTCCATCCGGCGGCTGTCCAAGATGCCAGCCGTCATGGAGAACCTGAGCAACGCCATGGGAGGGGGAGGTCAACAACACGGGGGCTTGAACGGGCTGGGCATCGCGGGCATCATGGCAAGCCGCCTGCCGGTCCGGGAGGGTTCCAGCCGACGCCGCCGAGCAGCAGGGGGTCGAGCTTCGACGGGCCGGGTCGCTGAAGTCTTTAAGCTGAGTGAAAGGGTGCATTCTTATGGGTAGGCCAAGAAGAAGGTCGCGCCGACGTTTTGATAGTATTAGGGGCTTTCAGTGCTCGTTGCGAGGTTCTTTAGTTTGCTTCACGGTGTATAAGAAGGATTCTGATCGGCTTCTGGGTTGTACAAAATACTGTTATAGAGGGCGTAAGGTGTTACTAGTTATAGTGAGGAATACCACTGGAGTTAAATCACTTTTTACTACAGGGGGTGCCCTACCTTTAGAACGCCTATACCTTTAAAACGCAGAAAGTGGCTAATAGCTATATAAATTAAATGTATTTATATTATATTTCCTATTTATAGCTTATATAAATAAATAAAAGAAATTAAACTATTTATTTTTTTATATAAGTATTATTTATATTTTTACCTTAAAATTAAAAAAATAAATATTATTAATAATAATTTAACTTTAAAAAAAGAGTATTTATTTTCTATATTAAAAGTGTTAATATATTAATTATTTAAACTATAATGCCTATCTATTTTATATTATATATATAGATATATTTAATATTATTTTATAAAGAAAATTAAGGGCTATTAAATAATATATAATATATATAATATATTAGTATATCGATAACGATATTTTAAATATAAGATTTATTATTAAAATTATAGCTAAGGTAGTTTAAGTAGTTTATATATTAATACCTTTAATATAAAGAAATAAATACCCTCTTTTTAAAGTTAAATTTTATTTCTTTAAAATAAAAAAGTAATTATCTATATAATAAGCTATATAAATAAAAGAATAAAGTTTATATATAAATTTTATTTTTATTTTATTAAATAATAGTTATTAAGATATCTATAAGTAAAGTTGCCTTATTTATATAGCTGTTAGAAAATTTTAGCATTCCGAAGGTACAGGCGTTCCGAAGGTGGGGCACCCCCTGTATAGACTACCTGTTGTGGGTTTGATAGGCAGCTAGTTTATTTTAGAAAATACAACCACCTCCGCCCCTATAAATTTGCTATCCTGGAATAGGACCCTTTTGTCCTGGACCATAAGGTACAAACACTGTCCATGTCATATCAGTGAGGAGTAGCTTTTTTGACCATTTACGTGAGCCTGAGTTTAAGTCAAGTCGAAGGACCCATATTTCAGCTCTATCGGCCCAATCAGAGTCCTTCCCATTTGCAGTGGCTCGAATAGCCTCGGCTCACTTTGGTCACCGCTAGTCCCGATCGCGGTTCACCTCTCCTTCAATCACTTGTTTACAGTGTACATATCTACGTCTATACACATCGTGAGACTTTGGTACATACCCACAATAGACATCAGTGATATCGTTTCTTGCTTGAAGAATAATATCGAAGCTATATCCAGTTGGTAGGCCCCAGGCCACCAGCATCTGTGTCATCTCAAAATGACCTCAACCAAGCCCACACCAGCAAACGAAGATGAGATCAAACACTTCAAGTCAATCTCATGGTGCTTGAAACACCTGCAGCCCCCAGAAACAGAGCTCATCATCACATCAGCGTACAGCCGCACACCAAAGCCCAACTTCGAGGACGCCCTCTTCTCCGAGACCATCAACAGCCCCTCGACCCTCTCCCACTTCATCCTGTTCTACCCGCGCCCCTCGGACCCGCGGTCGGTGCTGTCCGAGATCAAGGGCCTCATCACCCTGGGCCACAACCTCGACGGCCACCCGGGCGTCTGCCACGGCGGGATCGTGGCCACCATCTTTGACGAGGTGCTGGGCTATGCCGCGCCGGGCGGCCGGCTCCACGGCGAGGGCGAGGACGGCGGTGCTCCCGTGTCGGCCTACGTCACGGCTTATCTGAACACGACGTACCTGCGACCTGTCAGGACGCCGGGGACTGTTCTTGTTGTGGCCCAGACGACCAAGGTTGAGGGCAGGAAGATCTATGTGGAGGCTTCCATGGAGGATGGGGAGGGTAATAAGTTGGCGAGGGCTGAAGCATTGTTCGTGGAAGCCAAGTTAAAGCTGTAGGGTTTGATATGCGTTTTCGCATCAATCAGGACCCCAAGAAGGCAATTTAAGAGCTGAGAATGGCCGATAGAAAATGTGTTCACAGGGTGGAACAATAAACCGGAGGGCTAGCTACCAAGTGGATCATGCCAGGCATGTTCAAGACTAGAATGTCTAAATGAGGTGCTGGGGACTTGATCGTCGTTGGACGCTGGGTCAGAACATTTTGAATACGCAAGATGACAGAGCGGATTCCAATTTTATGAAGAAAAACAGTGACTATTGGTATGCGCTTTTACACGCTAGTCTATCATGCATAACCTCGAGTCTGGCCAGTACATGTCCCATTGAGTGGCCGTCGAAAGTTGGTACTCGCCCTCCCCGTGCACACCTTGGGGCACGGACTGTTGCAGACGATAACTGTATCCGTACCAAACCATGCTCTTAATGGCTCCAGTCCAGCCCAGCTCCTGTCTCTTGTACGCCCTGGCCGGCCGGCCATCATGCGGTCTCTGGATGACAACCGTGGGGAACGTCTCGGCGCCCTCCTCCATCACACCATCAGGACGGTCCAATCTGGCCCTGAGCAGCGGCTTCGGCTCCACGGTCCCGCCCTCCTCGACGACCCCGACCGGCTGGCCCGCCTGCTCCTCCGCCTTGGCCTCGTCCGCGCCGACCTCGATCCAGACGGTCGCCTTGCGGATGGAGTCGGCATAGATGAACATCAGCGAGAGGACGGTCAGCGGCGCGCACAAGACCCAAAACACCCAGAACTTGCGGCCCGTCGGGCCGAACGGCTCGCCCATGGACAGGATCGACGGCACGATGGTGAAGGGCAGCAGGAAACCGCCCAGGTACGAGATCCTGTCGAGGCTGCGCGAGTTCTCGTCCTTCTCGCCCGGGCCCAGCGCCCTCTTCGCGTTGTTGTTGCCGCCCGCCTCCTGCTGTATGGAGCGTAACTCGTCGGCGATGGCGCGCGCCCCGCCCGCCGCGACGGTGGCGAGGCCGGCGCGGCGCGCGTTGCGGTCCAGGAGGCCCTCCCACTCGGTCGCCGTGATGGGCATGTCCATGCCCCAGCGCCGCAGGTACCGCGTGATGTTCAGGTTGTGCTCGACCGCGAGCTGCACACGCCACGCGAGCGACAGCATGTGCGCCGGGTACATCTCCGGGTCGATGAGCGGCGACTCGAAGAAGGCCAGCCAGTGCGTGTACACGAGCTCCGACAGCAGCGCTCGGATCCCGTGCCGCATCTGCTCCGGGTCCCGGAGCGCTTCCTGCAGGACCACCTCGAGGCTTGAGAGGTGCTCGTCGGCGCTCTCATCATCCCTGTTGCCCGTGTTGTCTGTAGCTGTTGCGTGCAGGGCTACCATTGTGGTTTGTTTGCGCATCCTGGGCGACGGCCCTGCCCATGGCGGGTCTTCTAGGAACAGGACTATGCGCAAAATCAGTTTGGCTGTCCACGGATATGTGCCTGGTCAGCATCACCTACCACCGTCATTCTCTCCGTTAAGCCACAGCGAAGCGCGACAGAATATCACCGCATCAGCACTCTTGTCCGAAAGCGGATACGCGCGCAACTCAGCCTGGGCCCCAGCCTTCCCCTGATCACCATCCCCCTGGCCATCAGCACCCCCAGACGAGCACAGCTCGGGGTACTCAAAGCACACCCAGCGGTCGCCTGGCCGGCGGTGGACAGGCGAGTAGCGTCGGCGCTGGGCGTGGGCCTTGATGAAGAGCGGGTCGACGGCGAGGGCGCGCCGCAGCAGCCCAACGTACTGCGCCGGGCTGCCGTGCACGACAAACAGGCGATTGAACGAGTCGCTGAGGCGCTCGCAGTTCTCGGGGCTCAGCTCCGTCCGCAGGTCGTCCGTCGTCCGCAGGGATTTTACTCGGCGCTGCTCACGGGTCCACTCTATCACGTACGCTGTCAGGGACTCGATGTTGGCCTGCTGGGACGATGGCGATACCGTCTGCGTCAGGGTCGTCATCGAGGCGTTGGACGCTGTGGTTGTGGTTGTGGTTGTGGTTGAAGAGCCCTTCTCGCCCAAAGACAGATGCGTGTCCATGCTTGAAGGCTCGTGTGTGCTGACGCTGTTGTGATTGATATGTGGTGTCCTGTGGCCAAGAAGAGGGGGCCATGTTGGAGTTGCAGCTGCCTAAACATTTTGGGCTGATATTTTGTTGCTGCAACGTCGAAACTTTGAATGCGGAGGAGGTTAGGGGATGACTGGCTCACGATGTCCCAATTCGTACCATCTTAATCCTGGTCCATCAGCGGGCTGTCCGACTTACCGGATGCCATTTACAGCAGGACCATATGCCCCCGTGTTTCGATAGACGAAATGGCATATTGCCTTGTTGCGAGAATCTAAGTGGCAGATTTCCTACGCGGGGACGGTTGACTTGGAAATACGATTTAGGTCTCGGTGACGACAAGAGAATCTCTAGATGTAAGCCCTTCTAGTTAAGTAACATTGTATCAGAGTATCATGCTTAAAGTAACCTTTCCAAGACCTGTCCCGCTATAGGGCCAAGATCGAAATACAAGGGCAGCGATCCCTGCTCATTTGCTTTTTGTCTTGAATGTGGGATGACGTGGATACGCGAGTTCAGGTAGATACCAGTTGACCTCCATATAACAAGTCATCAGACGGACCAATCTTTACACATTCTTCGCCCCCTGCGCCACAATAATGCCCGTCAATGCAACCCCGACCTTGTCACCGATAAAGTCATATCCATCAGGCGTGAAGTGGATTGCATCATCCCAATACTTTGCGTGAACAGCGTCGCACGGTAGAGCCTCGTTGAGGTCAAATACGTGGCTGTGTTGATATGTCAGTAGTTGCCAACAGATGTCACTTTGTATCTGCACGAGGACATGCTGATTGGGTGCGTACAAGTTATCTGGCTTGTGATCTTTTATCATCTTGTTCAGCGCGTTCCGTCGCTCCGCAAGACCGGCGTTTCCACCATCGATGGCCGCTCTGGGGACCGTAAGCGCGAGGACCTTGCTTCCATGAGATAGAGGAATGTCCCAGATCTCCTTGAAGGCAGTCATGATCTCCTCGCCCCGGATGTTGAATGCTATGTCACTGCGGAACTTCGTCAGAAGGAACTGCTCGGACATGACTGCAAAGCTGGAAGAATTGACCCTACTTCGTTGCGCCCAGCACAATGGTCCAATCGAAAGGCCTCTTGCCCAGGGGGACTAGCATACAATGTCAGTCGTCCCTCAAATCTTGACCACTGTTGATCCGCGGTCTACGTACAATGACTCTTCATTCGTTCCAGGAACCTGCCCTTTGTTACAAGGTCTCCGGGAACGCCATCCACGACAGTCTCGATTTCGGTTCCCGGCATGGTCAAGCCGAGCATCTTGACAACATTTTGCGAAAATGGATGGTACACAGCACCCATGGAGGAGTAGCCAGCCACCAGTGACGCGCCGAGGAAAAGAATCCGGATCTTTTTAGGAGACATTTTGGAGGTCAAGGTCAATTTTCAGTTGGGTTTTTGGCCGGTGTTCTGCCAGGTGTTCTGGTTCTAAGGCTTGGGGAACCAGATGATGCATATGGATGGCCAGACAGCTGATATCGCTAGGCAGACACGACAGTTGGCTGAGTCAAACTTTGAGATACCGCCAAAGCGTATCAGTATCTAAACCCCGCGCACTCCAGATAGTGGGGTCTTCTAGGGTTAGGTGAGTTCTGTAATGGCTGGTGCTGGAGTCAACTCTGAAGTACGCAATATTATCGACTCTTACACACATTTAAATATCCTAGCACTTCTATTAAGTTTTATATTAGAAAGAATAGTAAATTAAATAATAATGTTTATTATAATTCACGTGCTATAGTACTGGTTTAAATCTTTTACGTAATTACTATATGTTAGTAGTTATTACAACACCTCGGGAAGAATGGAATAGATAGTATATTACAAGGTGTGGTATTCTATCCTTTTAAAGAAAACGCACTGGCTATAGTATAGCGCCCATGTCTCATATCTAAAGATTTAATATATTCGTATATAGTAGGATCACAAGTGAGCGATTCAAGCCAGCCGAATTCCGACACTGCGGTTGCAAGCATGAGATATCATGCCCACAGGCAGGAATTCCTAGAGAGCTACGAAGAACATTCAGTGATAATTTGTTTGGCACTCAATATATAGCCTACAAAGCGAGAAACTTCAAGGCGAAAAACTTCCCTGGGATCGCCGACAACATGAATGAAACCTGCCCTTGCTCGTTGACTTGACAATCAATTGTTCAACCATATCGCGCCGGCCGCCGAGTTGGCAAATCCGCTTCCCGTGGTAGAAAACTCAAGCTTCTTGTATGGACCGGTGGCCATGAAGCGCATGTACGTCTTCATATATTCCTCGAACATGTTCATGGAAGCTAACTGCAAATCGGGATTTACGTGCAAGCCTGGGCAGACGCTATCTTTCCAATTGATCTTGGCGATGGCAGCTGCACTAAAATTTAAGAGTAGCTGGGCGACGGTGTAGGTTCCATCTCTGATGACAGCCGGGTCGATCTTCTGCTTGATTTTGGGCGGGACTTCGGCAAGCTTAGAGAAGCTGAAGTTAGTGCGGAAGTAAACAGACCAGCTGTCGATATTCTGCTTCTGTGGGATAGCCGAGGGTCCGAATTCTGTCCAGAAGTCAGACTCGCCCTTGCAGAATTCGAGAAAGAAGAGCACCTCCTGGTTGGACGCGGTCTCCAGCTTGAAGCACGGGGCGCTCAGGGATTCTGTGATCTCGCCCAGAGCGGGCAGCGCGTGGTTGAATATCCGGAGCCCCTCATCTTTCTCCCGGAACAGGTTGTAATCGTACCTGGCTTTCAAATCGCTGTTGATGGCATCTTCAGAAATGGCGATGACTTGGTCGCGAAGCTGCAGGCCACTGTTTTGAAGTCGGCGTTTTGCCGGCTCGGACGCTTCAGCGAAGACAATGGGATCAGGTGCCATGATAAAGAAGAAAAAGACGCTCGCTGGTGTACTGTGACCGTTCGGGAGGTATGGAATCCGGGTGCCCAGGTGTCAATTCAGCAAGAGAAAAGGGACGGGGAATGGCCGGTCCCATATGCATACAACCTATCCGTACACTATTAGAGGTACCGGTTGATTAGTACAGAGCCGAGGTCTATAATTGCACCAGTGACTTCAAAGCGCAGTCCATTCCACATTGCCAGATAGTCAGACTGTCGAGACACATCTAGAACATTTGAGATGCTGCTCTCGTGGTCTACCTCTGGCATTGTGCGTGCGGCTGACGAGCCAAGAGGCCGCTTCATTGCAGCTGAACCTCGCGTAATGAACTACTGTGGCGGGAGTCGCTGCGTCTAATGGGCTAAGAGGCTGCTTTCTTGCCAGCTGAACTTGACTCGCACCAAGATACTGTATGGTCGCGTTTGGTGAAGGGAGAAGGTTCCCATTCCAGGAAGGCAAATACATGGGGGCGGAGTTAGTTGTATTCTCTAATATAAATTGGGTGCTTATCCGGGACGAGGAGTCCCTTATCCCGGATGGTGCATAGATCACCCCATATAACTTGGCTCCCACAATTAGTCTGGATCTCCATTTATGGAACTGATTGTTCTAATCTTTCATCTTTTCGCGCCCCTATCCTGCTGTTGGCTTCCCGTGTGCCGAACTTAAAGGGTTAATTGCCTAGCATGCGGCCTAGTCATCGAGTTTCTCTATAGCATCTGCGAGACAAGCAATAGTATGAGCTAGAAGGATTGAAAACGCTTTGGATGAGCGGAGGACCGTGTGCATAACGTATTATAAAGTATTTGTCACCAAGTATTGTAGTTGATATGCAAGCCTTAATGTTAGCTAAGAGTCACTTGCCGTACTGGGTAAAACATAGCTTTAATGAGCAGCATAACTTAATTTTATAGAGCACTAATAATTTATTTAAAGGTCCGAATATATTACTTAAAAGCTGTATAGCGACACAAATAAGCATTAGAGGTATACTTTTTAAAAATAAGCTAATCCCGGTATAAACTTTTATAAGGCCCTAATATATTATATGCAATTAATTATATAGATGCTATATCTTTATAGCGAACATCCGATGCGAGGCTTGTACTGTATATATAGTAACAAGCCTCTAAAGTCTTGAATTAATATATTTGTTCGCCTAAAAACGCTATATGTCGCGATCAAGGAGTCGCCGCGGCTGCCGTGCAGGTCGCCGTGTTGGTAACAATAGGCGAGTGCGCATTCTGGGACGGGCAATTAGGCAGATACGTCCCATTAATATTGATGGGCGCGAAGCCGATGATGCCGCCACCACCATAGCCATCGACGGGGACCGTCAGCGGCTTCGACTGGGTGCACGTGCCGGTGGCCTTATCGCACGTCAGGTAGTCGGCCAGGCTAGTAAAATTCGCGGTGAGCGCCAGAGTCGACAGCGCCTTGGTGGGCCGCTGCTCCTGCGCGTCGCACCAGTACCACTCCTGGATCCAGATCCACGACTTGCCGTTGGTAATCATGCGCAGCAGGCCGTCGGGGTCGCAGTTGCAGTCCAGCAGGCCGTCGTACGTCTGGCAGTGGCCGGGCGTGTCAGGGCAGCTGAAGGTCCCGTTGCCGTAGGTCACCTTGACTGAGCCGGCGTTGTTACCGTTCGAGTCGATGGTGGAATTAAGGCCGGACACGGCGAGCGCTGTGGGGAGAGGGCAGCCCAGTGAGGCGTATGGGTTGTTCAGGGTGTTCGTCGTGGTGGAGGCAGTTGTTGTGGAAGCAGCAGCGCCGCTAGATGTGGGAATTGCTGTCCCGGCAGCAGAGCTGGAGCCCGTGGATGAAGCGGGCTTGGCCAGAACCGGTGACGACGACGAAGACTTTGATGTGCTGCTGGTAGTGGCGGCTGGAATGGTCGAAGTCTTGGTTGTAGTTGAAGTCTTGGAGGTTGATGAGGAAGTGCTCGAGGTCTTGGTGGTTGTTGACGAAGTGCTTGACTTGGAGTCTGCAGAGAGACAGCCACGGTCATAGTACACATCTGAGCTGCTTTTATCAGCGTCGAAGTTTCCCGACAAGGCAACGTTGAAGAGCATGCACTCAGAGCTGCTGTACCCGAAGCTCTTGCACTTGGTGTCACTGGCACAGGCGGCCGAACATGCCGAGTATGAGTTATACTTCCCGCCGTTGTCGTACCAATAGTTGCCTTGCCCACGGTCCCAACCTTTACTGCCGCAGATGTCGGCACGTTTGTGAAGGTGGCTGTGACGGAGGTTGCCAGCCTCAGCAGATCCGAGCAGAATTGCTGCCAGCAGAGTGATGGTGTGTGCCTTGGAGAACATCTTTGCTTTCTTGCTATTAGGACTACTTTGAAAGAGTGTAGATGGCGAAAGAGTGCAAGACTGAATGAATGAGTTACTCTAAGAGGATTCAAAAGAATGTGAGGCCAGAAGATGGATGTGGCTGAAGGAGGTCAGATTCTAGTTCTTTGTGCCAGGAATCGTTCTCCTTTTGAACTAACTATATCTCAATACGACAGCTTTCTCCTCGGAAGCTACTTATAGACGAAGGCTGTTGTGGTTCCCCAATATCGACTACGGAGAAGTCCGAGCCAGTGCCAGAGCGCCGACGCAGAGACAGTGGAAGTGGCTGCTTGAGGTGGTTCCCGCCTCAAGGACCTATTGCGTAGTAGACTACCTTCGACTGGCGTCTAGACTCGTATATCTGTATTACCTCAAGGAGCACAGGCGCATGGACGCGGAAGAAGCCTCTAAGTCCATATTCTTAGAAACATCCGCCCAGCTCTGAAGTGCGACTAAGCCCGTAGCTCCAAGCTAAGGCAGGGGTAGCTTCAACTTCATTTACTTCTGCTATAACTTAGCCCCGGCGATGGCTAGAGCCGGATGATGGCGCCGGAATGCGGGAGCGGGTTAGTGGGTGAGCACTAAGGAGCTTGTCGAGTTCTCCTGCCTACGACAGGGGCCAATATTGATCTAGATCAGCTGTTGTGCACGAGGATTATTCAAGCGCAACGCCCGTCTAACTGTCTCATAATCTGGGCAGACTCCATATCCAGTCTAGCCCTGATTTTGCGGTTCTCAGCAGGCATCCATCTACAATAGTGAATAGTGTTCAGAATGTGGGACAATTTACAAGAGATCGGAGATTCGCACCGGTCAAATCGGAGGGTACACCGGTACAAGCATATATAGCCGCTAATGCCCACCCTTACACCCACCACCTAATTAATATATATATATATATAAGTTAACCCTTACTACCCTTATATTAAAAAAGCTTTATTACCGTACTATTTATATATACTTAAAAGTATTAAATTATTTAAAAGTATAATAATTTTATATTTATTTATTTAATTTATAATTATAATAATTATAATAATTTTATAATTATAATAATTTTAAAATTATTATTATTAATATTATTAATATTATTAATATTATTAATATTATTAATATTAATATTATTATTATTATTATTATTATTATTATTATTATTATTATTATTATTACCGCTATTATTATTTAAAACTTTTTTAATTAATTAATATCGTTATAATAATTAATTAATTATTTTTATTAATATAATAAATTAAACTTTTAAAGCTATTAAAATATTTATTTTATAAAAGTTTTTATTAGCCGTTATTTAATAAAGCGTGTTATAACCCGAGCTTGCAAGGGGCGCGGCACATAAAATATTCTTACTACGATTTAAATTACCGAAATTATCTCTACCTGGATTAGTTAGTTTTAAATCCTAATACCTCGATTAACCAGAGCAGATATACCTTTAAAAGTATTTAGCCGAGGGTTATATAATATTAAGGTTAAAGGAAGGAAGGAAGGAAGGAGGTCGAGGTCGTCGTGGCTGCCGCCAGCCGCAAGCTTAGCACCGCAGGTAAAGGGGGTCCCAGGGGGTCTCCCCCTGGATATTGCGATAGATACGTTAAAGATTAATTTAATAATTACGCCCCAGATTAAGCCCCCCCTAAAGCGATATATACCGACGAGCCTTATAAGCTTCGGGTCACAATACACTCCGCTAATTCCTTAAGCGTTCCGGGGGGGGATTAGGGCTAGCAACTGTATTTAGAAGATTAGGGCTAGCAATAAAATTTAAAAAGATTAGGGCTAGCAATAAATATATATAACTATTTGGCGTATTCCCTAAAGGGCCGTAATATACTAAAT
This sequence comes from Diaporthe ilicicola, assembly GCA_023242295.1. NCBI lineage: Eukaryota > Fungi > Ascomycota > Sordariomycetes > Diaporthales > Diaporthaceae > Diaporthe > Diaporthe ilicicola. The sequence goes on along the minus strand of JALPVH010000007.1, from coordinate 170,944 downwards.
CGAGTGGAACGTTCACATATATTTTAATAATATAAAAGGGGAATTATAAATAATTAAATTGTTATTATAATTTAAAACTTATATTATTATTAAAATAAATAAAAAGAAATATTTAATTAAAAGAAAATATATTTTAAATAATAAATCGATTCGTTTAATAAGAAATAAAGAAATAAATAAACCGTTAATATAAGGTTATTAAATAAAGTATATTAGCGATAGCGGCAGCCGAAGGCCTTAATAGGTGCAGCCACTAGCGCCGTCGGTGGCTTGTACCGGTGTACCCTCCGATTTGACCGGTGCGAATCTCCGATCTCTTCTAGAATTCACAATCGCACCAAGCTTAAGAATGTTGGAGATATCGCGCAAGGCAAACGTTTCTGGCTCTAGCTTTACTCCTTTGACAACGCCGGTTCAAGTCTCGCAGCAAGAGGCCTATAAACGGCAAGTTGGGTCAGATTTGGTTCGACGTATTTTGACAAACGAGCGTAGCTGGACCATGTGCATGTGAGCAATATCATCTTGTGGAGTCCAATACACATCTGCGTGGAAAAATCAAACGAAGTTTTATCGTAATCGAGATGCCCACGAATTTGGATTGGTTGTCACATAGTGTAGAGGGTTGTAAGGCTATTTAGGTCCCTGAATGCAAGAGACAGCACTTGACCCAAAGAAGTTCCTCGAAGTCGGTCAGCACACAGCAGTTTGCCAGAGTGAGATACCTCGATTCCCTATGAGCAGCGTAGAAGGATGCCTTTATACAGTATACCTTGGGATGAAATCCGGCCAATTATTGATAAGGTACGAGACAAATCAAAACGCGTTCCGGACCTGATCCTAATTTAGGATGGATACACGGGGTCTCGTCCAACAACCACATACATAGTCTTACCACAATGCTGAGAATGGAGCACTATAAGTATTACAGTAATTATTAAGAAAACAGAGATTCGCAGGGCTAAAATCGAAGGGTATAGGGATATATATTGCCCCCTAATGCAAAAATAACGCCTACCACCCAATTTAGTATATATACTATTATATTAACTTTATAGCTATTATACCTAAATATCCTTTTTACTATAATTATACTGTATTATTACTATATTTGCTAAAGTATCTAATCGCTTAAATCTATAGTGTTTAATAGTTTGCTAGCCTATATAAACTATAATCTTATTTAATAAACCCTTTTCCTTATTATCGTCGCCGAGAATATTTTCTATAGCTAAATCTACCTATAGTAATTAATTAATACTTCCTATAGCCCCTATATACTGCTTTTTTATTATTACCCTTATGCTTAAGGGTATAGCTGCTAATAAAGCCCGGCTAAAAGATTTTATAATGCTTAAGGGTGCTTTTCGCTTTAGGGGCTATTAGGTTATCTATTATATAAGCCTTCCCGTTAATTATTAGTTACGATAGACAGTAATCTGCTAGATATTGCTACTATAAGTATTCTCTTTATTTAGAGACTTAAAGGTTTAGTTATTTTACTTAAAAGCTAAGTTTACTTATTATATAGAAGCTATTATTGCCCTTATTTTATCGCCTGCCCTGCTGCCTAAGCTTATAATAGTGGAGGTTATCTTTTTACCTATTATAGCCTTTTTATAGCTTTTAAAGATACCTTTTTTATTTTTTTTAAAAGTATTAATTTTATAAGGCCTTTTTTTTATAAAGGTAATCTTTTTCGGTAAGAGAACCGTTAAGAGTAGGTTTTTAAAAGAAAGGTTATAATTAAGGTGTTAATCTTTATAAATATCGCTTTTTTTAAGAGAAAGATTAGCCTTATCTTTATTAGCTATATAGCTTATATAAATTAACCTATATTAAGTGGAAATAAGGCAGTTATAGTTTAAATCTATATAGTTTTTTTATAGCACTTTGCTATAAAGTATATGCTATATCTGCTGCTTAATCCTTATAAAAAGGTTAAGCGCCGCCTTTAAAACTTAAAAAAAAAGCTTTTCTAGCTACTTTTAGCTATTAAACTTCTTAAGCGATGCTATTTTTTAATAGGCTTTCTTAAGATAAAAGTTATAGGCTATATTTTTAATAGCCCTATAGGCAGCTTTTATTAAATAAAAAAGATTTCCTATATTATAGCTTAAGTAAACCTTAACTTTCCGGTATATATACTTTATAAAGAATATTATATATAAGCTAAAGTTAAGTGTTTTATAGGTTTAATAGGTAGCCTATTTAGTAATAATCTTTTTTTTTTCGTTAATATATTAGGTTTTAAGATAATTAATAATTACTGCTTAGTTTAAGAATTTCTTTTAAAGCTGTTGTTAAGCTATATTATAGGTTTTGTAATTTATAAAATACTGTATAAATTTAAAAAGATTAAAGAGGGCTATTTAAATATAGGGGATATTATTAGAAACCTTTAAAGGCATTATAAATATATTTCTTGCCGGTATATTAAAGGTAGCAATATTATTATCGTAAGCCTTGCTTTCTTTAATCTTAATACTTTCCGGAATATTCTTTTTTATTGCCTCTATTATTATTAATTTCTATACCGGCTTTCTCTATTTCTTTTTAATATTTAAGATAATATTTATATTTATATAAAAGATATATAGCTAATAGTATATTTAAGGGAATTTATAATTAAGAATATTAATTAAAGCGTTATTATAATCGGTAATAAAGAGGCTTAAAGGGTTATATTTATAATAGTTAAGAAGCTTATAAATTTATTTAAAAAGCTATCGGAAGCTAAATTCTTTTTTATTATCGATAACGCCTTAAAATAATAGTAAAATTTTCTTTATATAGGTTATTACTATCCTTTAGAAGTAGGGTATTTTTTTATTATTTATTAAATATATATAATTAAGTAAAAGATTTTATAAGAATTATTGCTCTTTAATCTAAGCGATTTGCTGCTTTTTACATTAGAAGATACCTATAATATTTCTTTTCTTATTATTAGTAAAACGGTATTAAAAGCCCTTTTTCTTAAGCTAATTTAAAGCTACTTAAGTAGATATATAAATACCCTGCTTCTTTTTACAAAAGCTTTATAGCTAATCCTTTATTATATTACTTTTAAGCTAAATTTCTAGGTACTTTTAGTAAAGGGCTATTTTAAGTTTTTTTAGCTTTATAAGGGATAGGTCTTAAGCGATATAAAAAAGGAAATTATAATATTTTTATAATAGCTTTACCTAGCTATACTAGGCTTTAGGGACTTTTTAAAAACCGTAATATAGGTAAATATTATTATTAAGTTATAAAACCTATTTTCTAATAGTCTTTTTTATATAATAAATAAGAGCTAACTAGCTATAGCTAACTTTAATTAAAGAAAAAGAGGTTTTTATTATAATGCTTAAGCGTATAAAACTATAACTGCACTATAGATAGATATAACTAGTATTAAAATCTTTCTTTACTATAATATAACTAGCTATTTTTATTACTATATTTAAATTAGCTTTAAGGTTTTTATAGGTATTATATCTATTATAAAAAAGTTTTAAATAAGCTAAAAGCTAGGATAATACTAATTAGCAATAATTAATTACGGTAATATTAGCATTTTAGTTTTAATAGTTAGTCTGCTATTATACCTTAAAGCTAAAGTAATTTAAGATTTATACTATTACTATAAAAAATAGAGATTTGCACACCTTAAATCGGAAGGTACACACCCAATATACCCCTAGTACACAGAAATTTACGCTTACTGCCCAATTTATATACACAATATTAATTTAACTATATCGCCGCTATAGGCCTTATCGCCGCCGTAGGCCTTATCGCCGCTGTGGGCCTTGTTGCCGCCGTAGGCCTCGTCGCCGCTGTGGGCCTTATCGCCGCTATAGACCTTTACCGCCGTAGGCCCTATCGCCGCTATAGGCCTTATCGCCGTCGTAAGCCTAATTGCCGCCGTAAACCTTACTGCTGCCGTAAGCCTTTGCCGCTATAGCCTATAGACCTTCTCGCTGCCGTAAACCTCCCTAACCCAAGATTTAAGCGATAAAGGTATATTTTCGAAGCCGAATTAATTAATTTTAATAAGAAATTAATCTATATAACGAAGCGCTAATATAAGGTTATTAAGTAAAGTTAAGTGGCAATAGAGGGCGGTTTAATAAAAGTACTAGGCTAGCAAATAGCGATGTGAAATAGCGTGGTTTAATTAGCTTAAGCTGCTGTGAAAAGTGGGGCGGTGGTATAATAGGTGTATACCCTCCGATTTAGGGTGTGCGAATCTCTATTTTCTTACTATAATACTAGGAAAACGAAATCTAACCGATTAAAGGTAGTTTTTAATGCTAAATCGATTAATTCCGATAAGTAATTAATTAATTTAATATAATATTAATATAGTATAATGGTGTTAAGTTTAATAGCGATAGAGGCTTTATAGAGCACTAGTTATTACGGCAGTAAAAAGTATTATAGGGTAGTAGAGTAACGTTAAATGGCGGGCTCTGATTGGCTGCAGCGGTGGCAGCTTTAGCTTACTAATCACGTTGCCCTGCGCCCTCCGATTTTAGCCCTGCGAATCTCCGTTTTCATTATTAAAGCTGAGCCTGACGCGAGGCAGCCACCTGGCATGTTCTGTGAGTCTTCGTGCTGGTAAGCCACACGAGTAGCGGAGAGCCAAGCCGCTAATGCCCACAATGTGCATAAAAACATTCCAGGCTTGTTGATCGCGGAACTTGTATGACATACATAGTGTGCAGTTGGTGGAACATTGAAGTAAGCAGGGTGAGACCCACGCAGGAATCCAAGACAATTCCTCGGAATTTGGCGGATTTGTGAAAAACGGCATTAGCTCCTCCTCGCTACCTCCTTTCGTTTGCCGCGGATTCTCCCTTTTCTCTGACACCCAAATACCTAAGCATCCAGCATTCACTTCCTCGATTATCTGTCAACGACATATTAGACCGGAACTTGCATACACAGGTTTTAAGCTTTTACACAACAACAAGCCTCTTTCAAACAATATTTCGCCGCTACTGCAACAATGTCCACTGATAATACCACAACCTGCCCAAACAATTCCGTCCCAGAGCCCGTCAACCTCGGTATCGAGAGCAAGTCAGTTTTCGCCGTTGTTCCGCGTGGGAACTACACAACTGATGCACCTGACGACTGGATGGTCACCTGCTGCGAGCCTAACGAGGCTCAGTTGGCAAGCGACGGCGTGACGGGCATTTGCTGGCAATGGTGCGATTTGCCGCCCACGTATACCAATCAGACATCCGACCCGTCCCAATTAACAAACGAGTTCCTCCGCTGCATCACGTCTACTTCCAGGGCAAGCAATTCTTCCAACCTGCCGTCTGCTGTGCTGATATCTGGCGCTGCCAGTCATGGTATGTTGGGTGATGGTACAATGGGACTGTCAGTGGTGTTAGTAATTGCGATATGGCAATTATGTATGTGAGGTTGCCCGGACAAACAAATTTAAATCCACTAGAGCTTTTTCAACGAGGAGCACCGCGTTGCAAAATCAAGTGATGGTTTCTGTCCTTACGACTGCGCTTCCAAATCAATTCCCTTCTCCCGGCGAGCTATCTGAATATCAACACAGGATATTTGTGCTAAATGGAGGCTCGAGTGGGTGCCACATTGTCAATCAGATCACTCTAAACTACTAATGCCAAAGATGATTGCACGCGAGCAATGCTGCGACACAGGCAGTTCTCGACAGCCAATGGATGAGTACCTACCTAGGTACAAATATATACTAAGTACATGAAGTCACTTTTTGACAGTCCTTCTATTTCCAATGCAATGCTTCTATATACTTATTTTACATCATGCCTTCTATCTATATTTGTACACTATCAGTTACATACGCTCTAAATTTGACCCAATGATGCGGCACTACTATCGTCCTACCTTCATTACAGTTGAGTATTGCTCTGGCTGAGGTCCCGGAGAACAGCCATAAGACAAATGCCGAGCCATGCTAGAACAAACATAACCTCATTAGATGCATGTCGGAAATCAAATCTACTGCACCCATTCAATGTTTTTCGCGCTAGAGCACGTGGTTGCGTTCCCCAAGATCCGTCAAGGACGGTAATCAGTGACCAGACAACGATTCCAGGAGACAAGACCAGGAACCAAACCAGCGCAGGTATGAGCCAGATCAAGTCCTGTATGAGGGTGTCGTCGTGTCCCAGGTACACGAGATACGCCACCTGGAGCGAGAGGCAGCAGAACAGGTCGACGGCAACTAGCATGTTGGCAGCGACACTGTCCCTGATGCCGTCAAACAGATGCTGCCCGCCAAACGCGGAGCTTGCTACTGTGCAGAAGACGAGGATCGGTATCAATCGAGACTTGAGGATGGTGTAAATGTGCCAAGGGGAAAGACGTGAGACCATTTGCGGGTACCATATTGTCTCGATCATGGTGCCCCTGGACCACCGCACCTGCTGTTTAACCCAGGTCGAGAAGGTGTTCGGCGTATCAGTGTAGACAATGGCGTCTGGGACGTGGTGCACTTCGTAGCCTGCCCAGAGGAGTCGCGTTGTCAGGTGTCTGTCCTCGTTCGTGATCTGTACGACTTATAGAGCAATTGTTAGAAATCTGACTTTGGACCCCTGTCGAATGCTGCTTGGGATAGTGCAATGCTATCGTACCATTTTCCGGCCCAAAACCCGTTGGCAGTACCAAGGTACCAGCACCTTGTTCAAAGCAGAAGCCCGAAATGCGCCGCATGGCCCGGGCTGACATTCGTTGAATCCAAATATTCCCCCTTGCGCCTTGTATACGTCCTGCTGGAACCAATAGTACGATGTCGCGACCTTTGTGATAAACGTTGGCCTCGGATGGAAGAATCGCAGATGACCCGAAACTCCACCTACGTTTTGGTCGCTGCTAAGCTTACGTGCCATCTTGGGAAGGGCGTCCGGAGAGACGATCGAGTCGGAGTCGGTGCTGAAGATGAAGTCGATACTTTGGTCTTGGGAAAGAATTGTCGCGACCGTGAGAGTCGTAAAGAGGATGTCCTTTTTTGATCGGTGGGGCTGGACAACGCAGATTGATTGGACGTCGCTAGGGTGTCTGGGGAGCAGCTCTTCTACGAGAAGCTCCCGGATATAACTTTGGAGACGCTCCGTGATGGCTACTTGACCGACCTCATCATTGAGTACGTCTACATCGGCCAGAGTTGCGAGGTGATCCAAGGTGTCGGAGAGAGGCTGAGCCAGTCGAAACACAACGCCGTCAGGGTGCATCTAGTGGTTGAGGAGACGGTCAGCCAGACAAGAACACCCTGTCTTAGGGCTGACTGCGGTTTGGCTTCGCTGTGGCAGGAATGAAAGGGCCCATTCTGCGGCTTACCCTTTGAAAAACCTCGACCATTCGCTCATCTTCTACCTCATCCCCATCAATACCCGCAACGATGGTTCTACAGCTCGAGTTGCTGATGAGGCTCTCGAGACATCGGCCGTAGAGCTCTTCATCCTCGCGCCACCCAACAACACAACCAACAACCCCAACCTCTTCGTCGCTCAGACTCAGGTCGTTGATGCTGACCAACGGCACTTTGGACTTTTCAAGCTCTCTTGACTCTTGAGATTCGAGCTGCGGCAGGATATTGCTGGATAAAGACCCGCGGGCTTTGGTGCTCTCGTTCTTGTTCAAATGAGTGTAGAGAAAAGTCAAGAAGAGTTTGACAACGGCATCAACTGTCAGAGTCAGACAACCCAGTCGAAGAAGAGTGAAAGCACCGGCCAGAATGCCAGAAGTCGCCGCAACTCTGAGGACTGAATGCCCAAGGCTCGAAGTTATAAGCCGAAGCATTTTCTAATCTCGATACTTCCGAAGTTAGACAACCAGGATTATTGGGACGACGAGGGCTCACGAAGAATCATTTCTAGATATCCAGAGCCAGAGGAAAAAGTCAGGGGTCGCATCGCTATCTACTGCAGTGGTCCAGTCTATCCTGTCACAAATGCCGAGCACGAGGCGTGTCTAGCCGCCCTTTGGACCATTGGGGGCTTAGCAACACCAACATCGAATACAAGCATACTCGATCCATGGATGCGACCCACTCTCACGGGCGAATGGCGATTGGAGGTCCAGCAATTAACAAACAAAGTTTCGGTTTTGAGGTGCCTAGAACGAGTGGATGAACCACTATGCTAGATTGGGTTGACCTACCGAGGCTGAAAGTTGAGATCTGTACCTGCGGGCCCTGGTCCCCTGTGTTTCACCCAGACCGCTCGAAGCCAAGAGCTGAAACCAACCAGCCTTTTTTTCTGATCCGCGACAACCACGCTGAACCTTATAGTATTTCTGCAGCTGCTCGTAATGGGAGAATAGCATGCCTATCCACTTCGCCCGCGCGCTGAGGAGAAAGACCGTGCACAAATTTTCGGCGTTCGTCCAGGCGCGCAGGCTTGGAATCTTGGCAACCGAACTCCTCAGACAGTAAGGCTGCCCAAGTTTCAGTAACTTTAAACTAGAGGCGAAAGAACAGCATGGGGCTCGTTCATTTTAACATCAGATCTCAGGCTTTTGTAGGCAATTGAAAACGAAAGTGCCGCTTCATATCATCGTTGATCGAAATGACCTTAATCTTGGGTCTGTAATTCCGGCTTCTCATTTCAAAGCTTATACTATGGTGAACCAGGGCAAGGATCTGTACTTTGTTTGAATATCTTTGAGGAATGTCTTGATAATACCTCCGGGGCCAGCATAGTGTCTTAACCTACAAGCTATAGCCTAGCGAAAAGCTTCTTGCCCCTCGTGTAGCACGCATTGCTACCTTCACCGCTTCTGGGGCAAAGCCTGAGTCGGTTGCTATCTCATGGGGCAGGAGTAATCGTACGACAGATTTCTATCCCTAGTTCGATTGGCATTGATATATACCCAAAAGATCCTAGATACGGGCAATCTCGACTTACGCGTGGAATCACGGACTTCAACCCGGACAGCAAACGAAGATGACTCTCCCTTGGACGATATTGGCGGCCTCCCTGGTCACACAGGCGAGCGGGCACACCCTGATGCAGCACCCCGTACCTTTTCCTAGCCAGCTCAAGGACAATGGTCCTATGAACAAAGACGGCTCGAATTGGCCGTGCAACGGCGAGACAGAATTTCACCCTGATGGCATCATGAACATCTGGGAGCGCGGCTCATCACAGCACTTGCAGTGAGTTTTAATTTTCCTAGTGCCCTCGTCCAGAGCCCTCTTTCTATCACCATCTTTCTTGGCTATCTCTTTGGTGTCCAGATTCCCAGAGCAGGGGCAGGCCACATACATATGAATATGAACAAGTGACTAAGACGTGCGTGCCGCTTCACGTTTGAAGGGCAATGGGAGGTGCGTCACACGGAGGCGGATCCTGCCAGATATCCGTGACCTACGACCTCAAGCCAACCGTCAGGTCCTCCTGGCGCGTGATCCACTCGATCCAGGGTGGCTGCCCGATCCGCAACCTGACCGAGACCAACTACGGCGACAGCGCCACGACGGTCCTGCCCGACATCTACAACTTCACCATCCCAGACTGGCTGCCACTGGGCAGGGCTGTGATGGCTTGGACGTGGTACGGCCGGTGGTCCGTGCCCGAAATGTTTATGAACTGTGCGCCCGTCATGGTCCTGGGCGGCAGGGCGCCAGAAACCCCGCCCAGCGTCGACATCAGCAGGGACGACAGTGTGCTTATGGCAAAGTGGAACCAGGCCCCGCTTATGTTCGAGGCCAATAACGGGAACGGGTGCTGGACGGCGAACAAGGGCAGCTGTGTCGAGTTCCCCGAGCCGGGGGAGTCGCTCGAAGTCAACCACGAGTGCCCAATCGATCGCGAGCATATGTTCACAGGGACTTGCGGCCCTAAGCAGAGGCTCGCTGACCTATATGGACCTGGGCTTAATAAGGCTTTACCTTCTAGCTTGTCACAGAGGCCTTTCTTATCAATCTTTGTCATCATGGTCGCGGGGCTACTCGTTGCGTCGGTATTAAAGGTGGTCCTCTCAAAGCGAAGGAAGGGTGGTGCCTACAGCAAGATCTCACAGATCTAGAGGCTTGTATAGCATATCATTTGGCTGTGAAAGCGTTCTAGGTGTTTAGTTATGTATCTTATAGCCTTCACCACGTCACATCTATACTTGTGGGACGATTAGGATGCATTTCATGACTCGGGCAAGAGCCAAGTGCGGGGAGCGAAGCGTTAAGCATACATATGTACAGTATTAATATTGGGCAATGGCTTAGATGGGGAAATATGACTACCTAGACTCGGATACTGTCAATGTTACACAAGCTCTCACCATAACTGCCCAGATGGGTAAGGCGAAATGGTGGCATGTGCCAGGATTCCACATCGTCAAGAACGAACCGTCGGCGGCTTCAGGCCGCAGACCACTTTTCATGCACATGGGCAGCGTGATTCCTTGGGTTTCGCCGCAAACTTAATTGCGTGACAGAATATCCGTCAGCTGATGTTGCCCGACCACATAAGGGTGAGGATATCCTCACCGGTTGACCGGGGTCATAAAGGTTAATTTTTCTAGGGTACCTTCTCGAGTCGGTTATTTGGAACCCCACCGGAGCACCCTCCACTCAGACGAGTAGTTAAGCCGATTTTGGGTGGGGAAAAGTGAAAAGTGCGGCAGCACAGTCGTTTATGTGGTTTTTTCGTTGCGGTCCATTGGGTGTGGATCCACGTAGCGGATCCGACGACGCACCATACTTGCTGAAGTGGGCGGTTATAGTGTCATGCATCTTTTGTGGACGTAGGCATTGGTTTACAGATTCGCGACTTGTTGGCGCGAGGAACGGCAGGACAATCTTGTTCTCGTTTTTCCCCCCTTCATCCAGTTGAACTTGACTGACACTCTGCACGACAAACTTGATTTAATCGAAATTCCAGGCAAACCAGTGCTTACTTTCAAAGACGAGTACAAAGTGGATGGGTGCTAATTACTCTGTTCGATGGTAATATGGGCAGGTCCGGAAATATACCACAGAAAATTATCCATCTTCCTTACTTATTCAAAGGTTGGACGGTGTCCGATCAATAGTCGTTTGTTCCTTGGCATTCCCTTCCGCCCCTTGATGTGGAATGGCACTGCTAAGAGAACTGTTAAAGGCCTGTGGCATCACTTCAAGCTGATGACTTCAAAATCATGGGATCAGCTTCCAGAAATTTGATCAGTATCTTGGTAGTCTATTGGACAAATATGCGCAATGCCAAGATTGCAACCGCAGATGCTTGCCGAATCATGATGACTCATTGAACATCATACATATTCCCTCAACCCGTCAGCAGCACTTGAGCAACATCCCCCGAGCATCAAGCTCGGGGGAGGCTGCCCGCGAGGCGCACACGTGGGGCATGGAAGCCACTGCAGGTGACGTCGGGGCTCCCGGTGCGCCCAGGCGCCCTTCATTGCCCCGGATGACGGATGGTGGCTCTGGGCCGGCTCCGGAGGCTGGGGTTGACTTCTCGGGAGCGGACCAGTAAACGAGGAATACGGTCGAGCCTTCGATCGGCACTGCTGCAGCATCTTGTGGCTGAAGCTCGATCTCGGCTCAATCCTGTTTCCGATTCGGGCGTAGGCTCTGGCGCCGTATTTGCGCGTGCTACGCGATTGGCCGAGGCGTGCTACCTAATCCTAGGGGCGTGGCTGCTTACGGTACGCTGATGAGCAGGACCCTTTGTTTGTTGCAGCGGCGGTACGGCGAAGAGCGTCATTTCTGGTCAGAGGAAGTAAGTCGAAGGGTCTTTGGATGAGGAAATATAAAGATGGACATGTCTAGATGTTCAGTGAGGAGGATGGCTTTGGTCTCGCGTAGACATATAGAAAGCGCTGAACAGCAGACCTTGGTCAATCTTTTGTAACAACATCACCGATACTCACTTAAATAAACCTGCGAATCGACCATACAGTACTACATTCTCAAGCAGAATCCGCCAGAATGAGTGGAAACGGCGACCCAGGCATGTCTTATCCTCCTTCCCACACTCCTACTACCGCCGCCCGGGGTCCATACTGAGATGGCGTACAGGGTCGGTGAACTACTGGTTCTATGAACCAAACAAGGGAGCACCGGTATTCTTCGCGGTGGCATTCTTTATTTCCGGGATCTGGCAAATATGGCAGGGCCAGTAAGTGTTGCGCCTACTCGGGAAGATCGACCACTTGACCCAGCTCCATACTGACCTGTACACCCCTCCGCTAGCCAGTACAAATGCTGGAGTGTGACTTGGCATTATGCATCTTGTGCAGTCATATTCACAGCAGGGTTCATAACCAGGGAGATTGGGGCGTTCAATACCGATAGCCTCTCCCTATACATAACCAGCGTATGCCTGGTATACGCAGCGCCGTAAGCCGATTCCCAATCCGCAGTGCAAGGGGCGTGGGAGGAGAGAGGGAAAGAGGGAAAGAGGGAAAATGAGCTAACAAGGAGCAGCCCGCTGTACGAGGCCGCCAACTACCACATTCTGGGTCGCGTGCTCTTCTACGTGCCCTACCACTCCCCGATCCACCCGGGCCGCATGTGGACGACCTTCGCGACGCTCGCAGGGGTAGTCGAGGCGCTCAGCGGCGTGGGCGCGTCGTACTCGGCCAACATGTCGCTGCCGGATTCGACCAAGGACACGGGCAAGGCGCTGATGAAGACGGCGCTAATCCTGCAGCTGGTGATCGTCAACTGCTTTGTCGTGCTGGCCGTCACGTTCCACCGGCGGTGCCACGCGGCGGGGATCCGCACCCGCAGCGTCGACGGCCCGCTGCTGACGCTGTACCTGAGCACGGCGCTGATCGAGGCGCGCACCATATTCCGCACCGTCGAGTACTTTGGGCTCGCGGGAGTGCGCATCCGCGCCGGCATGGACGTCAACGAGCTGCCGCCCGAGTTCCGCCACGAGTGGTTCTTCTACGTCTTCGAGGCAACGCTCATGGTGCTCAACGCGTTCCTGTGGAACTTCCGACACTCGCGCCGGTACCTTCCCGCGGACACCAAGACGTACCTCAGCGAGGATGGCGTCACTGAGGTACAGGGCCCCGGCTACAAGGACAACAGGAAGTTCCTCGTGACCCTGGTGGACCCGTTCGACCTGTACGGGTTGGCGACTGGTCGCGACAAGGAGGACCGGTTCTGGGAGGGCGGCCAGAGCGAGAGTGAGATGGCTGGTGCGAAGGGGGAGGCCAAGTCGGCCGGCCACGAAACTGCCTGATTCGCGTCTGGGCTTGGGCTCGGGTGAGGACGGGCCGCCAGAAGTTCAGGTTGGTGGGTCACCATCAATTCTTGGACTGTTAAATCCAAGATCGAAAGGAGGCTCCATTCCTCGAGGTAGGTATATGGACATTGATTGATCTCGCTCTGTCAAGATCAATGTCAGTTTGGTCAGCCTGGGGGGTTTCTCGGTTGGGGGGCTCCGCCTCAGGCGTTGGTTGCTGGCACCAGGCGCTGCCATTTTCTTGTGTGTGTATTTGTATTGTTCGCAGGATACCCATGTTGGTCATGCTTGTGTCAAATATAATAAAAGATCAGACGTTGGATGCAAACTCCAGCAATGGAAGCAACGTGATGCATCCTCCCGGCGGGTTCTCAACAACAGCCGGCGGCGCGACAGCGACGAGCCACAGTCAAATGTGGGGACTTGCAGCGGAGGGTTGCAATGTTACGAGAGTGTGGACAGGAAAGAAATCTAAGAATATTGCAAAGAGGTCTTGGGATCTGGCGTAGAAGGCGGCGGAGCGTCAGGGCCTGTTGACGGTGACAGACTGACAGCCAGGCGCGGTTTGGTGTGTGTGTGTGTGTGGACCGCGATTGTGGTGATTGATTTGTGCTGCTGGCCCGCACTCAGTCTCTCGTCCTGGTTTTTTATTCTGCTGCCTTGATCTTACGCATGACGATTGATTCACTGATTACAGCGAGTGGCGACGGTCTGACCTGGCGGGAGTAAGAAGATGGTTTATTCTAGAGGGTTATGGAAGTGATGGGATCAGCCTCGGAGTCCTGTGGAAGCGGCGCAGGGCCTTGCGAGCTGTACGGTACATGTGCAGGAACAGCCAGGCGCTGCCAAGTTCCAAAAATAGAAGGCATCTTAGGTGCTCAGTGCTGTGCAAGCTTTGCAGTACATAGCCTATGTACCATCCATGGATCTCACGTATCCGTATATCGAGGAGCCGTGATCCGGTAAATGGCCCGTGCTCAGCAAGCTCCTCCCTGTGGCGGTCGCCGCTTCCTTGGCTTGTCACTTCTGCCACTGGTCTGTACTGCTGGCTGGGTCATGCTTGCACAGAGCAGGGAGCAGGTATCTAGCTGCACCAAGGGCTTGCAGTTAGGGTCTGCACCTGTCAACCGGGACAGCAACGCCAACAACCCCTCACCTCCGCTGATGGCCAGCCAAGTCAGCCAATCTGTATCTCAACGCAGACAGGCAATCGGCATTATCCCATGGTCAACTCCTCCATGGCCCCAATTTGATGCCAAGTCAAGCACGACTTCACGTCTTGCTGTCTGAACACCGACGAGGACCTCACGGCATCTCCGCTAGCACCAGCGTCGTACCAGGGCATTGGGCACCTCGGCAAGCTGTGTCTTGTCTTGTCCTGTCCCACCGTCCACGTCCACGGCGACCAGACAGCTCACTAACCCTCGAACCGATTGGGGTCATCGACATGTCATGCTCAGGAGACACGAGATTCGGCTAGGGAAAAATCAAACAGCGCATCGCTGCAGTTGGTGCAAAGCAGCGTACACAATCCCACGGCGGCCATCTCGCATCTGGCATAGCCGGACAGATATCACGTTCGCGCCGCTGCAAAGCCTCGATTGGGCGTCACGCTCATGCCGATTCGAGCCAAGCCAGCTGTCTCGATCGCATGCTCAGACATATCGAGCTTTTCAAGCTCGCTTCTGGCCCGTACGACTGTATTTGAAACGGCCAATCTCGACGCCGATAACACCAGCTGCAGCTCGCACGCCGTCACCGAAGCCACAAGCAAGGGGCTAGATTCAACAGACTTCTGTCCCACCAACGCCATCCCCACCACCATAGTACTATCAGTCAGATCACAAGACGTGACATCCGTCCTGTTGATTAGCCTTCTTAGTCGAACCGGACCTCACCTCATCTCCCCTCCCTCGACAATCCACCGCCACAGTCTGCACAACCTCCTTTCAACCCCCACCCGCCCTTACTGACCCTTCCTTCGCATCGGTATTCCCCCCCTTCGACGCGTTCGACGCGTGCAGGATCAATAAGCAGCAGCATACTGCCAGTGCTGACTTTGTGTGTGGCGCTCTCTTGATGAGTTGGCTCTTCAAAGGAATACAGCCCCACGACTGATCAGCGTGCTCAATCCTCTTGCTCGCATTTCTCAAGTTATCAGCCTGGGAACCAGACGCTTCACTGCTTCCAAGGAGCAGAGGAGACAACTATACCAAGGCAGTAAGTCGTTTTTTTTTGTCGTTCAATCTACCGCTGAGACAGTCATTAACAATACTGAAGCAAGACAATCCAGTAACGCCTTCATCTAGCGCAAGGATATGGTGTAGTCCTGGAATAACAGAGAAGCTCAGGTTGGCGCGTCAAAATTCACCATCTTGCATCACCATCTTCATCCCATCTAGGCAACGCCGAATTCTCCCTCCGGTTCAAACAGTGACTTCGGAAGTCCTCCACGCCTGGAGACAAGCCGGGTTGCCCAAGTACCGTCTGGAAGGAAGTGACTAGCATCAGCCCCGCTTATTGCAGACCCCGGGTGAGCGAAGGAGCAGCTTCTGCCCTCTCAAATCGGGGCTTCCCTGTCAAGTCCATAAGGATTTTACCCATTCTAATCTGGTTACCATTCTGGGTCTGTTCGCTGTTTGTCTGGCCGTCACCGCTCCGCCCACCCTGTCCCGACCTGCTGGAGAGACGTCCAACGACGCGGCCCCCCGGCAGCGACCACCTCTCGCAAAATTGCCGCTTACGAGCCACTGCCATTCTTCCTCCTGACCTGTCATCCTCAGGGAGGTACTTCAGATTTGCTCGGTTCCGGTACTGGCGAGTATTCCCCATAATTTGGACGAGGGTACATGCCACACGTCTGCCTACTTCTACTCCCCCAAGCTGCTTCCGACCCCTGGGGCGCCCCGGAAGCTGTCAGAGTGTGCTTCAATATCTCCCAAGGTGACATCAAGTTACGACTGCCACCCACTTCGTTCAACACCGCTCCACTCGTGTAACCTTCCTGGAACGAAGGCCTACCCGAGATCTGCATCTGCTCGCATACTTTGCCCTCGGCTCCTCTTGATACTCCGGGTCGCCTTTTGCTTGGTACTGTCTTAGCGTGTCTGCCAGATCCAATCGGCACCAACGCAATTCCCAACGATTTAATCTCCTATAACTCCTCTCACAAACCCCAATGGTCACGCACTGGAGGACAGAATCCATCATGGACAATCCCTTGACAAGACCGAGTACCCACAGCCTACAAAGGCCCCAGGTCTTTGTTAAAGTCGAGTTTGGCGTGTCTTGGTCCCCTCAGCATGCTCCTCGATCTCGTGGCTTCCAGTACAGATCACGCGCGCTCCGAGAGAGAGCTCCTTATTTTCCACGATACGTACCGGCGCCCACAACCAACTATCTCGGCGCCACGTCTATACAACAATTTCAACAGGCTCAAGTGCCCCAATTCTACGATCAAAGGCCACAAGAGCATTTTCAATCACGGCAAAGACTATCACATCCTCAACAAACACATCAGCAAACCCAGCCGCAGCAAGAACATCAGCGGAGCCGATCGAGACAAGTTCATTTTGCCCCAGCACAGGAAGGCCATCAGCAGGATCAGCGGGCATCTCGCGAGAAGAGGAGAGCGTCTTCCGAGCGACACGAACGTGGACGTTCGGCACCACCACCCTTGAGCGACAACAACTGGGACGTCGTTCATCCTCAAATGACGGCCGACATTCCAGTGGGCTCCTCGACGGCCTGTGCCACCGTGGACAAACCAGTTTCGGACGTGTGGAAAGACTTGCCTGAGGTGCCCACACGCTTTCGTCTTGGAGAAGAAGGGATGCCTTGGGAATCGACAACATTTCCCATGGGCTGGGAACCATTCATGGAGCCGGATCCTCTCCTCCAGCCGCCATCTTCCCATGCCTCACCCGATCCTCAGCACAGCCAGGCTGTTCAACACCCACCAGAGGAGGAGCCTACCAGCCCTACGGTCATCAAGATCGAGCCGCCCGTTGAGTCACGTCGGCACCGAAGAGAGGACCCAGAGCGGGTCCGCGAGCTCGAGGCGCTCGGTTCAGCAATGATGACGGTGGACAACGGCTTTGAAGATCAATGGTGGAACAGTGGGGAGCGGCAGCCCATGCCGACTGCCACGTATCCTCCACCAACAACACGCGACCATGTGCGGGAGCAGTTAGCGCTAGGCTGGGCCATGGCACATATGCCTCCAGAAAGCACTGGAGGAAACAACGTCTCTTTCGTCAGCGCAGAGCCTGGCACTGCCACTCTCAACAACACGGTTGTTTCGCCGGTCTCCAGTTACAGCGGCCCTGAGGCTCAGCCCGGGCTAAGTAGGTCACTCTCTACGAGGTCGGACGAGCTGTGGTATACTGGTGGGAGATACGCATAATGTGTAATGAGGCTATTCAAGGGTTTCGGGCGATTTGGGGTGTACTACAGATCCATGAGAGGCAAGTTATCTAGCAATTTCGGGCCAGATCTTGCTTGCTGATTGCCATTGTACGACTATCACCGTAGAAAAAAAAGGTCTTGGTCAAGGGTGGTTCGCACTGTACAGGGGAAGCGAAGCCTGCGCTTTTGCTTGGCTGTTCGGTGTCTATTGGAGGATATATCCATTAACGCGATGGCTACAGCACAGCTGCAAGAATAGCAGACGTTGAGCCACAATCAGTATTTCCTATGTCTACTTAGCGACATATAATTCTTGTGCAAGCACATGTGCAGACCACCGTGTCGCTTACCGCCGAGCCCCTGTTCCACATCGTCCACCCAGTGTGAATACCAATTGTCGCCGACTTCTTGTCGACCTGTCGTCTTGGACCGCAGGAGTCTCCACACAACTACAGCAGATCGCCACAGGCAGCAGAATTAATATGCATGGCCTGCATGATCGGTACCCGGCACACCTGGCCCCTGAAATACAGCGCGTGCCACCCATTTCTGCAGTGCTTGCACACGATCATGTACAGCGCAGTGGCTTTTGTGTAAGACCATTTGTACTGCCGCCGTGGTGCCATGTGCGCACATACGAACGATGGGGGGGTGGGGGCGAATATTGGGCCGCACAGCCACAAGCGGTGCTCTCCTCCCACCTCCCTTGGGTTTCCGCTGTGAAACGTAGCGGTGATCTGCAGTGGTCCAACAACCCACCGGCATCTTGTGTCACCCCGGGAGCTGCTGCTCATTGCAGTGTATGTGCATATATCTCTGGTCCATCATGCTCATGGGCCCCCCCCCCCTGCGGTTGTTCTAGCTTGCGCTCCGGGCCAGCGGGCCATGCCTCGGTTTGTATGTGCGGACCAGCTGGCTGCAGGTGTTTTCTACGCCTCATTGCTGTGTGGGTATGCCAGAGCCAGCCACCTTCTTCTGAGCCCCCTTAAGAGGGTGGTGGGCGGGCTTGGAGTGTCACGGCATCTTGCCACATAATCATCGTCTGCTCCCAGCGAGACATATCAGTGTTGAAATTGTTGGAGCCTGGACGGATGCTATCGCGGTGCTTGACCGCCGTGGAGGCGATATTATGGCCCACGTGATTGGATTGTTTGGGCGTTCCACACGTGGCGATGTAACAGTCTGTTTTTCCTTTTTTTGGACATAATCTTTTTTTTTCTTCCTCGGGTGACTTTTCCAGAATCATGTGCGATATTGTTCTGCACGTTTTCATCTGATCTACATATCCTCCGCGCGTTCCCTTATAGCGGTGAGAATTTGCACCCAAGTGACCCATTAGCATCGAGGCGGCGAGCCTCCGCTTGGGGCCGGACCGATATCTACGTCAATTGATCGGCCGGCCTGGTCGTGCAAGCTTCCCGGGGGAGTTAGCCTCGACAGTGCGGATGCTGCTGCGAACTCGGCGCCAGTCAGATTTTAGGATGACCGCTATGGGAGAACTTTCTTTTTGTGTTTTGTTCTTTTCCTCGAGGTATGAAAAGTGTTTTCGCCCCCTCGATGACTCGGGCTTGTTTGATGGTTTCTTGGGGACTATGTATCCACAGCATCAGCGTGGTATGCGCATTGCCGCCCGGGTCGGGGTCGCACGGAGTCTTGTCAAGGGTGGGGTTTTTTGCTATTTTTGGAATTATCGCGGAGAGCTTCTGGCAATTTGTCTTTGGGTGATGAAACCGTAGATAAGTTTCTTTTGCTGAGGTTTGCCGGAGTGTCGTTATTGCAAAGCAACATTGCACAGGGACCGAGAGTCATGAGTCGAAAGTTGGAAATCAGGGGCTCGAAAGGGCCTGCCTGTCTGCGATGAGTCTCTGGGGTTAGGGGGCCCAAGAACAAATGTTTCATGACTGACTTTTATGCAGAACGGACACCTCATTGGGCGCCTGGCCCACTGGAGGAGAGGAGTGATGTGTGCTTGTCGTCTTTCTAGGCATCTGTATTTCTTGAAACGGTGAGTCAGGGGGGAGATCATGTGTGGTAGTCTACTCGGGAGTGCATTGCGATACCAAAGTCGCTTCCAGTATTGGTGTCGTTGATTTCTGCAGACCATGCATGTGGCGGCTGAGGCTCACCAGATGTGTCAACCAAGGGTTGGTGTGCTACTGTATGTAACACGGACCGGGCCATGATGAATAAGCCTGGACATGATCATCATGAGCTTGCACAATTGTGGAAGAGCTTTTCTTCCAAATGTGGTAGGTTGGATTCCGCATAGAAGAATCCTGCAGAGATGACTGGGGTAGGGGGGGTCTCTTCATATCGTCCCCACCAACGACGACGACAGCTCATTGCCTTTGACATCGGCTTCCCTTCCAGAAGAAAAAACTCAAGCATTGATCTTTCTCCCAGCGTCGCAGCAATGGTGGCTCGTTTTGCCCCCCCTGTACCATCAAAAACTCTGAACAACGCAAAAACATGGCGCATCCCGACCCGAGTTTTGGGACCCGCCGCAGCAGGCCAAGTGGCTTGCAAAACCCCTTTGCCCCCGGCTCCAGGCAACAGGATTCTCGGGCCCGTGAGTGGTGAGCGGTCGGACGGGGCGCTCCAACCCGCAACCCACATGCTTGCATCGATAGACCGCCCGTCCGTCCGTCTGTCCTACGCGTCTGTCCGCATTGAGCAATGGATCGGTTTCGGATGTGGGCTGAGTGAATTGTTTTCGGGCAATTGCGTAGGGCAGATGGGATGGAGATAATTCCCGAGGGAGGGATGGATGGGTCGTGGTGGTTCTGCTGTACTGCTCTGTGGAGACTTGGCATTTTCAAGAATTCGCAGGAATAGAGGATCCCGGGCTGGTGGTCTCGACATCAGTTCGGCTCCCAGGCATTGGCTCTTCTGGTTTACTCTCAACGGCTTGTCCTCGGCGGATGCGGTAACTCACTTGAACACACGTGTATCAAGGCTAAAGCTAATTATCACATGGAGAATATTTTCAAGAAGGTGAAGACACAGACAGCCAGGCCAAATTTGGACGGATTACGACGCATCTTGATTTAGCAACCCATTTCCCCGTGCCTGGAAGCCAAGGGCGGGCTCCGTCACTTCGCTATTTATCCCTTTCGCCAATTCTACAATCCGGGGTAAAATGTCAAAAGACGTCAAACGAAGCCCAGAAGAAGTTCGGCTCCTAGGTAACCACTTGATCCATCCCGCCTTGGGAAGCCACGGCCGATATGTTCGGGCCGTTCTGCATGACAGTGAGGATTCCCAGGCTTGGGCAGTGCCGCGCTAGAATCTCCTGCTACCATACCGTGCAGGGGGTGGTTTTCGAAGGCGGTCACTATAGCCTTCGTTTACCCAATTAGGCACTTTTTCTGCAAAGTAGCCTCGCGGCTACCTATCGGGTTTCAATATCCTTTACTACCTAGGTATTAAGCTATCAATTAGCTATTCGGCCCATTTTCCTACCAAACGATCGCGGAGCGAACACGGTTACGGAACAGAAAAATGGTTACGGAGCAAAAAAGTGATTGCGGGGAGGTTGGGCAGGTACGTACCAGCCCCAGGGAAGGGAAGGGAAGGGAAGGGAAGGGAAGGGAAGGAGGGATAGCGCCTTCCTTCTTAAAGTCGAAGTTGATAAAGTCACCAGCTCCCCTTCGAGTTGGAGATTATAAATACAGATTTAAATTTAAAATAGCGTGCCCCAGAAGGTAATAATCTACGGGGCGAGCAGTAGGAAGGAAAAGGAAGGGATTCTTTTTTGGCTAGCTTTCGTCCCGAAGTGTAAGGGCAATTCTGAGGGAATTGGTAAGGGATTTATTCCGAAGGAAGGAACCTTTTTGCCAGAAGCCAATTCTGGTGTAAATCTATTTCTGCTCCATAACCATTATGGTCCTCCGTAACCGTTTTCCCCCTTTTAAAACTAGTTTTACCTTGCTAGGAATTAATATGTACTTAATAACCTATATCGAATTGAAGGAAATGTTGCGAAGAACCTTGGAGTGACTATTTTAGGCGGAAGAAAAGGGCCGTGGAGGAAGGGAGTAGGCTTAAGCGCCCGCGGGCTTCATAGTGACCGCTCTTCAGACCCCCCAATGCGCGGTATGGTAGTCTTGGATCTCAATGATACCTGCGCACAGGGGAGGGTCCCTGGAAATCCTTCCCGCTCTGTGGCGTCTGATTTAGCTGGTTTGGGCGGGCATTTCTCCATTATCTTGGCGGACTTTTGTAGATGATTTCAACAGAGCTTCGGAAGGATTTGACGAGAGCGAGATCATTTTCATCGTGGGGGGGAGTTTACGTCTTTCATCTCCCCTTTTAACCCACGCACATGTCAAATGTCTCCATTGGTCGGTCTCTCCGAAATCAGCTGGTCGATTAACGGGCCGACCTCATAGAAGGGATGAACTACTGCCTCTGATATCGCTGCCTTGACGATGTGGAGGCTAAGGATCGTGTTGTGATGAAATCAACCCAGGCTCATCGACGACATTCAGGCGCGCTACAAGCTATCTGGTGGATCAGATTTGACCTGGACCATGCTCCATTGTTTCGGCATTCAGCAGTCATCTCTTTGTTCAAGTAGCGCCATTCGACAAGCCATACGTAAGGGACAGGCGAGAGGAAGAACTTCCTACGGCCCCTTGGCGTCCATGGAGCCTTAGGCGATTTTCGTTGCCCACCTGCCATTTCACTCGATCAGAAGCCGACGAGACATGGTGCTATACGGGTCTGTGCTGTGTCAAGTTTCATGTGGCTTAGTGGCCGCCAAACATAGCATCGGTCACACTGATTGTTGCATCAACGCTACGGCAGGACAGGCAGCAGGATAATCGCGTGCGACGCACCAGCGCGGTACTTTGAATTTCAGCATTAGAAGCACCCCCTATAGATATGCATGTTTCTGGACACCATCGGGTACATGGCATGGGGCACAGAGATGTACCCAGGTGTACTCGCGAAAGTCTCAATAGTTACAGGCTATGAAAACACCACCTGAGTTGCGTTCTCTGGCTGCACCAAAGCTGGCCACGACGTGAATGCGGTGCCCCCTGTATTTGCCTTCCGCGGCGATGAAAGCCTGCATCCTATTGTGTAGGACACGCTTCGCCGGGCAGCTTCACCCTTGACGCCAACCCCTTACACTCTAAGCCTACAAAGCTGGCTGGGGGCTGGGGGAAGCCAGCCTCCTTGAATCCATACTTACACAGGAAGTCGTGCTGGATGGACGGTAGGCTGGGAAGCCTTGGTCCACTTCACCAAGTCGTCCAGAACAAAGGGCAGCATACAAAAGTACCGTCACCATGTCCTAGTTCACCGCCTTGAGCGCCAGCCCAGAAACTACCGCTTTTGGCGATTTGAATCAAATTTCCTACGCGACCTCGCATGTGTCTCGACCAGGGACGAGATCCGGCACGGGCACTCGTCCTTCTGCCAGGGAAGCTTGCCAAGTCAATCGAGAAATGTCTTCGTCTCGTTCGATATCAGCGAGCAGCTCACGTTATTAGCCACTCCATGCAGCCAAAGGAGAGCCCAAACCCTGCTATTTGGATTGCCGAATAAATCGTACATGTGTAGGTACTCACGATTGTTTTGAGCAGCCTGAGGATCATCTCAAATTCCGCCGAGTACGGTTCGAGTCGTGCCACCACCACTGAGCACTGTCAATGCCGGGGGCGGTACCTGTACAATCCTCTTGTCGGCTCAGGCGGCATCTCCGAGTAAAGCGCACACTCAAAACGACTTGAGAATGGTCCATGCTCGTTTCTGGTTTGTTGGACCGGTTTTCCACATTCATATTTGACTTCATGGACAATATTGTTATTGTTAGTAGTAAGAGGAAGCTGTGGCGGCTTTCTCTATCATACCGGTATGCTTTTCCACAGAGGGACAACTGTACTCGCTGAAGACACACAGGCTTGAGCTCAATGGAAGACTTGTGGTATCCACTGACGTTCCTGGCTTCTAGTGATTAGCCCCTCAATGGGAAACTTATTTTCACACCTGGCATTTGAAGAATCCACCAACACCTGGCACAGAGGAACATGCGTCCTGAGAAACTAGACCTATGGAAGATCGTGACAAAAGGGAAAGACTAAGGTCAAGGCTTCTTAGGTATTATAAAGCGCCGGAGCCATGGTTCTATTTAAATCTCCGTCACAGACAACCGCGACGCGCTAGGTGAGGCCTCGTGAGTCAACAAGATCACAATTTGTCTCCAGCCTTTCTTTTTGCACTTCATCGCAGAATGCCGTGATTCATCTCAGAATCCCCGTGACAGATGAACTTGAAAGTATAAATATCTTGCCACTGGACACAAGCGGTCTTAGGAAATTGATTACATTGAAAACTCCTCAGGCATCACATTTCCGAGAAAGTCGTTACGGCAGATAAACTCAAAAACATCAGTCAAAGAAGAGAAACGGTTCCCTCTGCAGATTCCTTCGGTGTATGCCTTCAATCCTCAATGAAAGGGACAACTGAAGCTAATGTGCATTATCTAGGCCCACACCCTGATCATGGCGGATACGGGCCATAAACACCATCATCAACACGCTGGTCACAGCCGTCAAAAGTCCTCCCACAGACCTAAAAAGAAAACTCAGACCATTGAAATCATATTGAATTGCAAGAGAAAGAGCAAGCATCCAGAATGTAATTCTGTTACGAAACAGCGCGCGAAGACCAACCATAAGGATGGCTATTTGTTGAAGGTCAAATGGGCACCCTGTCGGGAGGCCGAGGCTCGTCAACGCTTGGAAGATGTACCGAGTGTCACTCAAGAGGAAACGCACCGTCAGGATGAGACTCTGCACAGTAAAGAGTCTAAAGACTCCGGACCAGCACCTCCGCCAGAGCCGCCCCAAGGCCGGCAGGAAGAACCGGGAGGCTCGGGCGTGGCACAAGGCTACGGTGAGGCAGGTAGACCAGTGAGACAGCAGTATGATCAACAGGCGGAGTTCAGCGGCAATACGCAGACTGGTCCGTTTGACCCGCAGGCCCTGGATCCGGGAGTATTACCAGGCATGCCGCCCTCGGCCGGAATGCTTTTTTCTGGTGGGTTTGGCGGCGATAAAGACATGGGCTCTCAAGAAATGCCGATTGCTGGGGATTTCGGCGGTGATGAGGGTAGCTTTGGGGCCTTGAGCGGCGACGGTGAGCCCAAGGGTCAAGGGGTGCCGATAACTGATGACATGTTTTACCAACCGAGCGGGCGAGTCAATGTGGTGAGAGCCCCGGATTACATGGCGAGCTATTCACACTGGAGTGAGCCAGCATACCAGAAGTACTGAAGAGTGCGGAGACTTTTGTCTGCAGTGGACACGCTCGGGGTCGGCGCAGCTGCTTCGGTTGTTCAGTGTCTCCAGGCTTGTCGAGTTGGGTTTGCCACGATAATTTTTTGGGAGCTCGCGTGGTTTTCTTTTGTGCAGGGTATTATTTCTTGTGATAGCGACTGAGTAGGCTTCAGACTTGGTTGCAAATTAATAGCGAGGACTTCGTCCAGCGCTGGCAGGAATACGCCGTCTCATCCACGCCACGATTCATGTCAACAGGCATTTGAGGAACATGCGAGTTCAGGGTCTTCAGTGACGAGATTTTGAATTCTGTGCTACGGTGCGGCTCGCTTGAACCGACAATTGACCGTTGGCAAGACCTATTGTGCTGGCAATGTCTTTGTGTGTCTCTGCCCCAAAACGAACCCCTCTAGCAAGGTACTAGTGCTCGCCGTTCACTCCCTATCGACATCGTCGGCAAAGGCGAACTTGAATTGAGCATAGGCCGGGTATTTGGGGGGATAGATCATGGCGATTATGAGGTCGTCGATCAGGATCTGTAGTGGATTTCGCAAATCAGCCAACTATTCCGCACTTCTTGAAGGGGTAGTGCTCGTTGTGAAAACATGCCTGGGGATCGTCATCGTCAGATTGAGTCGTCTGCCAAGTCGTTCCGTTGTCGTCGGTGATGCTTTGCAAAAAGTCAGCAAAGGCATGTCGTAGATGCTGTGGATAAACCACTCACATGAAGACGTCCTCCTCGCAAGTCTGACACTCGGTCACGGTCCAATTCTGCGCCGGGGCGCCGGTCAGGTCGGCGAAGAGCTTTCCATCCTGGCCGACGGTTCCGGCAGGGTCCTGGCTGAGGTCGCTGGTACCGACGGAGAGCTTGAACTTGTCGTCGTCGGTCTGCTCAAGCACCCACTGTCGTTGATGATCCCGTCAGCAAAAGGTCTGCAGAGCAACTGTGGACTTTGTGGCTACCTCGGCAGCGCCTGCCTCGAGCTGAACAGCGACGGGCTTGGGCATGAGGCTCTTGTCCTCAGTTGTGTTGCGCTGGACCCAGCGCTCGCCCCAGGGGCTGGTGTAGACGGTGGAGATGTAGTAGATACCGTTCTTGAGCTGCATCTTGTATTCGAGTTGCGCGAGAACGATTATGGACTTGAGAAGATCGGAAGTGTTGTCGTGCTGTGGCAGGAAACCTTGAAAGATGGATGATCCGGGTTTGCCGTGGGAGGAAGGAGGGAGTGATGGACTTGGAAAGCCCCACCTTTTGTTTGCAAACACGCTGAAAACATGGGTGAGTGATTCACTGTTTGGTAAAAATCGAAGTCAAACAAACCAATCCTTCGCATCAGCTGACGATGTGGAACACGAGAGACAAACGGGACTGCCGGTTGGCGGGATGTCGCAGACACAGCCGACGGACGGTGTCACCATCGCCAAGTCTCTCCTAGGGTCAACCTTCGTCAAAGATACCTAAATATGGCCTCGGATGACGATCTCTGTCATGAATGTATCGGTGAGCCACTCAACAGTGTCTTTAAGAGTCAACAACACACTTGTCTCACCAGTCGGTCCGTGTTTGCGACTTGGCATAACAAGCCATATAAAAAGGGAGGCGTCTTCGAGTTTAGCTTACATATTTCCTAGCAATCCATCTGAAATTAGAAAATTGATTTGTTCACTAGGATATCAAAAGTACAGCTAGTCTAAATCAACTACAGTATCGAAGCATGAAGTCAATGAGGACATGCAGTGATACAATGACGACTGCATCTTGCACTGTTCCGGTTGTTCGTACTTGCACCAACATGCTGACCTGCAGCAGTTGCACATTTATGTGACGCCATATCTATGAGATGTAAAGTTTCGAGGTGATCAATGTTGAACGGCAATACTAAAGGGAGACAACGGTGAACCGGGGACCGAAATCTTGTCAGGTCAGCTACATCCTAGGTGGCTGTGTAAAGCTGAAAGATCCCGAGGTCGAGGCGGCTGGTCGCGAGAAACGCCAAGCAGTCTACAGTCCACAGCAGATGTCGCAGTTCCACTCGCACCCCAAACCTGCACCCTCCTGCACGTGCTGATGCTAACCGTGTGAAACCACCCAATGTTGCGATGGCCGAGAGCTTTCGACTCAAACGCAGCACCTTGATCGTCTTGAGTCTCATTGTGAGCCTTAGCGACCTTGCAAAGTGCCGGACGCGAAGTTGCATCGTGTTATATCCATGGATGTGCAAAGCCCATGTGATCGAATCGGTGGTTATTTCAAGAAATTCCTTCCTGGACAATCTAAACTTTCAATGGTTTCTCTTGAGGCCTAGGCCGTGGTCATATGGTGATGACTTCGAGCCATAATAGGAAGAGATCGATCTTCAGTCGAAATTGTCAAACACCTCTCCCGAGGTTGGAAGAACGATGTAGGACATGTCTATGTATAAAACAAGGTCAAGAGCATATCCTGATGGGCGTCGAATTTCTTCGAATTCCTCATCACCAGTTCCATTCAGTCGTTCATCGAGCCTCTCTTATGAAAATTTGATCGGTGCGCTTGCCGATCAGGTGGATGTTCAGCTCGAGGTTGCCATCGAGGCTCTTTACCTGGCCTGAGGCTCGGATCCTTATAACATAAATTTTGGGTTTTTCATATGGACTACTCTAATATCGAACACAAAGCCCTGGAATTCCATCATGGTGTCATTTGTATAGATTTTTATAATACCGCAAACGCTCATTCTTAATATCCCATCTAAGCTTGGTTAATGAACAGTAGTATATCGCAATAATGGACAGCCACTACATAGTAATCTACACATTCATTTTGTTATATCGCTCGGAGATTTTCACTCAGGTATTGGCCAGGTTTTTTTTTTTTTTTTTTTTTTTTTTGAATAAGATGGAACATCAAGCCAAATGGATCAGCTAGCACACACTCCAAGAGATAGGGATACGAGTGGCTGAATCCTGTGAATTCCAGGTTGCGGCTGGTAAAGTCTAGGCGACGAGGAACCCACGCGAGCGGAGGGCGGAGGCTAGCTTGTCGTAAGCCTCAGGGAGCTGGAACGAGCCCCGGACGAGCAGGACTGCAGGCTTGAGGGGATGTGGTTTCCATTGAGAGTGACGATTCTGCCGAGAGTCCTGAGGGTATTCAGACGGTGACGATGGTTGATGATTGTGCCCTCAAGAAATATTCTTGTTCTCCTCAAACCTGTGCAGACTAGGTAAGGCATATTCGTGACCTCGAGAGATAATCTGCGGAAGCTTACTGTCAGACGATAGACGACAAGGGGTGGAAAGACACTAATAAAGCAGCTATATGAGTGCCGTTATCCGGGCTGGGTAACCAAGAGAACATCTAGGAAGTCTTACGTTGTGTCTTCGTGAATGATCAAGTGACCAGCATCGGGCTTCTTCAGGCGATGTCAATGCTGGGTGTTAGGCCAGTAAGTGAGCCAACACATACATAGCCCGCCTCATTCTCGGTCCGGGCTACCTCGATACATAAGTACGTGGTACCTCCATTTTGGACATTCTGGCCGCCAAGACCATCTCAATGTGGCAATTTGATGGCTGTTGTGGCCGAGTGTTCGACGGGCGTGAGCATCTTCCCCTTCAAGCCACCGGGCCAGCCCTGTCTGTTGTCTATACTGACAAATCTGAACCGGCTCTGCATACAAACCTAGAATGCTATCAAGGAGAAAAGTGTGCATAATGCTGACGAGTTAATGAGTATACTAGCGCATGGAGTGGCTGATAAATTCCCTTAACAACACCTAAAAGAGACAATCTGCTTATAGACTTCAAAACAAATATCAGTGACCGTTCCACAAGCTCCGGGAAGAGTGCCAGGTTGTCACAGATACTCTTTTGTCGCCCCCCCCTCCCGGGGACTTGCTCATGATACCTATAGGTAAGTCTCTCCTAAAATGGCTGAGAACAAAGCTAGGATAAATCCACGACAAGCACACAGCGCAGAGTCACTCACTTGCAAGACGAAAGATACAGCTAAACGATCCATGCGAACGTCCCGGACAGAACAATTACAAAGAAAAAGTAGAAATAGTGGTTTTGGTATCTTCAGAAATCTACTGCCGTCTTTCTCGTTCCTCCTGTCCCTGGTCGCCCATTCAAGGACACTCTGAGAGGCCCGGTGAATCATCTTCCCGTTTCTCTTTTTTCCCTTGAACCTGCTTGGGCACTTCCTTTCTTCTTCCGAGTGTGATATATCCACATTCACCAACACAAGGCCCGCGCACCCGGGTCACTTTTCACAGACCGCGTGGAGCAAGAGGCTGCTTCCTGACCTTCCATCTTGGCCGTCATTTCCGCGCCATCGGCGTTCATCCCCCGCTTCCGAATTTTCATGGTCGCCCCGCATCGCTCCGGGGCAGCGGGATACAATCTAACCCCCGATATCTACTCCAGACCCAACATTGTGAAAGCCACGGCCGAACTGTTGGTCCTCGGCCGCCGCCCCGGGTCCGTTGACGGTGCCGCATTCGGTGGGCCGACTGTCAACCCCTAGTTGAAGAAGGCCATGATCACCTGCTGGGCATCCGGTGTGAACTGCTGGAGCAACGGAGTCGGGTCTGTGTTTGTCGCTTGAAGCAGGACCTTGGTGGCCGTGCACACACGGTTCGCAGTTTGGGATGTCAGAGTTTGTGACTCGAGACCCTGTGCGATGTAGAGGAAGACCTTGTCGGGTTGCTGGCCGACGACGGGATGTTGCCTGAAAGACGCATGTTAGTTGATGTTGAACCAGGAGGAGAGCATGTTCTGAAGTCGAGTCTTGAGCAGACTTGGGCTCGCCGTGCACAGAACACCAAAATAGACAGGGTGGCAGTATGGCAGTATGGGCCTTGGCCGTTCGGAGTAAGGTGTGTGACCTGGAGAGGAAATGTACTTACTTATCAATCAGCTCGGCTAGATATGCGTATGCATAAGGAGCAGCCTCCTCATCGTTCGTGACGGGGAGCGTGTTGATCCATTGCGAGATGACCTCGTCTGGGTTAGGCACATGGCTCGCATTGAAGTGCAGGATCTTGGCGATGGCTGCGCAAGCGTTCTCGGTAGCGTAGACGTTGTCTTCGCTACGGGCATCAGTCACTTGTGTCGCTAGGAACAGGGATGGTAGGGATCCGCCGAGGAACTGTGCCCAAGCCTGTCCACCCTTCTGGGCCGCGACCCCTATACCGTACGCAGCAGCCTGGCGGATGGCCGGCGAGGTGTCACGGCATCCCTCGATCAGAGGTGTCATGATGTAATTGGCATAGTGGATGGACTCAGGCCCACAGTACTCGAGCACATCATCCATGATGCACAGACCCCACTGGCGCTGTGTGGGATCCCGTCCGTTGTTCAGGAAAGCCTCATACGTCGACATGAGGCGCTCCCATGGCCGCAGGAAGGCAGCCCCGTGGTACTTGAAGATAGAGTGGAAGGCTTTGTTCATGTCCGACAACAGGGTCTGATCGTCCTCAATTGCGATGAGCGTTTCTTCAGCCTCATCTTCGACATCTTCGGGGTTTGCACCATCGTTCTCCTCGAGACGCTCCTGAACACGGTCCTTGTAGTCATCAAGAGCAGTCTTGACCGATTCGATGAACTTGTCCATGTGCTGAGCAGTCAGACAGTCTCTGCCCAGGCACTCAACAGACTCGTAGAAGCACTGGTACATCTCTGCCAGAGTGTCGATAGCTGGCTCGGCGGTCAGGACTTCCAGAAGCTTGTCGACGGTGCCAGCCCAGAGGCCGGCAAGCTCGTTTGATAGGGGGCCGTAGGCTTTCTTGAAAGAGTTGAGAAGCTGAGGGACCAGCTTGGCAGACATGTACCTAACAGGGTCGTGGAAGAAGAAGGCGAGACCGGGAAGAGCGATCTTCTCCATCACTTCTGCGACATACGGCGCAAAGTTGCCCTCGAGGACTTGTGCGTAGACAACGAGGAGCTCAATAGCCATGTGCTTGTCGTCCATAGTACTGGTCTTGATGCCGATCATCTTGCCCTTGAGGGGGACAAGCTCCCAACCGTCCTCCTGCTGCAGTGCTTCGACCTGCTCGTCATCATCTAGAAGCTGAATATCGGCATTGGCCTTGGCGAGCTCCAACAGCGGCGGCATGACGTTGGGCAAGAACGGCAAGAACTCGGTACCCATGACGCGGCACATACGTCCCCAGCAGTGCATCAGGTACTGTGCTTGCGGGTCGTCGGCGTCTGTAACGCTTGTCTGAATATGGGCCAGGAGCTGGACCAGCTTCATTGCGTCCCCGGCCAGGCGGTCCTTGCCGACTGCCAGGCCGATAAGCGTCGCACATTCCATTGCCTTGGCCTTCAGCAGGCGGGTGTCCTTGTCCATGGGCGATTGCAGGACGTTGAACAGCAGCGGCATCAAGGAATCATAGTACTTGCTGAACGCTGCCTCGGCGGCATCGGCAATCGTTGCGATGGTGGAGAGGGCCTGCTCTTGCACATATCTCTTGTCGTTCTGGAGCAGTCGGAAGAGTGACGAAAGCAGGTCATCCAGGTACGGCTCGAGAACAGACTTTTCTGCCTCCTCACAAAAGTTGACCAGGGCAGCCGCTGCATGGGACTTGACACGGGGTTCGGGCGAGTCGAGAACAGGAACAATCGCCTTGAGAATCGCATCGTAGTACTCCTTCTGCATCGTGGGCGCAAAGTCGGTACTCATCTGGCCGAGGGCATTGCACCCAGCCCACCGGACGCGAGGGTGGGGGTCCTTGAGGGCTGGCACAACGAGGTCAAGAACCTGGCGCAGCTCTCCAAGCATCTGCTCCCGGCAGCCTTCCGAGATGGCTGAGATGGCCATCAACGCGGCGTGCTTGTCCTTCCACGACATGGACTGCATCATGCGAGGCAGCCAGTTGAAGGTCGGCGCAAGTATTGTGAGGCCACCGAGCTTATTGGCCAGACGGTCCATGCACTGCTCACCCGCGACATGGTTTTGGTCGCTCTCCTCTTGGTCAAGCTGCACGAGGTTAGCGACATCCCAGAGCGTTCTTCTTGTTCCCTTCTCTCCTGGGTAAGACGTACGTCGTCAGCGTCGAGCCAGTCCTGAACATCCTCATCCTCCCCCAAATCCGTCATCAGACTTAAGCACTGAGTGATCATATCATTTGTGAAGGAGCTGTCCTTCTTGCACATTGATGGCGCATAGTCGGCAAATGTAGCCATCAGCTCCAATGCGTTCTGGCGACAGATGTCGCTCAGCTCCTTGTCCTGGATGACAGATATGCTGAACTGGACCAGGTTGTGAAACAGTTGCTTGAACATCTTGGGGGCCGATTCGGCAAGATCGATCAGGGCGACCAGAGCCTTGCTGAGGTCCTCGGAGTCCTGGGAGTCCTTGATGGGCGGAAGGATGTTGAGAACTTCGGGAATCAGCGGGTAGTATTGTTGTTGGCTCTTCTTGTTCAGGCTTCTGAAGAAGGAAGCGAAAGCCTCCATAGCCGCAAGGCGTACCTGTGACTAGAATCAGCATTGGCTCTCATTTGTTTGGACGCGACGTAGACGTACACCGACAGAGTCATCTTTGAAGCCCTTGGTAAAGGCCTGCCCAACAGCTTCATAGTGTTGTTTCTCAATGATTCCGGGGGTTGTGTTGAAGACGCGGAAGGCTGCTTCCCGCTTGCCAGGCTCTTCGGCCATGCTCAGCTGGAAGAGCACGGTGAGCAGCTCAGGCCATGGCTCGTCTGTCCCTTGTTTAGCAATCTCGGCGGTCACACCCAGCGTGGGGGTAGACACATACTGGCATCTGAATATTGCCTTCCTACTTCGGCGACACTGTCGCTAATCTTATTCCTAACCTGCTTGTCCGTCTCGTTGACAAGCGTCTCGAGGAGTTTTTGCCTCACGACGAGGGCCGGTTCTTTGGCGAGGGAGATGAAGACGTCGACAACCTGTCCCTGCTCGTTCTTTCGCGTCTTTGAGGCTATCCTTCGGAAAATGACAGCGGCGAAGGAGCGGACCTGGATGTCCTGCGACCCAGCAATGTGCTCGGCCAAGCCCATGAGCAGGACCTCGGGACGCGTGCTGGTCCAATTGTTGGCCAGCGCCTCTTCAGCCTGGGAGCGGATAGAGTTGTCTGGAGACTGGAGGCCCTGGATGAGCTGGCCCAGCTCGGCCGTGATCTCGGGAGGCAGGATAGACATGTCGGCGGTATATCGATCGAGCTAGGGAAGAAAAACCGGTCGCGCGGGGCCGAATGCAAGGCTAGGCGCCGCAGCGCGCACGTCGGGGAGAGGGGTTATGAGTCGAGAAGGCAGGGCGCGTAGGACGGCGAGATCTCCCGGCGCAAGCGTCGGGACCCAGGACGCGATTGCTGTGGTGGTCGGAGAAGGGGTGTGGGGGGCAGATGTCAAGAGGCGGGAGACTGGGGAGGTGAAAGTTGGGTTGTGGGTTGTTGCTGTGTTGACGATGCCCCGCGGTGGGACGAGACGAGATGGGGGATGTCCACAGGGTTGATGGCCCGTGCAGAAAGGGCGGCAGGAGAAATATTTAGAGCACGAAGGCGGCGAGGACACGCATGCAGCAGTCAAGTCATGGGGGTATGGGGAAGGGCGTGGGAATTGAAATGGGAATGGTATCGCGTTGGGTTGGGAAATTTTGTGTCTAAGGAAACAAACAGGTAGCGTTGCAGCCAGCCAGTGTGTGAAAGTTTGACGTGGCTGTGGACGGGTTCCGCTCCGTCCAGATACCAGCTGAGGGGAGGGGAAATTTGGCGGAACACGACGTGGATAAGCAAGCTTGGAGGGGCAGCAAAGGCGTGCCCAGGTGTAGTGCACATAAGATTAGCACCCTGTAGAATTATGAATTCAGGGATTCATTCCTCTCAATTTTTAATTTTTTCTACAACGATCGGCAGGAGGACTTGTAAGCGCTTGCGTGGTGACAGCGACCACACCAGAGCAAGACAATGAAAACAGACAGGCGGAATAAAACAGGTACAGTTTGCACCTGTGATGTCCTTTCTGGAGCCCTGCAGCAGGAGGAGGGAGGGGCGGAACGGAATGGGCGTTTCGTGACAACCACAGGCGGTCGACCCTCTTGTGCGTCTCTTGACTGTTTCCGTCTGCGGGTGCAATCCTATGCATCCTACAGGGCGGCCGCATGCGAACAAAGGTGTCGAAATGGCTTCTCTTTCAGCGCCGTCCTCCCTTGGGACCATACATGTGCTATTAGCAACTAGAATGTCCTTTTGTATTTCTAGTAGATAATATTCGTCGAGAAATAAATACGTGCGTGGTCTACTGGAGCTTCGCCAAAAAGAGTGTACCGTAGTCTACAGTAGGACTCACAATAATTGACGGGAACAAAGCAATGTACCTAGAGGCGCTGCACCGTTTTGGCAGATGGGATTCTTCTGTGTAGGGATAAGCCATGCAGGGTGCCTCTTCCGACAGCTCAAGCAACGACCACACCATAGAATAGATAGTGGTGTAAGTACCTGGCGTGCTAGCATCGAATCCCGTCGGCCTCTCACCTCACTCGTCAGAGGCGTTATGGGTGTCCGAGCACGAGAGCCTGTCACTGACCTGGCTCGGCGACGACATGCGACGATCGTCCTGTCCTGCTCTGCGCACCCCATCGTGCTGGTCCATACATAACGTGGCATGCTATGTTGGCCTGCGACAGAGACGTAGGCACAGCACCGTACCTCGTCCATAAGCCCGGCTCGTGGCGATTCTCATCTTGATCTTGCACGACAATCGTGGTAACTGTGAAGCCTGAAATGCTGAAGATGTTTGAACATTTGCAGTGGTCTGCTCTTCTGTCTGTCGTCAGGGCAAAGCAACACTTGAGTCAGGATGACGATCCATCTTGAGGGTTGGTCGATCGACCCAATTGGGCCCTCCCCAGAATCCGACCATCACGAGCTTGGGAGCTCTAGCTCTAGCAGCAAGCTGTCAGGTCTGTCTATCTATCTCTGTCTACAATCACTCACTACGCATGTGTGTGGGTGGTCCCTTCGTTGCAAGGAGGGTCGGAGCCCCAGCTGTCCTGGGCCTCATCATAATATTGGGGCGCAGCTCCGGAACTTGTCCATTGCTCATCAGCCCCCAACACCATCCCACTCGTCACCAGCGCATCTCCTAGCAGTTCGGTTGTGATTCCTCACTGCAAGGGAACAGGACCATAGTCAGATCCAGAGTCAGAGTCAGATTCAGAAGCAGAGACACAGAGATAGAAAGGGCGGGGAGAAGAGAGACACACTTGCAAATCGAGCTTGCTTTACTGGCAGCTGATAAGAGAAAACAGAACGGCAGCCCCTCTTCTGGAAGCTCGGTGAGAGGAGAAAGACATCATCTGGACCCTCCTACCCTCCGCAGCGTCACTTGTTTACGGTATTCTCCCCCGCTAAGAACGGCCACACTAAAACTGGCTCACCCGCACCTCGCGCTCCACCACCACCGACCCGACCCTGGACGACGAACCACCACGGCCCACGACCGCCTCCGCGACCTGGCCTGTGTGCAGTGCATCCCGCTGTCGACCTTGGCCTCACCTTGACTCGCCCTTGGTGCGTTCGACAAGACCACAATCCCACCACCGTGATCGCCGCATCTCCCTCCGCCACTGCTCGCTGTGCAACCTGCACACCACGCGATTCTGCGCGCCAATCTCCTGATCTCACCCTAAAAAAGGATATAACGCTGCAGATTCGCCCCCGCGAGCAGTCGTCATAACTGCTATCTAAATATCTACCCCTCGCTGGTGCTCTCTCCTCAGTCAAGATGGACCAGCAGCAGCAGCAGCAGCAGCAGCAGCAGCAGCAGCAGCAGCAGCAGCAGCAGCAGCAAGGCACACAGCCATCTCCAGCTTCGTCTGGCACCGGCCTTGACAAGCTCGCCCACCCGAACCTCTATTCGACCTCTCCCGGCCAGCATCCCGGCCTCCCACAGCGATCCCCGTCCAGCTCCTCGCTGCACAAGTCCGTCCACTCCCACGCCCACCGCTCCAGCTTCGCCGAGAACTTGCGCAACCACCATGCACCCCCCTCGCCCCGAACTTCTCGCCACCCCTCCTTCACCCAGGCCGCTGTCCAAGACCTCATCAACCACCCACCCTCTTCGCGCCAGCCCAATCCGAAGTTCGCGGGCCGCGACTGGCGGGAGGTCCAGGTCGGCGAGCTGGTGGCCCTCAACACAGACGAGGTGCGATGGGTCGATCTGGACAGCAGCGTCGAGGAGGCCACCATGGCTCTGGTCAAGGGAAACGCCGCTGGGAACTGTGTTCTGGTCAAGGACGGCCCGCAGAAGAAGGCTGTCTCGACGTTCGACTACAGGGACCTGAATGCCTACCTCCTCGCCGTCGTCGGGCTGGCCAAGCCGGAGGACGAACATATCGCTTTGTACGACGTCATTGCTACGCGCGCTAGGGAGAGGGAGGCTATCCCGCTGAAGGATATACAGCCAATTTGTCGGCACGAGCAGCTGGTGTCGCTGCCACCCGAGACCTTCCTGCCGGGCGCTATCGAGGTGTTTGGGAGCGGCATACATCGCCTCTTGATTACGAGCCAGGAGGGCGAGGTGACCGGTGTGCTGTCGCAGCTCAAGGTACTCGAGTTCTTCTGGAATGAGGGCATCAACTTCCCAGTCATTGACAGGCTATATCCGGTGCTCCTGAGAGACCTGCAGATCGGATCGCAGCAGATCATCGCTATCAAGTACGTTGTTTGTTCTCACGACCCGCTTGCTTCCTTACATGTTTATCCTCGGCTAACAACTCTTTGCAGCGCCGACGCAACCCTCGCAGAAGCCCTGATGCTGATGTCCAATGAAGGCCTCACATCTGTCGCAGTCGTCGACAACGCCACCAACGTCGTCGGCAACATCTCCAGCGCCGACGTACGCCTGCTCACGTCCGCTGCCTCGCTCCCGCTCCTCCAGTCCACATGCATGCACTTCATCACCGTCATTCTCTCCGAGCGCGGCATGGAGAAGGGCCGCGACTCCGTCCCCGTCTTCTACGTCAACCCTTACCAGACCCTAGCCGCCACCGTCGCCAAGCTAGTCGCAACCCGCTCGCACAGGATGTGGGTCGTCGAGAGCGCCAGCCCTAGCCCCAGCGCCCCAGCCACACCGCTGCTGGGCCCCGTCGGCACAACCACTAACACGTGGAGCGGCGGCGGCAATGCGACCGCGATGCAGAGCACGAGCGGCGGGCCGACCACCACGGGCACGACCACCACTACCGGAGCAGCTACAGGCAACAGCAACACCAACAGCACGTCGGCCTCGCCCTCCGTGTCCGCGACGGTGATAACCACCAACGCCGGCCAGCACCAGAACCAGGCGTCGGCGCCGCCGTCGCCCCTGCCCATGTCGTCGTCCGTCTTCTCGCCCACGGGGTCCGTGCCCGCTGCGGCGCTGCCCGGCGCGCACCTGTCGGGCCGCCTGACGGGCGTCATCTCGCTGACCGACATCCTCAACCTGTTCGCGCGGTCGTCCGGGCTGAACCCGGCGGACCCGGGCGAGCAGCGCGCCATGCGGCGGCGGAGCTCCAGTGCCTCGGTGCGGCCGAGCCTGGACGGGGACAGGAGCCGGTTGAGCTTGGACTTCCGGAGGTAATGGTGGTGGGGGAGCGGGGTGAGAGGATGAGCGAGTCAAGAAGAAAAACCATGGTGGGTTCAGACTGATGAATCTTGGAGGAGGGGTTCGCTTGAGCAGTGGCTGGAAAGCGGAGACCTGCCCTGACGAGGGCGTGATGGATAGTCAGGGAGAATGGGATGGGTTATGGTGTGGACGGATGCATATCGAGACGGCGTTTCGGAGTCACTGCGATTAACGGATTCTAGCTGAGCAGCTTCTTTCCTATTCTTTTCCCGGGCCGGGCGAGAACTCTTCTCTCTACATTCAGTGTGAAGTTTGGCTCTTCATTTTTTTCTATCTCCCTATGCTCAATCATGACACGACGCAGCGTCGCGCAGAAGCGGAGAATTGAGACGTTTTGCGTCTTGAAAGGGATCATGTGGACTCGGTGGGGGATTCTATATATACATATTTATATCTAGACCAGTTGCAAAATGGAAGTCGGTCACCCACATACGCATTAGAAGGCAGGGCGCTCAATCTGACTCAACCCAGCTGAGACTTA
The DNA here is from genome assembly GCA_023242295.1 of Diaporthe ilicicola. Taxonomy (NCBI): domain Eukaryota; kingdom Fungi; phylum Ascomycota; class Sordariomycetes; order Diaporthales; family Diaporthaceae; genus Diaporthe; species Diaporthe ilicicola. The sequence continues at coordinate 132,969 of JALPVH010000007.1, read as the reverse complement.
AGAGGCAAGCAACGCACAGGCACGACCGTCACACAAAACCGGTCCGCGACCAATATGACATATGTGATCCTAAGTCTTTTCCATTTCCCCATCCTGGTGGGCCACATCGGTGAAGACAATGCCTTACTACTATTACATATTAAGAAGAGAAGCCTTCTACTTCCTCAATCATGCAATGCCATGCGGTCCGTGGACCGTGACCGCCTCAAAATCTAAAATGACCTTGGCATACAAACCACACCGGTGCCAAATGTCATCTGGTCACTCATGCTGCTGCGGTGCAGGCATGCCTTCACAAACATAAAAACGCCAACCATGCTCGTAGTATCTTTCTTTCTCATACAAGTTCAAATACCGATAAGGCCCGCCGCCCCGGTGTGGGCCAACATGTTCGCGTCTATGCGACAGGAGACAGATCTAGTAGGAAATGCCTTGCTTGCGCCCGTCCCGTCTGGAAGCAGGCCTCGTCCTATTATTCAGCTTGTTACGGCTCTTTCCAGCGGCACCCTGAAGCCCACCAGTATGACGCCCCCACTAATCGACGCCCCAGCTGCGGCTCGGGTCCTCGTTCTCGTCATCGGGCGTCGCCCACGGGTCCTGGTACTCGATCGCTTTCCCCGCAGGCCTGACAGGCCTCGACAGGTCCGCAGCAGCAAAGCTGGCCCTCGTCCTGCGGCCGCGGGACATCCGGCGCGCAGCCTGCCTGCGAGCGTCTTCGCCAAAATCGAAATCCGACTCGTCCCACCCCTCCAGCGCGGCGCTCTCGTCAATGTCACTGTGCTCGTCGCTCCAGTCCCACCGCACGTCGAGCACCTCGCCGCCTTCGCCCACCCCGAAGACGAAGCCTCGGAACTCCCCGGCTGCTATGCGCGCGGCCACCTTGAGCATCAGGTTGATGAGGTGTGCGGGCGGGCCAAATATCATCTCGCACGTCTTGTTCAGGATCGTGCTAGGAATACGGCGGATGGTCTTGACGGCTGTCGAGGCGCGTACCGAAAGCTCAGCGGTAGATGGGAGTCGTCGGAGACCTTGACGAGGGGTGAAAAGGTTTGCGGGTGGAGGAAGAGGGGACAGGGCGCGGGGACTGGTATGAGAGATGGAGACCGAAGTTGTCGCTGCGCGGTGGCGCATGGGAGTGTTTGATCCTGGCGATGATGTTCGAGACGCTGCGGATGACCAGGACGTTGAGAGAGAGTCGGTATCTGCAGTGATGTGTTCCGAGTCCTCTTCTCCTCGCGCAGCCCCGGCCGCGATCGGAATAGCCTGGGTTGTTGTCGCAGGCTCTTCTGATGGCTTAACTTCGTCTTTGGTCTCTGCTGCACCAACGATTGCGTTGTGATCGTTGTAAAATGGTGTGATTGGCGTACCCGCCCCACTGCCCGCAACCGCACCTGTCGAGCTCTTCTCCCATCCTGATACAGTAGGAGTGGCTGCAGACTCCGATCCATCACCTGTTCTCGCTAACGGGATATTCTCATGCGGATAGGGGTATGCTCGCCTAGGTGACATGGGTGGCGAAGGAGGTGCTAGAGGTGAGTGCCACGACCGAGTGCTGTGGAACGAATCCGACGAGTCAGCCGGGGAGCTGGGCTCTGGTGCTTCCTCAGTAGTCTCCTCTACAAGATTGAGGGCTGGTGTCGAGGTTCGTAGTCTCAGTGAAGGTGCCGTAGCGGCGCGTCTGGAGGCGAAGGCAGCTACCCTTGTCTGTCTCAACCGCATTTGCCCAGCTCCTTCTATCGAATCACCTCCATCTGTGGCCGAAGAGTCTTTCGAGTTATTTCTCGCATTATTCGTGAACGACGATGAGTCCTGTTCAGCGCCTTTCTCGGGAAGTATCAATTTCTCGACGCTATCGGCCGTCTTCTCACTCTTGCTGTGCGAGACACTCGACGTTGTGGGACCTGCTGAATGCGCTTTTGATGGCGTTGGTCGTTGCACTTTCCGGGATGCAGCTGATGGTTTCTTCGTCATCCAGATGGGATCACGTTTCTTAGCCACTGTCAAGGTCCTCTCGATTTCTGGAGCTTTGGGACTTGCTTCTAGGTCTTCTGCCTTTCTGAGTTCCGTCTTAGCAGATACAGGGGATTCTGAACTAGGCTCGACAGTCTTGTTGACAAGCTCCGGTGGAATCGCAGTAAGAGGCGGCGTCAGCGGCTCAGCTTCCCCTAAGACCGATCTGAATTTAATACCAAATTCTGGTGCCGGTTCCTCAGTGTTGACCTCCTCCGGTATTGTTTCCTGCCGTGGAGTCTCCATCGCATCCAATAGCCTGCGCGATGGCGGCCTTGTGGGTGTACTGATCTTTGCTGATCCGTCCACCGGTTTGCCTTCGGGCTTCTGTTCAGGTGTCTCAGGAGTAGCGGATGCTTTGGACATATCCCCTCCGATATCAGAATGACGCCGTGCATTCGGGTTGTAGAACCTTGTCCGAGTCGCAAATTCAGGAGGCGGCGTGACAGGTTGAGGGGGCCAATTCATTGACACTGTCCGCACCGGAGGAGTCCATGGGCGCTTTTTGACAGGCGTTGTCGGCCTCTCAGGCAGCTGTACAGTGAAGTCCCGCTTGAAGGGGCATGGTGTCTTCTCGAATTGTAGTATCTTGTCCAGGATCTCACGCAATACCAATGCCCTGCGCGTGTCCTCATCGTCGGCTACAGGCACCTCAATCCTCCAATAATTCGGTCGTCGGATCTGTAGAGCGAACTTGCTCGAACGCTCGTCCAGGGTCCAGCATTGGCTCTTGGGCAGGATGGGTTGAAGGGCTGAGCCACATCGGAGAAACGCGACAGACCCGGGAGCACGGTAAATTTGGAAAGCACCTGTTGCACGACTTTAGCGAGGAGGTTGATATACGGTAATGATACCCGAACGTACCGACAGCTATTGTCCTCTCAAACTGGGAAGAGGAGGGTAGTGATCCCGGCTTATCCTCGAAGCCGGGGCTGGGCCGGTCGAACGCGGACTTCCCGGCAGAGAAGGCCACGATCTTGACGGAGGGGTGATTAAAGAGGGTCTCGACGGAGCCACTGGAGACTGTATTCGAAGGCGGGCGCGAGGGTGCTGGCTGGAAAGATGTTGGGACAGTGGAATGCCGTCGAGGAGGTGGAAATGGCATATTATCGCCAGGTGGTCGTAATTGATCCATGATGGGTAGTGTGATGGCGGGAGAGGGTGGTATAGGTTAGCAAAGTCTTTTCAGACAGTCATGTCTACAGCAGACGAGGGGCAGCGATAGTCGACATTGCAAGACGGGCAGTCTGGAGGGGTTGGACGTGTCGAGTTACAAGACCCAGATATTGGTCGCAGATTGGAGGAGAATCAGTTCATCAAGAAGCACTTGAGACACGAGTCGGACGATATTGAACTGACGCAGCGCGCAGACAGCTATGACCAAGCCCGAACTTCACGAGTTGAGCCTCTGTTCAGCTCAATGGACGAGGTGCGTCCAATGGCGCATGGGCAGGCTGAGGAGAGAAGATTGGACAAAGGTCGAGCGAAGGAGTTGCGACTTTTCGACGGTCGAGTCGTCAAAGTGCCTGGGTCCAGGTGCTAGGGGAGGAGAGCTACAACCCTGGCCGTGCCTGGCGACTACACTATCACCTGCAGTCCCGCAGCAGTCTTGCAGGGGTTAAAATTGGAAGCAATCCACATTCTATCTAGTTGCCCCAACGTAATCGCAATTCAGCTGCATTCCAGGTTTTCGTAGGGGGGCCATCTTGCAGTGCAGCCAGTTCAGCGATACGGTGGCATTGGCCACTCTGCATCTGGTTAAGGGCGGCGTAACGCCCAGGGTCTCATGATTTGATGATGTTGGCTGGGGCTACATTCTCTGACAATGACATGACATGTTGTTGTTTACGTTGACCTATTCAATATCATCTGATGGGCTGCGTGATCGGATCGTCGTCAACGGTCATAGCTCTAGAGCTTGTCTCCTTGCCAGATCGGGTATTAACTGAGAGCAACCTGGGAATAGTGAACCGTATCGAGAGCTTGACGTTCAAGGGACCTCGGAACACCTGGGGAAACCTTGAAAGGCAGAAGCTGGCTAGCCCCTCCAGTGACCCGTGCTTTTGCTGGTTGATGCCCCAACCCTGCCGTTTCTTGCCGGGTCTGCCGCTCCAGCGTCTTGCCGTCTGCCGTCTGCCGTCCTGAAGCTGGAGCTGACATCATCCCTCGGGTCCTTAGGCCGAGCACACCACAGCCACACACAGGCCACCATCCGCCTCGTCAGCTCTGCGTTGCACATCGTGACTGTTGAGGCCTCAACAGCAGTGATTCTTTAGCACATCCACGCCCTTAAATACTTATTTAAGGACGTAGCAGTTCGTAGTGACGACTACGGTTCCCCACTCAAACTGAACCCGCGAATACGTCTCCCAGATCAACATCAAGATGGCAGCTCGGGAGAGGAGACCGCCAAGCCAGCAACACCAGCAGCAAGCACCGTCATCGCCCGTGGACATAGACAAGGAGAAGCTCAAGAAGGCATTTGACATCTCCCACTTCGACCTCAATGCTGTCCTGCGAGGTGCCCAACTCACTCTGGTTGGAGGTACTAACTACTATCCCCCAATACTCGTGCTGGTCATTGTTCCTTGGCGCTGACAGAGAACAGCCCACCGAGCACTTCAGAACCCTGCTTTGTTCAGCTCCGAACACTACCGCCAGGCCGCAATCGCAGTGGGAGCTGGTATAGCGATTCGCCTTGCCATCTACATCCCAGTACGTGCTCTATGTCCGCATGTATTCCGTGACACGTGCTCACATGCCGTTTTCAGATCCTCGGAGTCCGGGTGCTCCTGTGGTTCCTGTCCCTCGTCTTCCGTCTTGATTCTGTCACTTGGGACGACAGGATCCTCGAGGGTCTCAACTTCATCGCGGACTATGTTCTGCAGGTGCCACTATTTCTCATGACTCTCATGCGTTATGTCACACCAACCCTGGACAACCTGTGAGTCCAGACTCCGTTACCCACCTAGTGGCTTGATAGCTGACAAGAGACAGCTTCATGGAGTCATTGAGGTGGGTAGATGTGACCTATGTCCAAAAGCATAAGCACGATGACCCCAAGGAACTCCGGGACATGTACTATCCCAATCTGAGGCAGTACTCCACCCGCGATGGCAGCACTCACACGACCAGCACCGCCGAGGCCATCTCCATGTTCCTGTACAGATTCGGGCGTAAGGCGTCCATCTCTCTCGGCGTCTACGCGTTGTCTTACTTGCCAGTCGTCGGTCGCTTTGTCCTGCCCGCTGCCAGTTTCTACACCTTCAACCAGGCAGTCGGGCTGGGCCCGGCCTCCGTCATTTTCGGTACGGGAGTCTTCCTGCCGCGGAGATATCTGGTCATCTTCCTCCAGACCTACTTCTCCTCGCGCAGTCTCGTGCGCGAGCTCCTCGAGCCGTACTTCGCCCGTGTCCGCTTCGACAAGCAGGAGAAGCGTAACTGGTTCCGCAGCCGTGAAGGGCTACTGTTCGGTTTTGGCATCGGCTTTTACATCCTTCTCCGGGTACCGCTCCTGGGTGTGCTGATATATGGCGTCGCGGAGGCGTCGACTGCGTATCTGATCACCAAAGTGACGGACCCACCACCACCTGCGGCCAACAGCGCGGGTTTCGCAACAAGTCAACAGGAGTGGAAGAACAAGCAGAAGTTTCTCAGCCTGCCTCTGTCAAGTCTGGATAAGATTCATGATAAGCCACCTGCGTACTCCGAGGTGGATCCTCACGCCGTGGCTCGAGCGGTCGAGCTCTAGGTGTCATATAATAATGACGAGTAGGAACAACTACAATCAATAATGCAGAAGAGTATAGTGCGTAGTGAGCCAACTAAAAACTTCGTTTCAGGGGGTTTTACGTACTGGGCACTTCAATTTACTGGACGGATTCCTCCCTCTAGCACACGTACCGACGAGCTTCGGCGGCCTGGGCGGTCTTATCTGCGGAGATGTGGGGATGCGGTTGCCGATCCGGGCGGATGGGTGCGGCCAAGCTGGGGATTGGGTCAGTCGCCGAAGATAAGGGCTGGGATTCGTGTCAAGCCATCAACAACAAACTTCTCCGATAACGACCATCCTAATCTGTAGTCAGATTCCATTACGTCGTCCAAGCGAGAGTTCATCTCAGGGACACAGCATCTCCGTACGCTTGTGCGGGGTAGCTCGTGAGATGCATGATATAACTACCTACCCTGCCCATCACGGCTGAAGAGGGAGGATATTCTGGCATTGTATTACGATAGCAACAACGAATTTACCTGGAGGGACATCTGTACTTGGAATTGTGTAGCTTGATCAACAATGCCTGGAGAAATTCGCACAGTCTGCAAGGTCGACCTTGACAAGGCGGCCAGTGAGCAGCCACAACTTCATGTAAGTCACGTACATGAGGAGCGCTTCAGTCTCCATACTAACAAGCGAGAATAGAATAGATGGCATCCAGACAGTAAGAACATTGACGCGGTTCATGGGTACTGCCATGGATGAAAACTAACCACCAGGTTAGTCCCATTCGCAGGTAAAATCAAGGATGGCGAGACGGTCAAGATCGAGTGTGTCGACTGGTATGTGCCCATACCCTTCTTTTGTACAACATGATACAACATCTGATGCATGTGTACGGTGAAGGACTGGCGGCCAGATCGGCAACAACGATTCCGCAGACGACATGCGAAACGTGGACTTGACAAAGATTCACTACCTCTCCGGCCCCTTCGAGATCGAAGGCGCACAGCCAGGCGATGTTCTCCTAGTCGAGATAATGGATGTCCAGCCCTTCCAAGACTCGCCATGGGGATTCACAGGCGTCTTCGACAAGAGCAACGGCGGCGGTTTCCTGGACGAGATCTACCCTTCAGCGTAAGTCACCCAACCATCTCACCTCAGGCCTCGACAGCTAACAAAGCAACCACTCAACACAGCGCAAAAGCAATCTGGGACTTCGAGGGAATCTACTGCACCTCCCGCCACATCCCGCACGTCAAGTTCGCCGGGCTCATCCACCCGGGCATCCTGGGCTGCGCGCCGTCGGCCGAGGTCCTGGAGACGTGGAACACGCGCGAGGCGCAGCTGATCGCCAGCTCCAAGCTCGAGGGCCGCGACGTGGCGCTGCCGCCGCTACCCCACAGCTGCCACCCGGGCGCGGCGACGGATGCCGCCGTTGCGGAGAAGATTGGGCGCGAGGGCGCGCGCACCGTCCCCGGCCGGCCGGAGCACGGCGGGAATTGTGACATCAAGAACCTGTCGCGTATGTATAGAGCTGAACGCTACTCACCCTGTAGCACATGGGCTGACAGACGTAAACAACAGGCGGCAGCAAGGTCTACCTCCCCGTGCACGTCGACGGCGCAAAGTTCAGCGTCGGCGACCTGCACTTCAGCCAGGGCGACGGCGAGATCAGCTTTTGCGGGGCGATCGAGATGGCGGGCGTCATCACGATCAACTTCAAGGTCATGAAGGGCGGCGTTGCGGACCTGGGCATGAAGAGCCCCATCTATGTCCCCGGCCCCGTGGAGCCACAGTTCGGACCTGGCAGGTATATCTATTTTGAGGGTTTCAGCGTCGACGAGCACGGGAAGCAGCATTACATGGACGTTACTGTTGCTTATCGGCAGACTACTCTGCGTGAGTCTCCTCTTTTCCTTTGCGTGGCGCTTGTTTCCTTGTTGCCCTTCCCGTGGTCGGGATGGCCGGCTGACTGCTGTATAGGTGTCATCGAGTATCTGCGCCGCTTCGGCTATAGTGATTATCAGATCTACCTCTTGCTGTCGTGCGCACCTGTTCAAGGCCACGTTGCAGGTATTGTGGACATCCCGAACGCATGCACCACTATTGGCTTGCCGGTTGACATCTTTGACTTTGACATCTCGCCGAGCGGGCCGGCAAAGAAGCTGGACATGGGCACGTGTGCATTTGAGACGGGCATCACCGAGGGCAAGGTCACGGCGGGGGGCAAGAACAGCGAGCATAGCTACGGCGGTGGACTCACTTACAAGTCGTGAGATGTTTGTGAGATATCCTGGCTTCGTGTTGACTCGGCTGATATTTCACGAGGTACAGGTGACCGTCTATGAAGGTTGTGCCTGCGCTGGGTTCTAGATGTGCTCCTGTCCCAGAACTTTCCATCACGCGCCAATGTAGCATCGATGCCGTTGCGCCAAAGGCTCAAATCCCAATTCAAACAAGGCGACTGCAAAATGGCGCGATATCAGAATACCACCGTCCACCACCGGCCTAAGTAATCTCCATCTCGCTCAGAGCAGAATGGCCCGTCTCCTTCATATGCTTGCTGGCCTCGGCTGCGCCGGCGCCTATCCAGTTGCAGCCAGGCACGTCGCACTTGAGCACAAAGTCGGTCGTGTCGGTGAAATAGTGCTTGTCCTTGAGCTGTTTGGCCAGCTGCTGCGCCATCTCGACCACGGCCTCGTTGCCGACGTCCCACTTGGTCTCATCGAAATCCACGGGAAGGCTGAGGTCCATGGTGAAAGCTATGCGGTCGTAGTGGATGCCTGAGTAGAGGAGCAAGCAGCGGGTGGCCTTGCCCTCACCGTAACGGTCCACGCGCTGTGACTGTGCGACGAGTTAGACATTTACAGAGTTGATGGTCTTGGTGGGATCTGTACATACCTTGACGTCCACCGAGCAAATCTCAATATCGTAGATGTCCGAGAGTATTGACAGCTCGATGGCTCCGCCCCACCGCTCCGGCGAAAGCATCGTCTGCGCGTACCGCTGAGGCTCCATTTCCAGCACGACCTTGTCGAACTTGTCCGGGTGGGCGAGTATGTACTCGCCAACTTCTCTCCGCAGCGTCGGTGCCGGGTCTGCCCTCTGTAGAACCCCTCCGAATGCGGTGAACATGCAGGAGTTGTCATCCGGCATCACACGCAGAACGAGAAAGCCGTCCCTCTCGGGCCATTCTATGACCGTGTGATCAGGCTCCACCGCCTTAGGTTTGAAGTCTGGTTTCGTCGCCGCGGGAATCTCTGGTGCAGCTGTGGGTGCGTTGTCTTCCTTTGGTACGAACGTGATAGCCTCGCCTTTCAGGTTCAGTGGCTCGATCGTTGCGTTGACGTTGCTGAGATCTATGTTCTTCAGGGGGTAGCCGTACTTCAGGGCCGATGGTTCAGCGCCCTGTTTCTCCCTCAGCTGGTCTAGCAGCTTTTGTATTGTCCAGTCTGGCGTTGCTGTGACGGTCTCTACCCAGCCCGGACCGCGAACTCTGAAACGTATCTCCGCCATCACCTACCCGACGCGAATAATGAGCCTCTGTTGGATGAGTGATGATGTGGAGTGACGCAAAATGCTTGTATGTGTCAAGATTCCCCTGAACAATGGCCGGCCTGAGACTTAGGGATGTGGTCGTCCAAAGTACCTATAGTGACCCCTCGCCTTATACGCGCATAAGAGCACTCTCGCGCATATATATGCGAGTATGCACGCGTCACAAGGGCCTATGTCCAAGTGTCACCGCGAATAGTGAGGCCGGTCCAAGCTCGCGAACAGAAATCCACTTGCTAGGGCTCCCCTTTGAACAAGGCGAAGCTCCCTGGCTGCAGTGTGTCTCCCGTCTGTTGTTTTGAGGCGCCTTTCAGAGACCACCTCTTCAGACTAAAGAAGAGTCACAAATAGGTGCTGATCGCTTCCAAGCCCAACTTCAGGTGAGTCCAGTTTCCCTTCGCGGTGGTAAGGTCCTTGCAGCAAAGCCGATTTCCCCTTGCTGTGCAATGATCAACAAGTCTTGCCTATGTCCTGGTGTTACTGGCTGCTGGTTGTCAAGGAGAGGTGGTTAGGCCAGGCCGAACCGCGAACGACAGTGATAGTGAAGGAAGGACTGAATCGCGAATTCCACCATTGCCCATCTCTTTGATATAGGCATTGCCATCACTGACAAAGCAAGATATCAGCAGTTCCCTGCCTCAGCCAATTGGCGCGAAGAATCCTTGTTCCACCAGCCACGCTCGGACCACATCCTCACACCACCACCACCACCGCCACACCGCCCTATCTGCACGCCCCGTGTGCAGATTATTCCCGAACCCTGGGAAGGCCCACCCCCCACGCCAATATGGCCCCGAGCCGCTTGAGCTGCCAGTGGGCCCATGCTGCCGCCGGCCCCCCATCCCGGCCGCTAGCGCCGTTGGAGAGGAGGCGCGCGGTCGTCGACGAGCTGCTGCAGCTCGACGGGCTCGACCACCGCGGAGACGAAGACTACTTTCCCTCCCCTCCCTCGGAAGACCAGTTGCGTGTCGCGCAGGACCTTGACCAATTCCTCCCTCCTTCTTCACGCCTGCAGCTTGACCACCAGTCAGCACAGCTGCGCCAGGCACGCAACGACGACTACCGCCATCCTCGAGGTTCAGTAAGTTGACTGTCGCATTCCTGTTTCCTGCTACTTGAGCTGCGAATCTTACCGACGTTGTCTTTGACGTATTTGCGCGTGTATTTGGGGCGTATTTCGCTGCGCATCGCGTCCTTGCACCAGTGTGGACGCATCGTGTCATTGACGCGACGCGACAACGGCAGACGATCGCCACTCGGATGACATGGTGTTTTGAAACATTGGCTGACAGGCACACAGCCACCACCGATTCACCCCAACAGCAGCGCCTTTTGGACAGACGAGGCAGCCAGCTTAGGACCTGTGGCAGAAGACAGCGACAGCGACGACGGCGACATCGAGGACAGCGGCATCGAGGACAGCGACAGTGAAGACGGTGGCTACGACGGCGTCTTGTCGCGTGCATGGACTTCATTCCTTAGGGTCGATCATATCCAATTACTCACGCCCGTCCAGATCCTAGGCGAGTTCGACGTGTTTTTTGTGTTTTTCCGAGCCGATCTCGTCCGGCAACGGAGGCGACGTAGGCGACAGAGGCGACAGACCCACGAGGCTGAAGAGTCCGACAATCCTGAAAGCCCGAGCGATTCTGAAGATTCCGACGACTTTGACGAGAATACGGACTCACCCGACCATTCCAATCATCGCGACGACGACGAAAACCAAGGCCCAGGACAAGGGGGCACTGGAGACGGCCAAGGCACGAGCGGCGACGCCGAGGGAGAGGGTGGTTCTGAGCAACGTGACGAACAGGGGGATACCCAACAGCAAGATCCAGACCAGGGAAGGAGCGGCCACACGGAAGGAGAGGGTGGACCTGGGCAGAGAGATTACGAGCAGGATCATTCACATCAAGACCCGTCGGCCGATCTCGGTGGTGACGAGGGAGCCATGGCGCCAAGATCTGGGGACGAGATCATGGTTCACGATTCCATTGAGGCCAAGGGCGACCAGGACGTCGATATGGAAGATGCCCCTGCCGACGCCAACGGTGGAGCGCCCGCGACGGCCCGCCCTACTGTGAACACGGGCGCAGATACCAACGGCGACGCGGATGCTGAGGGCGAGGCAGACGCTGATGCCGACGCCGATGCGGACGCGGACGGGGATGGTGAGGTAGACAGTGCCGAACCTGCAGACACGTCGAAGGCCCGCCGCGGCAGAGGACGGTGGCGAAACGTCGATGATCCGAACAAGGAGTTGCGTCAACTCATTGATGACTCGCAAAAGTACCTTAGCAGCTACACAGAAGAGTGAGTAGCTTGATTGATCGATTATGACTGTTGGCAGCTACTGACGTTTCTCATGGTTCAGCGACGAGGAGATTTGCGAGCCATTCCAGCGCATTCCGCGAAAGAATATCTTCCCAGACTACCACGAGGTCATCTCAAATCCTATCGCATTCAGCACCGTGCGGGTGAGTTATCCAAGCAATGATGGCTTTGCAGTGATTTATCTGACCAGAGCAATCAGGGCAAACTTCTCAAGAAAGAATATACCGAGTTTTCGCAGTTCGTTTTCGACGTAGCACAAATCTTCCGCAACGCACAGATTTATAACCGGCCGAGCTCAGACATTTTCAAGTACTCCGTGCGCTTGCTGGAGGCCTTCAAGGAGAAGCTCCAGGAGCTGATCAACGACGGGTCTATCGCTGCTGAGGAAGCTGTGCTGCCCGACTTTGGCGAGCTACCTCCTGTCGATCCTTCACCAGAACCTGGAGAGGACGACGAGGAAGAGGAGGAAGATGAGGAGGAAGAAGAAGAGGAAGAGGATGAAGACGACGACGACGATTCTGATGACGAAAGCGGCCGCCGTCGAGGCCGCCGACGTGGACGTGGATCGAAGAGGGACGCCGACGATGATGATGACTACCACAAGAAACGCGGTCGTCCACCCAAGGTGTTTACCCCAACGGAGGCGCGTATCAATGCAGTTCTCAAAGGCCTGCGGAAGCCAAAGGACAAGGACGGCAACCTCCGTGTACTCGATTTTGAGAGATTGCCTGACAAGCAGCTGAACAAGGAGTACTACCAGGTTGTCGCGAATCCCATCGCTCTCGATCAGATCAAGAGAAATGCCAAGCGCAAGAAGTATCGGGACGTGGACGAATGCCTTGTCGATATCGAGGTGATGTTCTACAACGCGATGCAGTACAACGCTCCCGACAGCGAGATCCACGAGGATGCGAGCGAATTGCTAAAGGAGGCCCACCGCCTGGTCGAGCAGGAGAAAGCCAGGCCAGATGATGCTTTCCGTGATGAGGAGGGCAAGCTCCCGCTCTCTGAGGTCCAGCATAATGGCGAGACATGGAAAGTTGGTAAGTTCAAAGATATCGTGTACCCACAAATTAGCCAAAAGCCTTGCTGACATTCTCTGCCTTTGTCCCCAGGCGACTGGGTTCACATCCGCAATATGAACGACCTGGAGAAGCCCATCGTGGCTCAGATCTATCGCTTATGGCAGGATGAGGCGGGGAAGAAGTGGATCAACGCTTGCTGGTACTACCGTCCCGAGCAGACCATCCATCGCGTGTCGAAGCGCTTCTACCGGAACGAGGTCATGAAGACGGGCCAGTACCGCGATCACCTGATTGATGACATCGTGGACCGTTGCTTCGTGATGTTCCACACCCGCTACCACAAGGGTCGGCCCCGAGGCCTGCCGCCGGGCAAGGAGGTGTACGTCTGCGAGACGCGATACAACGAAGAGAGATTCACCTTCAACCGGATCAAGACATGGACTAGCTGTCTGCCTGACGAGGTCCGGGAGAAGGACTACGAGATGGATCTGTTTCATGTCCCTCGCAAGATCAAGAAGGAGCCGAGTCCAATTGCGCACCTGCTCAATGACCACGCCAAAGAGACAGACGCGATGCCGAAGCCAAACTGGGGACACAAGGATGCGCCGCCCATTATAGGCGGTGTTCATATCCGACCCCGAGAGCCAAATGTAAGTCGCAGTCCAGATTGCATGTTAATTCCCATGTTGCATGACGCTTTGGGTACAAATGCGCTATTGCCATACTTTCCTTCTTTCTCCTGTTACCCACTTCCTCTTCCCTGCGACAAAGATGTCATCTGCGCCGAGTTTTGCCTTGGATCTTTGTCTTTGTGTGTCTCGGACAAGTCCTCTCGAGGCTCTTGTCCTGCCGCAATTTCCTTATCGTGCCAGACTCGCTTAATCTGCCGCCCCGGTCCTCTCCCTTGGCACAAACTTTTCTCGAGTCATCCCTGCCCTTGAAAGGCGCACCGTGGCTTGAATACACGTCTCGCGCGCAGGCACGTTCCGCGAACAGAGCAGAGCATCTTTTGAGCACGCGAGGACTAACCGCAGGATCCCTGCAAGCAGGACTCACCTTCGCCCGAGCCGACCCCAGAGCCCCCAGCGGTCCCACCGCCCTCGATGGCTGCTGACCCGATTCGTCGACAATCTGTCCCGATGGGCCCTTCCTCGACCGCTTTTCATCCCGGCGTGCCGGGCCCGATCCCTTCCCCTTCTCCTGCACATGCACATGCACATGCGCATGCAAATCATTACCAGCAGCCGCAATTCATCCCACCACGGCCGGTCAACACGCCTAGCGCCATCCCCGTCCAGCCTACTCATCTCCAGTATCAGCATCACTCAGCCCCTTCACCCGTGCACCACCACGCCCCGGCTCACAGTCCCCATTTTGCTCCACAGCCCCAAGGTTACAGCCACCACCCGCAGCAGCAGCATCAGCAGCCGCCGCACCAGCAGCCGCATTTCGTTCCCAGCCCTGCATCGGTGGGTCATCACCACCACATGCCCAACGCCGGCAGCTTCCCAGGCCAACCCCACGTCCCTTACGCCGCCCCCGTCCAGCACCACAACTCGCGCATGCCCATGGCGCCCACAGCGAGCAACACGGCCATCCCGCATGCTAATGCCAATGCGAATATGCACAATGCGGCTCCGCGCTACGACTCATGGGTCCTGTACGACGACGTCGACGCCGCGATCCCGCGCGAGGTTCGCGATCAGTACCACACGGACGACAAGGGCCACGTGCTGTTCTTCAGCGCGCCGCCCCAGAACCGCCCCAACCACGGCGTCGCAGAGGAGAACGCGGCCCTGGGCCACAGCGTGCGGTACCTGAGCGACATCCACCAGCACCGCGCGGAGCGGGAGCGCAAGCGAAAGGAGCGCGACGACGCGCTGCGGCAGCAGGAGGCCGAGCGGGCTGCACGCGACAAGGAGACCAGGGAGCAGACCGAGCGACAGATGAGCGCCGCCGCGGGCCAGCGGATCGGCGACTGGATCCTCGGCATGCAGCGCGAGAACGAGGAGATGGAGAAGGAGCTGGCGCCTGTGCGCGCCCAGAAGGCTGCGTGGCTGGCCGAGAAGGATGCTCTCAACGCGCAGCGGCAGCAAGGGTGAGGGCTCGGTGTCGTCTTTGAGGTCGTCTGTGGTCGACGACTTTGCCCACAAGCCATGCTTTCGTCTTGCATTTTCTGCTTGCGCATTGGCGGGTTGCACGACGACCCCACTTCTTGTCACCCACCCTGGCATCTACGATCTTGGCATTTACCATCCTGGCTTTTCTTTCGACCAGAAAGACATATGCGACCGAAGCCTAATCCAGTCTCTGCTTATGACATAAATTCTCTCGCGAAACGGCAGATATACCCAGGCGTTTCATACGACGGTCTGACGTATTGCGTTTATTCGAACCCTTAACAGTAGGGTTTCTACTTGTACGGATTTCTGTAAGGAGTTTTGGGGGATACATGAAAAAGAACTCCTGGAAGGCGAGCGAGGACTGATATAAGAGCTACCTGGAGAGCTCAATGATTACTTGATGAGGGGAGTCCTTGCTGATGGCACCACGCCATCTATTGGAGCGGCCAATTGGGAAAAAATGCAACTGGAAGGGCTTGGTGGTCTGTGACAGTAGATAGCCCGGTCAGATATTGAAATGTATGTTGTAGTGTAACTTTCGTCCTTGGAAGTGTGATCCTGAGGCTCCCGCTCTGGAGCTTCCATCTGAGAGCTGGGGGCCTTCTTTGGCCTGGCTGGCCTGGCGCGCCTGGGGGCGGCAGAGGCCTCATACTCGCTTCCTGCACAGAGACACCGTGCTACTGAGTTTGGATCTGCTGCGATGTACTGCTATCAAATTTGCTTGCAGGTACCCAACCGGCAGGTGACGAGAAGCTGCAGCAGAGATGCGAGCCATCTCGAGTATTTGCGCGTTGGCGCCTTCTCGCAAGACAGACGTCCGGAGGTGGGAGATCTGCGACAGACTGGATTCAACAGAGATCACGTAGAACAAATCAAGAGTTCGTTGTATCTAGGTACCTAGGTACCTACCTACCTACCTGGTGGGTAGGCGGGACCTTCAATGTTCTCTTGCAGTCACGGCAAGTCCACTCGAGCGAGGGCGGCACAGAGTTTCGAGGCGCTGGCCAGATTGCTAAGGCCAAAGAGCACCAAACAGCACCAGGAAATGCCTTAGGTGGGCCAGTGGTTTTTTTTGGTTTTCTTCGTTGGGAGACTGGCGCAAAACCTGAAACTGGGTGGCTGGTGAACGAAGTTTTCTCAAAAGTTCAGAAAATTGTCTACTTTTTTATCTGAAAACATATTTGGTGTAAATGCCATAGTAAATGTTTCCAGTGCAGAAAAGGTGACCTCGAGGCACCCAAGACCAGCGACCAATCAAGGAGCAGTAATCGGTCACAGGCTTGCCCCACTTGCGCTTGAAGCCGAAAACCGCCACCCCGACCTACTGGGCGCCAGTCTGGCGAGACCCAAGTCTATTGGATCATTGACCTCGTCGACGGCCTCGAGTCACCTCTTTCCAGTCGATTTCAATCAACCAGCTCGACTCTTTTTCAACGATTTGCACCCATTTCTTTCAGTAACGTCTCTTTTCCCCCAACTGTACATCTTGAACAATCGACAGCCATCTTCTTCGAGCAGAACAGTGCTCATTTCCCATCCTTGGATCGGTTTCAGTCTCAGTCGCCTTTCGTAACTGTCTGTCTGTACGCCCTTTTCTCTCGCAATCGCATAGCACGCCGCAATCGCCACCCAACCTCACCTCGTTGCGACCTTTGCGATATCCTCCCCTCTCACCTTCAACTCGACACAAGTGTACACACACACAAGTTTTGAATGGCCAAGCGCCCACTCCACGGCTTTGGAACCTTCTTCACTTTCCTCCCCTCTCTCTAGCCAGTATCTTGTCTAATTTCACTGAAACATCGACTCGGCAATGGCTCTCTCTGTTCTGGCATCTGCCAAGTCCGCCTCGGGCGTTGACCGTCGAGCTCGCCGCGTTGGCCCCCGCCCCAAGTCGCCCAAGTTGGGCAACTTTGCACGCCTTTACCAGACCATTCCCAAGTCCAAGAGCGATGAGTTCGACTGCGACAAGATCAATTCGCCTGTCCGCCTGTCCCTCTCTCCGGTCAGCGGTCATTCTGTCGTGGTCGGCCCCTCGTCCTCGCCCCTTCTAGGCAAGGGCCTCATCAGCATCAGCGACGACTTTACTCGCCTCGAGATTCCAGCATGCAACCATGCAATTGACAGCGCCACTACCGCCGACGACGACAGCCCTGCCAGAGACAGCCCCCTGTCTGCTGACGTCGCCGGTATCAGCCGCGACACCACTCCCACCTCCGCCAGCCCAGTCACCCCGTTCGACGCCGAGTTGAGCCCAAAGCTTACCATCAAGTCTCTCCTGGTCGGTTCCACCCCCGAGGGTTATCTATCGAGCGACTCCGCGGACCCCTTCTGCGATCAGGTCTACGCAGTCCACGCGCAGGAGAAGCATGTTGAGTTCCAGAAGATTGTCTTCCCATCTGTCGCCCCACTCAAGATCCTCAATCCCAATGGAAAACACTTGAGCAAGCTTCAGCATAATGAGCGCATCGCCATTGCGCAGCTCTGCACCAAGCGACTCATTTCCCCTGTTGCTGAGCCGCTCAGCGTTCCGTGGGACATCAACGGTAACTTCTTCCCTGGTCACTACCAGCCCACTGTCGATTCCCCGTGGGCACCTCAGAAACCTGGTTACATCCATTTGAAGACTGTCTCCGAGAGGTCCATCGACCCTCTCTACCGCGTCGACAAGGCCACTCAGCTCAATATCCTGAAGGTCAAACTTGACGAGCGCTTCGCCGAGGACAGCATGATGCGATCGCACCCCCAGATGCCCCAGTCTCAGGAGCCCATCCATGTGTTCGTTGATCTGTCCAACATCGTCATCGGCTACTACGATTGCATGAAGGCGAAGCGTGGTGTCTCCAACAACTATCGAGTCCAAGCTCCTCCATTCTTCTACGAGGCCTTCGCTCTCGCCCTCGAGCGATACCGCCCATGCGCCAAGCGTGTCGTGGCAGGCTCACTCAAGCCTGCCAGCCAGCACCCTGACTACATGATGGAGGCCGAGCTGTGTGGCTACGACATGAACATTCTGCAGCGCGTTTCGGGCCCAAAGAAGACTCACACCATAAACCCCCACAACCCAAAGATGCCGATGCCTGCGTCTGGAGCACTCGACGAGGAGTTCGACGACTACGGTCCTTGGTGCCCTCCCATGCAGGTTGCCATGAAGCACCGCGAGCAGGGTGTCGACGAAATTCTTCACCTGAAGATGGTCCAGAGCATCCTCGACGCCCACAAGCCTGGAACCATGGTTTTGGCGACGGGTGATGCTGCTGAGGCCGAGTTCTCGGACGGATTCCTCAGCAATGTTGAGCGAGCCTTGGAGCGCGGCTGGAATGTCGAGCTCGTTGGCTGGAGACGCAACATTTCTGGTGCTTGGCGCAACCAGGCTTTCCGGGCCAAATGGGCCATTGGCCAGTTCCGTCTCATCGAACTCGATGACATCGCTGAGGAGCTGCTCGGTTTCTGGCTTCGCCCTGGCCAGCAAGGTTCCCTCTAAACCAATCGAAAAACTGTACCGCTGCTGCCGCTGGCCCCATGCGCCTCTACTGCAGCAGCCTCGATCGAGCCCTTGCTCGGTCCTTGACACATTTGCACCTTTTCGGTCGTGTCAAACAAACATGCACCATTTGGGCTTGCATGTCACATTTGTATTCATACAATATTTTCAGCAGTCGACATTGCCAAGCAGGCCTGTCCACGGCGTCCTGACGGCCCACACTTTTCAACAGCTGTCTGGTTGCACGATCGCAATTTACGCACCCCTCACGATTTGGCTTTTTCTTTGCTCAGCATTTCTGTAATTTCTCTTCGACTTTCCAATCTTCGTTTAATCGACTCACCGCATCCAGTCATTACTACTCGGCATCACGAACATTAGTACATTCTTTCCAGCACCGGCGTTGGCGGCAAGTTCTAGAACAAGAAAAGCACAAACAAACACAAACAACAGCAAGCATTCATTTTCGCACCTCATGTTTCGACGAGGCCTGATTCGCATCTATTCAGCGCATTCAGTCACGGAGTCGAGGGAGTACCAGAAACACTTTCTTCATTTCAACTCCACAGGCGTAACGGACAAAGGCGTGCATCAGAGAGGGGAAAGAAACGTCGGTTCGGCTTTCAAACCTCACGTTTTTCGGATTCTTCGGCATTGTTTCTTGAGCCTTCACCTTCAACGAAGACTCCTCATGGATACGGTTGGATCGACAGGACGGACTAAGAACGGCGGACATGGTCACGAACTTTTCCTCATGATGCATAGCGATACCCCCAATCTGGCTCTGCCGTCTATTTGACGCGAGCACACCAAACTTTGATGCATACGGCAGGCGTTCTGAAGGGATCGAGAAGGGGAACGGAACGGAACGAACCGTTCAAGGGATGGGATCCCACATTTGATTGATGATGATGAACACATTGGTTCCATCTTGGTTCAGCATGGACGTCATGATGATCCCGTTCGACTTTTGGATTCCTGGCAGGATTCGATTGTCCAAGGACCTATCTGCGACTCCGGCGGCCACGGCTGTGTTGATCTGTTCAAACACCGTGTTGATGAAACGACACATATTCTGAACATCGACCGCGCGTACTGCGCAAGAGGATGGAACGAGACGATGGTGTTTTCAACAGACAGACTTCCAGATCCGACTTGCATTGCGGCTTCATCAAAAAGATGACCCGTGACGGAAACGATTGGGAGGAGGGATGGTTCTATGGGCGTGGTTATGGAATTGCCATCTCGGGGTTCTGGATGGATTTCCGAGGAGGCATATGTTTCGACCACCGCTTCCAACAACCACCGTCACCACCGCCATCACCATCGCGTACTGGTTGTGGTATCTTCTAGCCAGTACTACTGCTGTCGAGCTGCTCGGAGTGGAGGATGGCATTAGCTTGTCGTCCCCTAAGGGTCTTGAAATACACCATCGTTCCATCTCATGTTTGATTGCCTTAGTTCTTTTCCCTCGTGACACACGTGTCTTCTTCTCCAAAAGTGGTGGGATGTTGATTTGAGATGCTGACTGGGTGATTTCTGTCCTTCTTGAAGACTCTCATTTGATGTCGACAGCAGGCACGTGGCTTCGTAAGCCCCGTCGGGGTGGCACACTGCACAACACTCCTGGCAAGTCTTGCTTCTCGCCATATTGGAATCGTTCTGTTCACAATTCTGATTGCTCTGCAACACCTTTTTTCGGTCGTACCTTGGCGACTGGCTCACGCCTCTATGGAGCCTCGCGCGTCTGAGTGGTGCCACGACCCCTGCCATATACAGGCTTTGCTCTCTACGTACCTTCCAGCCCTGTGGTACCTCGCTGGGGCCTTGACCGGAAAGGCCTCCCTCGGCAAAGCATATGTGTGAGGCCAGTCCCCCGTCTCTATGTACTTACACCTAATGGCCGCTCTATGACCCACCTTTCTTCACACCATCACATGCACTGCTTCTTTCCCGCCCCCAGAAGTACTTGTACCATGTCCGAGTACAACCACCTGTTCGTCTTCAACGCCTACGCGTCGAGCTCCGAGCACCCTGCGCCCTGTCCAGGGGTGGACCAGTCAGGGGTTTTGGTCGCACCCCCGGTCAGCTTGGTGGAAGGTTACACAGCAGCGCACCTGCAGACCTGCGGGGATTTTGCACCCTTTGCCGTCGCAAGATCCATCGGGTAAGTTTTTTTTTCAAGGCATCTCAACACCAGGCTTACAAGTGCAAATGCGGTACGGACTTCAACAAAAACTCAGCCCTGAAGCGGCACATCGAGACCAAGGATGCGCCGAAGACTTTCGCGTGCACTCTTTGCACCGAAAGCTTCGTTCGGAAGGACAACCACTGCCATCACTTCCACAGGGTGACGATTGAGGGACTGAGGGCCCTGTTCGACTCGCAGGAGCCGAGCACCCTTGTTGGTGCTCCTCGTCGCCGTCAGGCTCCTGTCACGTTGGCTGCAGCCCCGTCTGCATCGGCTCCGGCTCCGGCCCCTGTTAGGCCGTCTGTCTGGTCGCCCGTTGCGTGCAACGGGCAGCAACACGCCACTTTGCCGGTTGGTCAATCTGTTCTGGCTGCTAACCCCTTTTCTGTTGCTTCTGTCCCTGGTAAGGACGTTCCCGGTGCGGCTGTTTAGGGGATGGGTTTTGGGCCATGGACTTCAACGATTTCAGCTACTAAGCATTTCCTTTCCTGATGATCTCGTCTGCTGTTTTCCGCACGTTTGAGCTTTTGAGGCTATGACTCCCTCAGTACACGGCCTTCCTTGCTCTTCCTGACGCGATTTCATTTTGCTGTTGGGCGCTTCTGCCGTCTACTCACTCATGGCGATGCTAACCAGCACATGCTGGAGACTCATCGCTGCTATCTGAGATGCTGACGGTCTGCTTCCGACAACAGGGGATGTTATGTATGCCAGTCTGCCATTTACCATGGATTTCTTCCCATGGAAGTGTCCTCAAATGCATAGCCTTGCCCGCATCCTGAGCGTCCTTCAGAGCGTCAGCTGCGTTCCTGGGTTCAGGAGTCCATGAGAAAAATGAACAGTCACGCCTTCGCAAGCTGCTCCATTGGCATCGAATCCCCTGGTTCTGTTCCCTACTTAAGCACTAGACACCTTCACCAGCCAGCCGCGACCTGTTCCCTACCGTACCAGTCGGCAATCCCGGTCCTCAACCTAGCCCTCCTCTCGGAGATTCCGACCACCGGTACAGGACTTCTGACCAGGTTTCCCGGTGTCTCGGCCGAAAGCTTCGTGACGGAGGCCGCGGGGCTCTCGTCTTTTCCGGCCGGCTCCGTGTACACGGCCCACTGTCTGTTGCAAGTGAAGTGTTACCCCCCCCCCGGCTCCTTGGCGCAATCCCAAAGTCCCGACCGCCACACCAACCTTCTTTTTTATACTCGTCCTCGTACTTATCCTCCTTAGCTTTCTGCTTAATTAGGATTTCTATAGCACTTATAAGCCGCTTAAATATATATATATAATATAGCATCCTTTAGCCCCTTTCTGGTTATAATAATAATATAAATAGTTTTAAGAAAGGCGAGAAATATAAGGTGCGTATTAAGTATAAAGGGGGCGCGAAAACGCTATATAGGCGCATTTAGGTAGCGGAGGGTTAAATATTTTAAGAGTATAAAGAAGTAAAGTAAACGCTGCGCGGGCGCGCGTGCGAAGGAAGGGGTTTTAAAGTGTGGCAGTCGGGACGCGCGCCAAGGAGCCGGGGGGGGGTAACACTTCACTTGCAACAGACAGCAGACCGAATTCCCCGCAGATCCCGCCCCGGACTTCACTGGCAACCCGGCCCCACACCTGGATTGGAATCTCGGCCCTTTCAACCCAAACCAGGCGTCGGTCACCATGAGCTCAGCTGGCGACTTTGATATGTCAGCTCTGGAGAGCATTTGCATGGGGGACTTCTACGACGTCGATGTCGACATGTTCGGATTCTAGGTTATCATTTGTCTTGAAAATTATTACAAGTGATGTCTGTTGTCTATTTCTCTCCTTGGTTCTCTTTTTTCCTACGATGTGACGAGTTGGCGGGACGGCCACATGATGGACATGACACGATTTAGGAGTAGACGTATGCAGCAAATTAGCTTTCATTGATATCATTTTTCCTATATTCAATGGGAGAAACTCCATTTCTCTCAAGTCCGCAGGCAAGCCAATCTACCTGTCCAGTGTTCAGCTGACACGAACCAGGGCTACTCGGACGCTGCTTGGTTGACCACACCCAGCCATGTCATGTCCTCCAACAGCGCAGCGCGGTCGCTAAGCACAAGAAAGCTTTGGCTGTTCTCAAATCCATGGCCACGGTGATTTGATTTCCGTCAATGGATTACCCCGTCAGTAACATTGCTCACGACCACAATCCATTCTCATTTCAACTCGCTCTGTCAACCGTTGGTCACCCCTCCGCCCTGCGCCGCATGAACCCTGGCCTGCGAGGCGCCTGCCAAGTGCCCATGATTGGACCACATGTCTGCATGTCCAGAGCTCTGCTTACTCCCGGAGTGGCAGATCACATGAATTGCACCCTGCCAGACCAGTTTTATCAGGCGACGAGGCCTCCTGAACAGCCGCCTTGTTATCTCGGACTGCAGCAGCCCAGCGAGCAGCCCAGGCGCGCGCATGCCGTAGCCCCCATCTTGCACCCGGCCATGACGAGCTCTGGTGGAGACGTGGCCGAATCCCGCTCACCGTTGACCGTCGCATCGCAGACGAGTGGCTTTCAGGCCCCGTTGCTAGTGGCCTTGGATCTTTTTTACACTATTGTGCAGGACCACACAACCCCCATGCTCTCGTTTGATCGTTTCTCTCTTAAGCACCCCTAGCACCCTTATATCATCTCGCACCCCTCTGTTCCTGAGCTGACACCTGTCTGCTTGTTGAAAAAGGCGGGGTCGGGAGTTGGGCACCGATGATTGAAGTCCAAGTATTTGTAGTCGGATGGACTCCCGCTACATGAGGCATGTTGTAGCCCTCTTACAGCATTCGTTTTGTCTGCGATTTCCCCCCCTCCCCCCCCCCGGAGAAACCCAACAGCGATGGATCTCCGCTATCAGGAGCGCCTGCTCGGTCATGACCGCAGTTTCGGAGACGTCTATTTCCCAAGCCACGTTGCCAATGTCAACAACAATTCACCCACAGCTCCCCGAGCTGACTGGCTCCACCAGAAGAATGCCGCAAATAACGCTGCGGTGCCGCCCAGCCATCCCGGGCAGCCGGGCACGAATACCGACTTCTTCAGCAAACATCAGGACCCAAAGTCCCCAGCCTCGCAGCAATTACCTAGGTAGTTACATTCTCTATGATCCCACTATCCTCCACGCAGTACATTGATGGTTCTGTTTACGCTTGTTATAACTTTGGTTTTTATCGTTGCATCGCAATGGTCATCGTCAGTCTGTCAACCCTTGGCATGGGCGAGGACAGCAACTAAGGTAGAAAGAAGCAAGCCATGATCTATGCGGCTCCAGTCGCAGTCGTTTGACTCGGCGGAGCGAGGCCACATTTCACAGGCTTCTGCGTATCGCGTTCGAGACGTCACCCGATGTCTTGACATAGTAGCCTTCCAGGTGCTACTTTTTCAGGCCAGACCTATATCCAGAGGGTCATGGTAGGCTTGTCGCTCCTCGCTGAACAGGCCGTTGACTTGCCGGGTCATGACCGGTCCTGTTCTCCCATTTGGACAGCCGCGCTCCGCTTTCAGGCCCTTGCAACCCGTTTCATTGGATCTCCTACCTTGGAACTTCTTTCTGTCTGTGTGTAAGCCTTACACACCGCGGTTTGGACCATTTGAACTATTATAGAACCAGAGCATAGCCTGTTGCTCCGGTTTCTGCCATAAGCCTTGGCATGTGGACGACCCAATGGATGATGAAGTGTACCCAGGTGCCACGCCTCAGGACCAAGGACTGAAGATCCATCTTCTGCAACCCGTTCGGATTCAGACCAGTTAACACCGAGGACAAATCATCACAGCGACCCACAATTGGAATATGAAAGACCCAGGGCAGACTGAGCGCAGCTTTGGACAATCAATCTGCCAAAGCCAGCTCTCATACAATCCGTGGCCGAGGCATCCCAGTTGCCGTGCCAATTCTACAGCAGAATCATCGCTGCCAGCTTCTTGATTTTCTCATTTCAAAGCTCGGCATGCTTGTCCACGTCTCCAAAGACAACGAGCCAGCTAGTGCTGAAGTGTATCGATCGAAAAAGACAGGAGTTCTCGGCCGAGACTGTACCGCACCGCCCGGAGCTGTTATTTTGTCCTGCCGTTGGACCTAGGCATATGGACATTGACCACAAGCTGTTCTTTCCATTCTCTATTCGTATCCAAGCCAGGAAGATCTTGCTGTACATGTTACCGCCATCCAACGCGAGACCTCGAATCGTGCTTCACATTCTTTCAGAGCCCTGTTGAGTCATTTCCGCATGTTTGGATTGGTTATGGACCATACCCCTCCGGACTTTACTAACCACCACTCCAAGGGAGCCTACCACCGATCACCCTCAGATCCTCAGTTCAGCCCTGACTTCCAGCTTCCGCGAGCATACCAGGCGGGAAGGGCCCACGGCGAATACCTGCGCAGCCTGCTCGCTCTCGTTCCAAACCAATTCCGGACTCGAGACCCACGCAGCATCAACCGGCCACTCTGCGTATCTATGTACATGCGACACAAGCTTCGGAAGGAATTCCTCCCTGGCACGCCACATCAACTCCAAGACGGGATCCGGGTATCACTGCGAGCTATGTGACGACAAGTCTTTTGGCCGCATCGACAAGCTTTATGATCACCTCCGTGATGGTCATAAGGTCACCAAGAAGGTCTTGGACCGGTACAAGAGTGAGGCACTGAGACGCATCAAGAATCTCGCAAGGCCGATCCAGCCAGCCCGGCCAGCCCCACCGCCACTTGCTACTCCGCGGGCTCCTACCGCCGGCGGGTTTGCTCCTGTTTGGTCTCATGCTCAGCATGCCAACGGGTTGACCGCGCGCCATGATATCGACATGGCTCAGATGAGCTTTGTTGGTATCCATTCTGCCAATGTTTCGGTAAGTTCCATCAGGGAGCGGGATCAGATTGGGATATGGCTCTCGCAGATCAGAGCATGGCTGACCGACTATTACCTAGGGTTCAACAAATACATATCCCGGATTCTGAACGTTTTCAGGGCCTGGTATTAACAGATCATAAAATTCGGGCTGTATCTGAATGCAGCTTTCATTCTCTTTGTTCATCGTTGTCAAGGGCGGCAATGGGGTTCATATGAAACTGTTTTTTTTTCCTCTCCGGGCGGCGATGAATTTGTTCCTGGGACACATTTTCTTGCCTCAAAAACCAACACAGGACCCAGAAGTGTCACTTCAACATTTTTCGCGATTCCTAATTTATCCTGCTCGTTTTCGTCGCGGTACGCAATGCCGTTAACGAGGCCAAGGTTCACATGCTAGCACTTGGGCGCGGATGACACACGGGGCAAACAGCAGTGATGGCCAAAAACAGTACAATCGTCTTAGTCTCAGCGTACTACTCGAACAATTAATATCGTGCAACATCTTGGTTGTCCGCGGCCTTGAGACACTGAAAGTTGGGCATCTGTGGCCGTAGAAGAAGTTTCAACGTTGCCCATCTGGTGATCCACTGCACACAAAGCTGGTCCGAGGCAAATGGACTCGATGCTCGGCGACTATCTTCCAAGATAATTTCTAACCACGTCTGTACTATGTTGTTCGTCAGCCATTCCTGGGCTGGGCCGATCAGTCTCGGCCTGCCGTTGGTGGCAGTAAAGTCTGCTCGCAACCAACCATTTTGGGGGCTGTAAAGGTCCTGCTCGAGGAGAGACCCGACTCGATGTTCCAAGAGGGCGAGACGAGCAGGTCACTCTTCTAAACTCAGCGGAATCTGTTCCAAACACTTGTTGGCGCGGCTTGCGTGACTGAGGCATGGATACATAATGGGCCTCCCTGGCTCTGCGCTTCCAAGGGTGGCGAAAATCACATACGCACACGCAAGGAACGCCGGACAGTCAAAGCACTCTCTTCAACAGGCAACAGATTGTTCAAGGCGGACGTATTCGAGCATATTGCTCCAAAAGGGTGATCAATCTAGCCAGCTTTGAAGAGAGTGATCTTTAAGCCGCAAAAAGATGAAAGGCACTACATGACATGGACACCACACCTTCAAACCATGTTCGGGCGTCAGCACCCTTTGAGAAGTCGGAGGTGTGCTAACTATAGCGTTTGAGACCCCAGGGCCTCTTCGATCATGAAATCATACGTAATCCAACATGGAGACGTGGCTAGGACACTCCGAAGCCGGTCAAACTTCAATGTGCCATCTGAAGGCATCTAGAAAGATATGATGTGTATAATCTAGCAGTATTCCTTCACTAAAGAAGCATCGCCTGCGCGCAGATCTGCTCCAATATCAGTAAGCTTGCTGCCTCGCACCCTGCGCTACACCCTCCACAATCCACACCATGACAGTCCAAGGCGCAGTAAGGGGGCACAGCAGGGGGCTATGGTGATTTGATTAGCTGCGGCAGTTGCGGCCGATGGACGTGTCTTCAGTTTACAACAGATCCCCAACTCAACAGGAACCAGGGTTGCCACACCTTTCGGCTTCTCGTCGCCGGGGGCGCGGCTTCTCGGTCTTGCATTTCCTGTTGCGGTATATTTTCGTCCCTGATACTTGTACTACACATCTCTCCTCCTTCCGATCAATTTTCGTCCCTGACATTTGTATTGAAGCACATCGCTTGAGCCCGGGAAATTCTCGTCCATCTCCTGAGCCCGAGACAGCCTTGCCTTCGCACGCCCATATCAAATTTTGGCCAACAATCATTATCTCCAATATGAACAATCCTAGAGACAGCACTCGACCCGACAGCTTGGATTACATCGACCCCTCTTGCTCAGATTTGTAAGCCTGTCTTTTGCATTCTCCCTAATAACATCGTGATACCCACACAAAGCTGTGCACCGTTATCTAAATCCTCGAATCCCTTGTTCTATGCATCTACACACCACAGTGGACCTATCAATTCAGATATATCGCAAATACGTCAAGCCGCATTTATTCATCATGCACCTTGTCTGACCATGTATGCCGTTGTAGGGCGTTTTGTGAGCAGTATCTAAATCCGCTGAACCAAAACGGAATCGCGACTTTTCTACAGCACGGCAAACTGGACTTTCTTCATAATATTTGCTCCATCTGTCCCTACGTCTCCACAACAAATTTGGATCTGGAACGTCATGCCCAGAATTCTGGGCATCTTGCGTTCTCTTGTATGTGCGGTGCACAGTTCGCCAGATCCTACACCCTGACACGCCACATCAACTCCAAGATCGGGCCTAGCTACCTATGTGAACTATGCGACGACAGAGCCTTCCCTCGGCTGGATAAGCTGAGTGATCACCTCCGGAGCTGGCACAGGCTGGAATCTAAAGCCTTGAACCGGTACAAGGGGAATTCATGTACGGCCCCGGTCTCTCTGCCCGACGGTGCAGTCCCTTCAGCTTTGGCTGAGGACCCCCGGCAAGTCTATCCTGTGCCACCTGGCTTCAAACCTGGGTTTTTCTTCGATGATCATTCGTCAACCCTAAGCTTTGCGCCTAAAGCGAACTCTGTTGAGTCAAGCACAAGCCCGGGCAGCTTTACAGTAAGCTCAGAATGTTCGCGAAAATGAGAGGAGGAACTTACTGATTTGTATTGATATTTCCACAGGGAACTGAGAACTTATGGTGCTCTCAGACGAATCACAGTCCAGATTACCAATATTAAAGTTCCATGCAAGGGCTCAGATGGGGACCGACTAGATTTACTTATCCCATCAAACTATGAGAGTCTCATGCCGAATGTTGGCAAAGGACTGGAAAGGAAAAGTCACATCCGAGTAGGCCCAGGAAATACCCAGTTGTGGGTAATTACCCATTGGGTACCCGACCCGAACGTTCGGGTCGGGTACCCGATGGGTAATTACCTATAACTGGGTATTTCTAGTTACTATATAATCTTAATAGTCTTCCGTTCCTGTGTAAATTCTGGTTTTAATTTAGTTAGTATTATTCTGCTATAAAGCTTAAGAGGAGCGGAATAAAATAAAACGTTAGGGTATTTATTTAAGGAAAAGAAAATTAAGGGAGTAAGATAGTAAGTAAGATAAAATCACTTTTATTCGGGTAGAATCGGGTATCGGGTAATTACCTAGTTCTGGGTAATTTGGTACGTATTCGGGTTTAAGGACCCGAAGTCTGTGCGCGGGTACCCATGGGTACCCGCGGGTGGGTAATTCCTGGGCCTACATCCGAGACCAAAGCCTCTCAGATCATCTCAAGAAACCGTGCCCCTTCTGCTGAACTTGGGTCCTATCTTTTCCCTCTGGACGGATTCTTTCATCACTAAACCTATAGGGCTACCTGGGCTGGTGTCTTTTATTTGGAAAGGTTTTACCGATTACGTTTACGTTATCGAGGATGCTGCCTTAGGGAGAGAACACGGTAATTCCACCGAAATTGGCACAGCATTTTCTGTTGGATCAGTACTATCTCATTCGAGAGTCATATATGTGCATGGAACGGGCTGACATTTTCGTTTCATGTGGTCCGTAAACCCTTACTGCCTTTCATGAATGTATCGTTTCGTGTACTAATTAGATATTCTACAGACTCAGATAGCATAACAGGACACAGACTGGTCCTATGTCAATGTCTGATATTATCACCCCTCTTTATACCGACGTCCACATGTCCAACTTAGATAGTCCCAGTGATGTCACTCAGCTCAGCTCAGTAGACTTCACCAGACGGTGTCTTTTCTCGTATGACAGCCGGAAACCCGGAAGAAAACATGTGCATCGTGACAGCCGCAGCACACGATGCTCAATGAATTGGGCGGATGTTGATAGACCCAATTGGATATCCATTCGTTCTCAGTCCAAGTATTGTGCTCTTCTCAACATTCTTCTAAGGGTAGTCGAGAGTCAACAGAGACGAAATAGTTCCTGAGTGGCTTTGCAGGGCTGGGAAGGCTGGCGGACTGCCACTTCGCATAATATTATCGATATAAATTTTGGGTTCAGAAAAAAAACCACATCATTTCTGTTTCACTTTGTTCGATGTATCCAACCCCAGGAAGCTGGCCACGCCGTTGCCGTGAGCATGCAGAAGGCTAATCAGTAGTATCATTGCTGAACTACCAAGAATGCCGGCAAAGAAGGACACCGGGAGAGGTTTATGACAACATATTTACGAGGTCACTCATCAGGGATCAACGGAATTGCTTTTCTATCTCCTTCCAGAAGACCGTCATGCTTGCGCAAGTTGTCGTGGTCGAAAGCCTTGGGAATCGAGGTTGCAAGACGTCGTATTTCAACTTCCGGTCTGGATCACTTAGCACCTGGCACCAAGCCACAACTCTACCTTTAACAGCGTCTTCTAACCCCAATTTATTTTTCCATTTTCCCCATTTTTTGTTTGTTTGACGTTTTCGTCCCAACTATCTTCTTATTGCCCCCCTGTGATCGGAGTTTTAGAATGATCCTTAGAGATTGTTCACCAGTGTTTTCAATGTAATAAATATGAAGTTCCCTACAGTATTGTTCGCAATCTCTGCTTCAACATGAAGAAGACCATTGACTTAGGTCGCTATATTGCAGAACACGTGCAGTGCCAAGGTTTGGCACCCTGTGCGACGTGGTTGTACCTCGGGGCTTCAGATACTTTCATGTCGTCTCATCAGGAGAATCATTTTGGTGAAAACCATATGTTGGAGGGTCGCCCCAGGTGTCGCAGCACCGAGATCTTGCCGCACTTCCGCAACTCAGCCCGCCGTCTACTCGACTCGACGAAGTACTCACCATGGCCAGCTACCAGCCCGCGCCCAATTCCACCCTCGGACATACCAGTCAAAACAGCAACGAGACCCAATCAGCGAGCCCCTCTCACCATACGCAATATGTCGAGGGCGTGAAAGACAACATATGGGCGCATCCACTATCCACTGAGATTCTAGCAGCTCAAGAAGCTGAGGCCCCCGAGGGGTGAGAACTTTTTTTTTTTTTGACCACGCTGACATCGGGCACGCATGCATCAAATTGCACAAAGGCTCCTGAATAGTTTTGACCCAACCTCCTCGAATGGACACTCACGGGTTGACTTCAACCCGACCCACACTTGCGCGGCGCAGGCTTGCAAGGAAACATTCCCGAACAACTACGCTTTAGAGCAGCATGCCACTAAGGCACATCACAAGTCGTTTTTGTGCACATGCACCACCAAGTTCGTGAGACTGTCAACACTGAACCGCCACATCGCAGCCCAAACCGGACCGAAGCACCTCTTCGTTTACTGCGACCTCAACAAAGGCTTCGCGCGAGAGGACAAACTCTTCGACCACCTCCGTGCAGCCCATAAGTTCGGCGAGAGTGCCATTGCTCAAATTCGCGGCAAGGACCGTAATCCGGCTCAGGACGGTGGCCGCGCTCCCCCAACGGTCACGACTGCTGACTTTGCAGTGCCCGTGTCGACTCCGGCTGGATACCCTGATGGTACTGGCGGTGTGACCTTGGGCCAGATTGGACACACTACTGCCCCGTCTGCTGGCCCAGCCTGGGTATTCGATGGCAATTTCACTGGGTTCCCGATGCCCCAGACCGGATACGTCGCCGCCCGTTTTACTGGCCCCACCGAGGCCTTCGGTGGCGGCCTCGCCGACTTTCCGATGTACCAGACCGGACTCGGTGTTGGCCCGTCTGCTGACCCGTCTGCTGGCTCAGCTGCTGGTCTAGCCCGAGTCTTTGAGGACGTTCTCACCAATTGCCAGCTGTTCGACGTGGCCGACTTCCAGCCGTTCAGTGCCGCCGAGGACTTCGCCGGCCTCGACGGAGACCTGGAATCGTTCGAGATGAACATCGAAATTTGAAGCCTCTAGTCCCGCGTTCCTCCTCGTTGTGTACTGTTTTGCGATTATTGTTCATGTGTTCTCTTTCCCACGAGATACGACTTTTCCTCTTCACGTTTCTCCTTTCAGCAACACATGCGTCTTGGGGCAAGGCAGATATATAGTCTGTTAGCATATTAGCTATTTGATTGCCGTTTTCCCCAAATTGGCCGTGATGTAGACCTCGGGATGCATGCTCGTGACTTGTAAATGTTGCATCTTGATACCGCGGACCCAGTCGTTGAATTGCCAAGAGCCTGTGGCCCGGGCATCTCGAGCCCCAGAGCCGAACGAGACAAGGAAATAAGCCCGTCGCCGTCATGCTGTGGTGACCTGTCGTTGCGGTGCTCGGGTGCTCGGGTGCTCGGGGACCTCTTTGCCCCCGCTTAAGTAATCATGCTCGGACGAGACAGACCGGAGCACCAGGGTGGTCACGGCATCTCTGTCTCGGTTTGGCAGAAGGGTTATTCAAGTCCTGTTTATTTTTGAATCCGCAACTGAGCTATCATAGCTTTCAGTATGAGCATATTCTCTGTCGATCGCTGCACAGTGGACGCTGACGGCTCTTCAGCCTCATCACTACCTTGCTTGGCAGAGCCACAGCATCACTCGGACTGCAGCAAGTAATCGAAGAAGACAATAATCTAGGATGCTATTACCCACTCCAAACAGCAAGCCAAAAGGGTGAAGCAGCAGTTCCGCCGCAGAAAACCCAATCTTTACCCAGGATATCTAAAACTGTTCCGAAAGAGGCCACCCCCATGTGACGCCGAAAAAAAGAATACCGCGGCGCTCACGCTGTGTCTGTATACTCCAAAAGACACAAAGACCCAGCCCAAAGCCAAACTCAAATCACCACTGGCTCTTAATCGCCGTCCCCTGTATCATGTTCAAAATATTCAGCCGCGCGCTCCACATGACATTCTCGGTGCTGCCCTTCTCCCGTATGACAGGCGGTTGCTCCTGCTCGCCCTCGCCGCCCACGTTCTGGATGTCGCTGTCGCCGTGGATATTCCCCTTGGCCTTGTGGTGGAAGAACAGGGGCGGCGTCACGCTCAGGCACTTGGCGTCAAGGCCCCGGTCGCCCAGCTGGCCCTCGCGGTCATGCGGGTCCCCGGCGGCGGCGAGGGCGGCCAGCTTGCTCCAGCCGCCGACGGCGCGGCGGCACAGCCAGGCAAGGGCGTTGTCGAAGGGGCCCGACAGGCGGTCCACGCTGAGGTCGTACAGGATCTTCTGGGCGCCGCGGTTGGAGACGGCGTAGGCGAAGGTGCAGATCGGCGCCGCCGTGATGTGTACCCAGCGCGTGCGCTCCGGGTGCGCCTTGAAGTCCACGATGCCCGTGACATGGTCCAGCGGCGGTACAGTCGCGTCATTAAGGATCGTGTACCGCCGCGTCATTGCCACTTTGCCGGCGTCGTCGTCTGGCAGCGCCTTGTTCTCGTCCAGGTCCTCCGGGAACGGCTCCCCGCAGTGGCCTAGCCAGAGTACGTCCCAGTCGTCGCCGTATGGACTGGTCGGGATGGGACCGGCAGAGGAGGACGGTCGGCCGGTAGGGAAGTAGGTGTCGGGGAGGTTGGACATGACTGCGCGGGCGCCGGCTGCGACGAGCTCGAGTTGGGGTTTTAGGCGGACGTCCCAGTCCATGTCATCTTCCATTATGAGGGCTGCATCGAGGTTTTCGTCGACGACTCTGGAAATGTCAAAGGTTCCAATTAGCTTCTGATCTTGAACTAACGTCGTTACATCGCCAAGGGTGGGGGTTGATATGAGTGATGCCCACCTTCGTATCGCATTCATATGGCCCCTCCAGCTGCCCAGGTTCGTCTCCATCAACTTCCCCCGGTCGATGCCAAAGGGCACGGCCTTGTCCGGGATGGACTCGCCGCGCACACCGTCAACCCACTCGATGTCGAACCCCGTCAGCGCGGCCGACAGCGAGATGGCGTCCCTCTTGTCGGTGCGCTCGGGGAGGCCGACGACGAAGACCTTGCCGAAGCCGAGGGTGTCGTTGGTCACGCGGTTGATGTCAACGGGTGTCGAGTGGCCATGGTAGCCTCTGCCGTAGGGCTTCTCTGCGCCGTTTGATTTCGAGGGGGAGGAGGTCGATGCGTCTGGAGAGCCGCTGAAGGCGGAGAAGGGGGCGGAGAAGCTCGAAGGCACGTGCAGGGCGTTTCGGCTGGGATGGAGGAGGTAGAAGCTGGTGAGGATGAGCAGGGCGATCGCGACGCCTACCACGGGCCGAGGCCGCAAGGCGATCATTGTGTAGGCGGGAAGCAAAGCAAGGCGAAGCGCGTCAAGCAAGGTCATCTGCGCCTGTCAAAGCTCAAACTTAATCTGGGGAACAGTCCCCTGGCCGACCAAGGACCCTTGATCTTGTTTCTCTTCCGGTGACGATTGATTGACTTAGATTTGTGTCACTGCAACGGGCGACGGAGCACAAAGGCGGCCCTTTCGTGGAAAGACGTCAGAACGGGCGAGGTGAAGCCATCAAGAGAAACAACGACAGCGACTCGAATGATTATGATTACGGGTACGAGAAGAAGCCAGCGAGTGGCTGAGTGAGCAAGTAAATGAAAAAACGACAGATGCAGGTTCGTGTACGCTGGTGAGCCGGGCCGACAGATTCGAGCTGAGCTGGAGCTGAGCCCACCTGCCCGTGGCCCCATTTCCTACGACAGGAGGCATTGGCTACTACCCATGGGTGGCTACGCTGCGGTTCACCCACGCCAGTAGGTGGGTGAACCGCAGCGTAGCCACCCACGGGTATGCTTCTATTAAGAGGAAGTAGTCTAGCACGTGTCTACAGTGGGGTTTAGCTCTTGGCCTTGGCTGCGTTGGGCCGTTGATTTTTCCTTCCCCTAATTGAGTACCCACCGGCCTGCGCCTGCCCATCTTTAGCCGC
Organism: Diaporthe ilicicola; assembly: GCA_023242295.1. NCBI lineage: Eukaryota > Fungi > Ascomycota > Sordariomycetes > Diaporthales > Diaporthaceae > Diaporthe > Diaporthe ilicicola. The sequence continues at coordinate 98,876 of JALPVH010000007.1, read as the reverse complement.
GGGTGGGTGATCAATGATTGGGTGATCCATCCCGCTGGTGTCGCTGACAAGCAGGGTTGGCCTTGGTGGCCGTTGCCGATCGGAAAGCTCCAGGGTAGTGCGTTCCAGCGTGTGGCAGGTCTTGGCATAGAGCAACCTTTCTCGATCGGCAATCGCCTGAGATGAGCCTCATCTGGACGCCATCTTGACGACTTGGTGACAACCAGAGACAGACACCAGCTGAGCAAGTGTGATATAATTCTGGCTGGTCGCAGTGACCCCCGTATTCATATTCATATATTACTGCAGGTCAAAGCCCTCCTAAAAGAAGCCAGCGAGCAGCGGTCCGGTCTGTCTAAAATCAAGTCACCTTTCATCTCGTCTCCTCCCTACGTGATCAACTGATGAAAAGCACAGCCTACAACGAGATGGCAAGCTGGCATGGTGGCAGAGCGGGCGGCTTGTAAGATTATGAAAAAGTCCAGACACAAAAAGGCCGTAAGTTCAGATACAGTGTCCACCGCAACGTCAATAAAAACACAGACAGGTGGAAGCGATACACTGCAACAAATATCCCGCAGCTCCTACAAAAGGAAATACCGAAAGGAGGGACGCGCTGTAGCACCTTGGAGGGGTGGCAGGGCGTGAGGAGAGTGCTGGAGACAGCCTCTCTTTTTGCGCTTCCCTTCAACAGCTATTACACTGAGACGAGTCCATCATTTACAGGCAGACAATCGACGATCCCTCCGTGATTGCACTCGAGGCCTGGACTTCAGGAAAGTATAACGATCGTGCTTACTGGTCTGTTGGTAGGTCATCGACAGGTGAGTGACAGTCCTTAATTCTGAAATGACGATAGCCTCACAGTCACAAGACATTCATTCTCTCCTGGAAAGCATCTCATCTTGTATGCCCTCTTGGCAGATCTCATTAATTATTATGTCATGTCCAGCTACCTGATCTTCGATCAGCATGTAGCTGAGTGTCTGTATTTCTTGCTCAGGATACCCAACAGACAAGCGATCACAGGCGGCGCTTCAACTATGAGGTTTGACCTCAGTCCAGCTCACCTTCACCTCATGCCGCACACCAATTCGCTCGAGTGGGATGTCATCACTTCCCTCACTAGGCGCCTTGCCATCACTCCCCTGAACGCTCGTGCTCGTCGCTCGGCCTCCAGCTAATATTCCCTCCCCAGAGTCTGCATCGTCCAAGACTACGAATGGACGGGTGCCATAGCTACCATCCTTCACGGGCCGCCGCCCGCCGCCCTGACCTCCACCGCCAATGGTCATCAGGTCGGTCGAGTTGAGGCCGCTCAGTCCGCTGGGCCGCCTGTTGGAGGACTTGCCAGCGCCTGAGGTGAGCACCCGACCAAAGACTGCCTGTGCCACTGGCCGGAGGAGGGGCAGACAGGCGCAGATAACGGCGCACTCCCCCTCTACTATAGTCAAGATCCAGGGGACAGCGATCAAAACTTTGGAGGAGTTAGCCGAGTGGTTCTCATGGGGAGATAGGGGGCAGGGGATTACTCACCGGTCAGGTCTCCGTCTTTACCACCGGCGCTCAGTTTCAGCAAGAAAATCAACCTAATGGCGCTGATGAATGAGACACTAGAAACAAGGTCAGCCAACGGCGGGGCAAGACGTGTCTGCGACAACACCACTCACAATACCCCCAACAAGAAAATACCAGCTAGGCCTATCTTCTGCGAATAACCCATCCGCAGACGGGAAATCTCGTACGCAGGCAACGCCATGATTGCACAGTCTGTAAAGATATTCGGGACCGCGTTGCCGATGAAGAACTTGTTGTTGTCGATGCAGTGACCTGGAATTTCGGGCAGCCATATCTTCCGCATCGGCTGGCACTGCAGGAACGCCACCAGCGCGACGGCGATGATCCAGGCCAGCGTCAGCCCGCCCAATATGCAGCACCCTCTCTTTACGAACGGCGTCGGGAAGATCCGCCAGTACATTGCCAAGATCGAGAACTTGCACACCACCAGGAGGGTGCCGTAGATGCACTCGACGGCGAAGAGGGCCTGGCATTCGTCAACATCTCATCCGAAAAACTGATCGCTGCTTGAGTTTGGCGATTTGCTTACTGCCTGGCCCCGGCCGTAGCTTCGTGGATCGACAATCTTGTTCACTGCATAATGTCTACCCACTCGGCCAAGATGGACAGCTGTTGAGAGGGGTTAATCGTCGGTGGTCGCGCTGGGGATTCAGCAGCAGTATGGCAAGACGGAAGCTCACCGAAGATGGCTGCAGAGAGCGTCAATAGGGGTAAGCGCAAACCACAGACATGGAAGGAATATACTGACCACAGATAACAGTTCCGATGAGAAGTGGCTACATCGAATGTCAGCCAATCGTGCTCCTCTCACAAATTCTCATTACGACCCACATGGTCCATTATTCGTCACTCGCGTACCACACAAACTATGATCAGATAGTCCTCGACTCCAAGCGCGACCCTCTTCATGTGCCTAGCCCATAACCGCAGGCCAACACTCGCGAGCGCGATGAGACCCACGGCGATGGAGACGCCAACGATAGCTGGGCCATCATCGTAGTCGATATACTCTTGGGAGAACTGCGACAAGTCCCCTGCATTGCTACTGCCCATCGGGATGGAGGGCAAGCCCGGTGCTTGTCGACGTCGTATAAGTTGTCGGGGCGGCGATGCGGAGGCTCTGCTTTCAGCGGAAGACTCGGCAACAGCAGCGGCGCAGGAAGAAAGAATATCCTTGAGATGCGTCTTATCACTACTGGGTTTCCGGCAGTCGGCGAAGAGAGGAACAGAGAACCGTTGAAATTGTCAGCACGGTGGGTGGTACATTCAGTTTCTCAGAATCTTAAGGCATTTTCTCAGAGTCTTAAGCTTCAATGTTCCAGCAGGGGGGCCAGCCGGGCCAAGGGAGGCCGTTGTAAGTGGTGTAAGTGAGCCGATTACAACTGCTGCTTTGGAGGGCTCTGACTCGCTCACATACCCACCCAGGGGTGGCCAAAATCCACCACGAGGCTCACAAAAATGAGCGTCATACGATTTGCACACTCCACCGGCCCATCAGGACATGTGAATGCTGTGCCGGAACCAGACCGTCAGCTCCCCGGCCGCATACTTATCCTACGCAGGCGTTCGTCAATAACCATCTTTAGTTTCCTATTCGTCTGTTTCTAATCCAGCAGGGTACAAGACTCGCGTCGCATTTCCCGTTCCGAACCAGCCATACCTTTCTTGTTCCCTTTCTATCGCAAGCCCGAGCACAAATCCCACAACCCGGAAAAAAGATGGCCGCCTCAACCTCCTCCTCCAAGCCCGCGATCATCATCGTCCACGGGGCCTGGTCCCTACCAAGCCCGTCCTACGAGCCCCTGAAACAGCAGCTCGAGGGCCTGGGCTATGAGTGCTACCTGCCCCACCTCCGCACGTCGGGCGGCGACAGCGGCGACGGCGACGTGCGCGGCCAGACGTGGGAGGCTGACGTCAAGGTGATCCTCGACACGGCGCAGCCGCTCTTCGACCGCGGCAGGGAGGTCGTCATCGTGGCGCACTCGTACGGCGGCATCCCGGCCGGCGCGGCGACGAGCGGCAACGGGGTCGCGGACCGCGCGAAGGAGGGCAAGCCCGGCGGCTTCAGGCAGATCATCTACGTCGCCGCTTTCGCCATCTCCGCCGCCGGCATGGACCTGCTCGCCACGTTAGGGGGTCAGTGGCCCCCGTGGGCTGACTTTGCGCCCGCCTACTCCAAGGTACGTGACCGAGGGGGGATGACACATAAAGGAACTGTGATCCCGTCTTCTCCGTCCCCTGTTGACTGACGAACCACCCGTGGGCTAGAACCACGCCATCAAGCTCAAGGAGGAGGCCAAGCAGGTGCTGTTCAGCGACGTTAAGAGCGGCCCGGAGGAGCTGGAGAGGTACTGGGCTGGTGTCGTGTCGCACTCGCAGGACGCGTTCGAGAAGCCCGTCACGTTCAGCGCGGCCGACATCACCATCCCCAAGAGCTACCTGGTGTGCACGCAGGACAAGTGCGTGCCGGGCCCGCTGCAGGAGCACCTCGCGCAGTCATTGGGCTTCAAGGCCGAGAGGATCGACGCCGGCCACTTCCCTTTCCTCAGCCAGCCTGACAAGTGTCTGGAGGTCCTCAAGACCATGATCAACTAGAGCGCCTCTCGTGCGTTCTCAGCGCGGAATTGAAGCGTGGAGAACTTGTTGCTGAGCTTCTATCGAGATGCATCTCCGTACTCGCATTTCGGGTGCGGGAGGACCTGTTGGAGGTCATGGTCCTCATAGGACTCCTAAGCAGTTTGTACATATGAATCTCAGAATTAGATACCCTAGACACATTGACGGCTGTCAGAGAAGGATATCTGTCAAGAGCTGCTTGCTGGCTTGTGAAGGCTGATCTCCACCCAATTGGCTGCGACTTGGCTTCGTTGTGACCTCTTCTGTCCGCGTGCCTGCGTCGAATAGACGTCTCTCTTTCACTACTTGGTCGTTCGGCAGAAGGGGTTAATTCAACAAGAATTGACCGCTGTCTGGTGCTGTGTCGCAGAGATATATGTTATGATGAGTTGGCCTCAAGTCTCTTCCTTCCCTGACCAAGCTCCATCATGATCCACTCGTATGTAGCCCATTGGACCGCGTTGACGATAAAGGCCCGTACGCTGCAGACTGCCAGACCTCCGAAGAACACTCGCAGGCCACCCTCCTTGTATGCATCTCTCGCAACCTCGATCGCCCCGAGCCTCTTCGGAGCTGGGCTGCGAAGCAGAGGGCTGCTCTCCCCTGTCACGACAGCAATGGTTCCGGGGTTGTGCACCTGCGCCTGGACTCGTGTCTTGATCACGTCCAGCGGGAAGATACTCACCCAAGTCACAATGCCTGCGAGGCCACCGCAGAGGAGAACCTTGGCAGTCTCGCTACCGCTGAAGCTCCCACCTCCTTGATCTTTGTGTGTCTTCGACCACTGCTCCATCCAGCGTGTGGTCAGCTCGTAGCTCCAGAAATAGAAGCCGTAGCCGACACTGTCTCTCAGCGCGGTCACCGTTCCGCCGAAATACAATCCTCGTACACCACCCTCGTTGCGCAAGATACGTTTCGTGATGTTCCAGCTAGACGTCTGGGGGTTGGCGCTGAGCTGGGCTCTGCACTTGACCAGCTCGGTGGGCGTGGAAACGACCCATGTTGCTAGCCCGCCAATGGCGCCCGCGATGAACGTGGTCCAGAGGTTTGAGCCAGTTGTGGAAGTTGCCGAATTTGGTGAAGAATGTGAGGGGCCATTTGGCGAAAGGGCCTCATTCAGGAATGCTTCTGAGCGATTGTACGAGACAAAGAGCAGCGCGTTCAGAGCGCCGTAGCCGAGGATGGGCGCTGCGGTGCCTGTTGAGAACTTGCGAAGGAGCGAGAGAGCTGAGGCGGAAGATGATGCAGGCGGCTGTCCAGGGAGACTTGTTGAAGCTGGAGAAGGCTGACTTCTCGCGGTGTTGCCGGAGGCCTGGCGGCGAACTTTCAAGATGTCGAGGGGGTTCCCGATGACGATGCCGACAGCTCCGGAGATGTAGCCGGCCCAGAAGTCAGCAGACATGACTGATGGGGCCCTCTATGACTTGTGTGTCCGCACTCAAGCAAATGCGCGGTTACCTAGTCTTCGAAATGTTGCGCCTTCTGCACAGGTATGCTCACTCGGTACCTATCACACTGGCACGGGTCACTGCATCCAGACCAAAGTAGGGGCAAAAGTCTAGAGCATAGGTAATCTTCACTCTCTTGAGTGCTGAAGAACCCAGGAAACCGAAAGCGAGTTAGAATATAGCAAGGGAGGTGCTAATGGAAAGGTCAAGGAAGTCCTGGGTGGCCAGGTCTCGAGTGGGTGGCCGAGGAAGAGGCTGTAGACATGCCCATTGGAAAGTTTTCACAAAATTGCGATATATACTCAACCTTTCGGACTGGAGAAATATTGTTCGTGTGCTTGCTGGACCAGATCGAGTGGCTGAGCCTACAAGATGCCAGATCAGAATTCCGTTGAGTGGTTTAGAGGCTAGCAGGCAAATCTGGTAAAGTGCTCAGGGAGGAAAGCGTGCCTCGGCCCAAGTACTCCGGAAGTTTACGTGATGGTATTGGCAAGAGCGGGCGAGCGGGAGCAGACCAAAGATGGCTCCAAGCCATTGTTGGCAGCAAGCCATTGTCGGCAGCCACGTCATGCAGATAACGAAAGCCTACCGCTCTCTGTCGTGTTTCAAAAAAAAAAAAAAAACCTTCACTTGGTAATCACTCAGCATTTCCACCCACCCAATGTAGTGTCGTCTGCTACTTCGTCACCCGAGGCTACTGTCGGCTGCTGTCGCACGTGTTGTTGCACGTGACCCGGCGAGGCAGACGCGTCGGGTGGACTTGAGCTTGGCAGTCGCGCTCTCTCCCAAAGTCAACAATCGACTCCACGCCCATCCGAGTCCATCCGAGGCCATTGAAGTGGCAAATTCGCGCCCAACGAGCCGCAAAGCTCGGCTTTCAAAGACATTGAAGGCACGATGTAAGTTTCTGCTCCAAGTCAATCATCATTATCATCACCAGCCTGATTCTACCTACTGCAAGCAAGTACTCATGTGTCGTCATGTCTCGCAGGGTCGAGGTCGCGTTGACCCCCAAGGCCAACAAGGAGAATGTCGCGCCTAGAAGTCGATTTCCCACGCCCCAAACCATCGATAGACTCCACAAGCCATTCAAGTGCCCCGGGTCTGCCACCAGAGCGGCTGCAACAGATCGACCTGCCAGGAAGAAGAGAAGGATCGACTACAAGGGAGCGGATGGAGATGTCGATGCCGACAAGCCGTACACCAACGAGGACCGCCTCGCTCTCGCGAATCGCGATGCCAATCGTTTCCCCGTCTTTCAGGTCAAAGACAAGGACAAGGTCTTTCGCAAGGCTTTCTCCATCCCCCTCGTCAACAAGAACAGTCCAGCCTTCAATCCCAACCGGCCACCGCCCACGTTGGGCCTGAGGACCGGCGCCGTGTTTGTTGCGAAGCCCCTGCACGACCCGAGTGGTGAATTCTCAATTGTCCTCTACGACCCCACCATCGACGACAAGCCGAAAGAGCTCGAGAAGCCAAAGGTGGAAGAGAAGGAGGCTGCGACCGAGGTCATTGATGCACCTCTCGTGCACAAGAGTCTGGCCGAAATTCTTGGTATCAAGAAGAAAGTCGACACCGACCACCCACGGGTACCGGTCGTCATTGACCCGAAGCTCGCCAAAGTCCTGCGTCCACATCAGATTGAGGGCGTCAAGTTCATGTACCGCTGCACCACCGGCATGATCGATGAGAAGGCCAACGGCTGCATCATGGCTGACGAAATGGGTCTCGGAAAGACGCTGCAATGCATTACCCTACTGTGGACACTGCTTAAACAGTCCCCAGATGCCGGCAAGACTACCATACAGAAGGCTGTTGTGGTCTGCCCCTCAAGTTTGGTGAAGAACTGGGCGAACGAGCTGGTCAAGTGGCTTGGTCCCGGTGCCATCACGCCCTTTGCCATCGACGGCAAGGCTACCAAAGAGCAGCTCAATCAGCAGCTCAAACAGTGGGCCATATCGAGCGGTCGCTCTGTGACGCGTCCGGTCATCATTGTCTCTTATGAGACCCTCCGCCTGAATGTTGAGGAGCTCAAACACTGCAAAATCGGACTTCTACTTGCAGACGAGGGCCATCGTCTGAAAAACGGCGAAAGCCAGACCTTTACGGCTCTGAACAGTCTTAATGTGACGCGTCGCATCATCCTGTCCGGAACACCAATCCAGAATGACCTGTCGGAATATTTTGCTTTGATCAATTTCGCCAACCCTGGTCTTCTAGGCACAAGATTGGAATTCCGGAAGCGGTTCGAGATTCCCATCCTTAGGGGTCGTGATGCTGATGCATCAGACAAGGACCGCCAGAGGGGCGATGAATGCCTGTCGGAGCTACTCGGAATCGTCAACAAGTTCATCATCCGCAGGTCCAATGACCTTCTGTCCAAGTACCTGCCTCTGAAGTACGAGCATGTTGTTTTCTGCAGCAATGCTCCGTTCCAGAACGACCTCTACAACTACTTTATCAAAAGTCCCGACATCCAGGCGCTGCTCCGTGGCAAGGGAAGCCAGCCCCTCAAAGCCATCAATATCCTCAAAAAACTTTGTAACCACCCAGACCTTCTTGATCTATCAAATGATCTTCCTGGCTGCGAGGATCACTTCCCAGATGGCTATGTTCCCAAGGAGGCACGAGGTCGCGATCGTGATGTCAAGCCGCAGTACAGCGGAAAGATGGCAGTCCTTGATCGCATGCTGAAGAGGATCCGCGCTGATACAGACGACAAGATTGTACTGATCTCCAACTACACAACTACACTCGATCTCTTCGAGCGTTTGTGCCGGAACGAAGCATACCCCTGTCTACGTCTTGATGGTACGATGAATGTCAACAAGCGGCAGAAGCTTGTGGACAAGTTCAACGACCCAGATGGTGGCCAGTTCGTATTCCTCCTCTCCAGCAAGGCTGGTGGCTGCGGTATCAACCTTATCGGTGCCAACCGCCTAATTCTATTTGACCCTGACTGGAACCCTGCTGCGGACCAGCAGGCTCTTGCCCGTGTGTGGCGTGATGGCCAGAAAAAGGACTGCTTCGTCTACAGGTTCATCGCGACGGGCACAATCGAGGAGAAGGTATTCCAGCGGCAGTCCCACAAGCAGTCGCTCTCGTCGTGCGTGGTGGACGAGGCGGAGGACGTGGAGCGCCACTTCAGCCTGGACAGCCTGCGGGAATTATTTCAGTACCGTACCGACACGCGGAGCGACACGCATGACACATTCAAATGCAAGAGATGCAAACCTGATGGAAAGCAATTCATCAAGGCGCCGGCCATGTTGTACGGCGACACAAGCACGTGGAATCATTTTGGTAATGAGGGGCTGAAGGGCATCCAGGACCTGTTGCTCCGGCAAGAGTGTGGGGAGGAGAATGTGTCGTCCGTGTTCCAGTACATATCGCACTGATGGATTGTTTACTTGCCGTTCTAAGACGATAGAATCGTGTAAGGGGTCCCCAGACAACGGAGTTTCTTGGAGGAGTTGGCGCGTGGGGGTGGGTATAGCAAGGTTTCCAACTGGCTTCTGGGTGCGTAGAATATGATTGCATGGCTTGGTGTTTCTTGGGAGATATGAACAATCACACTATTCGCCTTAGCCCTGTATGCCGAGCCTTTCGTAGCTATGTGACTTGTAACCTGCCTTTTGACAGCCCAACACTAGGAGGAATCCTGCCGGACCTTCCCTGCCGACCTCCTCCGGCAGAGAGCACCTCTCTTGACACGCGGGAGCCGGGAGATTACCGACGATTCTTGGCATGGTGACTGTTTCATGCCAGATCTCAGAATAGCGACGGCAAGGTGCATCTGCTGTTCGTGGCTAGGTAAGACGACACCCGCAAGGACCCACTGGGTCCAGAGAAGGAGGGAGCTGGGGGGAGAAGGACAATGGAGGATGGATGGTTTGGGCCGACCCGTTGCTTTCGATTGTCTCACTGCGCGACAAAGAACGGCGCCCAACTTCCGGCAGCACGTGGGCGATACCTCTGGGCGGGTTGACCGGAGCATCAATCAAATGTGGCTAGATGTGAGACAGCTGGGGTCCTGCTCCTATTTTTGAAAGCTGTTTGCGGCTTTGACCAACAAGTCGGGTGACAGGTTGGCAGGAGCGCACAGCCTGTGTGCCTGCAGCACTCTCCCTGACAGGAGTCGCTTGTTCAGTTGTGTTGGTGGAGGTTGGACCAGTAGGACAGCTGGGTAGTCTAGTCTACCATTTGGCTTGTTGTTCTGTTTGTTTGCTGCCTGGTGCCACAGTTTTGCCCATGGATACTCGGCGATCACCTTTTAACCCCCCACCTGTAGTGGTTTCTTTTCGGAATGCTGCAGCGGTATTAGTCCAGCCGTCGCGCACCTGCAGCTTTGCCGCCGAGACTTGGAGACTGATCTGGCTTGTGAGCCTTAACTCGGCCGATTCCCACCGCGCGACACCACCACGAGTTTCTCTCTCGGCCTTTCCTCAATCAAAATACAGAGGCGTGTAGATGTCTGGCCCTGGTTCTGTTGCAGACTTTCTTTCATTCAAGAGCTAGCTTGCCCCTCACCTCGGAATTGCAGTGCTGTGACTGTCCGTCCGAGCCCTCAGCATTGACGCTGACCCAGCGAGGCGCTGCCGTCATCCTTCTTCCCCTCCAGAATCGGGTACGAGACCGAGACACTTCCTTTGCGGCGCAGTCCAACTTCCAATACCTTTTTGCGACAACCTCAGCAACGAAGCCGATTTCTTCGCTTTCAATTGATGCAGAAAATACAAACCTGTCTTTGATCAAGAAATAATTCTTCTATTTTCGAGAGGGCCGATCATCTCAGAAAGAACACGGGCATTGAGATCGACCACCCAAGCATAACAATAAGGTTGCTGCCATAAGCAAAGCCAGACCCGAGTCAGAATACCCACGATGAGCTCATCCAGGAGCTCCCTCCCGTCCTACACACGCCCAGCTCGGTCCAACAAGGCGAGTAACGGTGGCTACCCAGCTGCAGGTCCGGGGCTGGCGTCTGCTTCGCCTGCGTCGCATGCAGCCCATGGAAGACGAGGTGTTTCCGCGACAGTGACACCGACTCAGTCTCTGAGCAGTGCTGGTAAGTCCCACCTCCCCCAATTCTCTCCGACGCGATGTGCGCAGCCAGCCTCAGCGGCAGCCGACATTGCAGGTTGGGTTCGCCACCAAGCCAGCCAGTCAGCCGGACAGCCCATCCGAACCGTCGATCACTCTGATCCTGAAGCTCTCCCTGCCCCATGCAGCTCTCTGTGTGTGGATGCGGTCCATGGACTCCCTTTTGTGGAAGTCAAGTAAGTCGAGAAGCGGACAAGCCTTGAAAAAAGAAGAAGGAAAAAAAAAACCACGGCAGTTTATGCTAGCGACCCGGAATGAGAGGCTATTGCCAATATAATCGGCATTAAATCTTTACGATTACGGCCAATACGGAAAGACATTTCGATACGCGGCCAGGCCCCACGCATTCTGTATCCTGGCCGACCCGGGAACTCTAAAAATGGCATGCAACCATCCCATGCTCGGCCCCGGGCCCAGCTATGGGGATTTTTTTTCTTCCATTCAACGCTCGCAGCCCAGCCCCTGTCTGGCTCTGGATTAGGCCAGGGGAAATAACCAACGGCGTCACCAACCCAGGAGGCTGTGCCGCCATGCCGAGCCAGCATGCCCATTCAAAGCCCCAAACAACCAGAGGAGGGCCACGAAGCTGAAAGACAGGCTTTTTGTTCCATTACGTGTCCGGGCCCCTCGGTGCATGATTCGCCACAGCGTTCTGGTCGGATTCAATCTAACGGAAGCCAATGGTGGAGCCGGGAATTCGGCCTGTGACGAAAGCGGGACACCCAGCATCAGCGCTGTCTGGCACTGGCTGTGCTGGATGGTCACCAACGGAGGCATCCTGGCATCCTGGCAGCCTGAACACCCTCTCTCTCCACCCTGAGAAAAGGGGCCGTCAATATTCACTGCAGACGGTAGCACGCGGGTCTTCCCCTCCCACTGCCGCTTAGATCTTGGAATCTCTCTTGGCGGCCGAGCCCACCGCACCCAGGCCTAGTCCGACGTCCTGTCCGCTCATCACTCCTTCTAGAACTCCAACCCGCCCCTCCTATCCATTCTCGCTTCTCCTCGTCAACGGCCTACGCCTGACCAGTCTGGGAGAGCTTCAGGGTCCTTGGAGATTTGTTTTCGTGGCCCAGCGGATGCAGGGGCTGGAAAAGGGACTCTTGCTGACGGATCCTTCTTTCATATTTATGCAGGCTCCATCCAGCCATCTCGAAGTGTTTCCAACGAGATGCCTCAGTTTGCTGCAACTTTTGTCCCCGGTGGTTACGACGATTATTCTATGCCCGAGATGTACGCTCCGGCGCCCCAGAGGTCAGTCAAATATTCTGTTCATCTACTGCCCCAATATCCCCATTTTTGTGCGACCCAGTTTGGCCCGCTGTACTTTCGCGACCGCGATTGACAGCTTGGTGGTCGCTAAAATAGGAGAGGAGGAGCTGAGAAGACTGACGTTGGATCGGGCACTACTGCAGGGTCATGCCCGAAGTTCCTCAAAACATGCAACAAGACCTCCAGCGCATGGAATTCCAGGCAGGACAAGCTCGACCTCATCCATCATACAACGGCGCTGGACCCAGCTACGGCGGCGATTACGGCCAAGACCACGGCGAGCCCGACAGCAACAACTTCCGACCCTTCGAGGACGATCCGAACCACAAGCCCTACAAGTCGATGGCGGCAAACGACATGCCGAGCTACACCCCCTTCCCCAAGGTGAAGGGGGACAACATACCACCAAGTGACGTGGAAAAGGAGGAAATATTGTATAATGCGCGCGAACATGTGCTGCACTCCAACAACGTCAATATGCAGCTGTCGTGGGCGAGGGACGCTCTCAACTATGTCGAGATCGCGTCCGAGGACCGGTCGCGAGACGCTGCGAACAGCGGTCGGCCGACCACCCCTCAGCAACAACACGAGCTCCGCATCGACGCCATGAACATCATCAGATATCTCTGTGAGCAGCACCACCCCGAGGCCGTGTTCATGATGGCCAAGTGGGATGAGTTCGGAAAGTTTGATGTGAGGGAAGACAAGAGGAAGGCTTTCAAGGGTTACAAGCTCGCGGCCGAGCAGGGCTGGGGACGCGCCGAGTACAGGATGGGAATGCTCTTTGAGAACTCCAACGAGTTCGACAAGGCCATCACGCACTACTACAACGGTGAGAGGTTGGGAGACTCCGCCGCCATGTACCGCTTGGGCATGATGGCCTTGCTTGGCCAGCACGGCCAAAGACAGGATTTCCAGCGGGGTATCGACTTGATCAACAGGGCCGCTGATACAGCAGACGAGGACGCGCCGCAGGGTGCGTACGTTTTCGGAATGCTCATCGCACGAGATCTCCCCGACATCACTGTCCCCGAGGGCTTGCTTCCTTACAAGGTCGACACCGCCAGGCAGTACATCGAGAAGGCGGCTTACCTCGGCTTTGCCAAGGCCCAGCTCAAGATGGGCCAAGCCTACGAGCTTTGCCAACTTGGATGCGATTTCCAACCTGCTTACTCCCTGCATTACTACGGCCTTGCTTCAGTACAGGGTCAGCCCGAGGCGGCGCTCGGTGTCAGTCGATGGTTCCTTTTCGGATACGAGGGCAACTTCGCCAAGAACGAGGGCCTCGCGTTCAAATACGCGAAACAAGCTGCCGACGCCAAGCTCCCCACCGGCGAGTTCGCCATGGGATACTATCACGAAATCGGAATCCACATGCAAAAAGACCTAAACGAGGCACGGCGATGGTACGAGCTGGCAGCATCACATGGCAACCCCGACGCCGTTGGCCGATTGGATAGCTTGCAGAGGAACAAGAGTCTGTCGAAGAAGGACCACGAGACAACGGCTCTCACAAGAATCAAGTCCCAACATGGCTCAATGAGGGGTAAGCGGCCAGAACGGCTCCAGAGGATGAAGGACCAGCAACACATGACGGCATTGCCTGAGGGCCCAGCAACACCAAACGACCCGAGCGGAAGAAGCCCAAGGGCATCCCCTAACCCGTCTCCCAGGCACGGAACTGCAGGCGGTGATGGTCGACCACCAGCTTTCGGTTTGAATGTTAACGTCGACCACGGTAACCTTGCTATGAGGCCAAAGTCAGCCGCGCCTTACCCCGAGGACGAACCGAAACCTTATCCTCTCAACGTAAACAGGCCGGCATCTGCCGCTCCATACCCCGAAGACGGATACGCCCCACCGATGCGCAACCAGGGTGCTTTCGGAATCCGTCCTGGAAGCGCCGGTAGAGTAGGCCCCGGGGCAAACAACCTGGCACCTGGCGGCATCCCACCAGCCGGCATGCCTCCAGGTGGACGAGGCTACAGGCAGCAGAGCCCCGGGCCAGGTGGTTACAGGCAAGGCAATATGGGAGGAGCAGGCCCGGATGGTCGAAGACCCGTCGGCGGACCAGGTGGAAATGGTATGGGATTTTCATCTAACGTCGGATCTCCACTCGGCCACCCATCGAAGAATAGACTAACCAGCCCAGCCCCTTACGTAGCCGCAGGACGAGGAGGACCCCAGTCACCACCGATGATCCCACCCGCAGGCTCCATGCCGGGAGCCCAGTACGGCGCACGCATGAGCTCGGCCGCCCCGCCCCGCCAGGAGTCCCTCGGACCGCAGCACCCCGGCCGCCAGTCGAGCCAGCCAGGGCAGCCGCAGCGGCCCATGACGGGCTACACCCTGAGCGACAATGGCGGCAGGTCGAGCGCGCCGCCGCAGCAGAACCCGGCCGGGGCGCGCACCCCGTCGTCGGCGTCGCACGGCCCAGGTACCGCCAGCCCGGCGCCCAGCGCCGCCAGCGCGCCCGTCAAGGCGCCGCGCAAGCCGACCGACCACCCTGACGGCAAGACGATGGGCAACGGCCCGGCGACGTTTGAGGAGATGGGGATCCCGAGGACGAAGGATAAGGATGATTGTGTAAGTTCTGCCCTGCCCCTCACAAACAATGCTTTACTTTGCTGTGGTCTTGCTCCTAGCGAAACCTCGAGGCTGACATGATCCGTCTAGTGTGTCATGTAAAAATTAAGTTGTGCCTGGATCGATATAATGATCGAGAATCTTTTCCACTATCCCCCACCCTCTCCCCAACTTTTCTCTCTGCCGGGGGTGTGTGGTGCGCGCATCGTGTCTAAAGCATCATCGCGCGGGTTTTCTTCTTGCTCTGCTTTGCGAGGGTTGATCTTTTAACAACTTATCCTCTCTTCGCTTCTCTTTGCTTGAGATACCATAGGCAGGCCGGCTGCATATACCTACATAATGAAATGACCTCCCAATTTTGAATCCTTTACACTTTTGAGATGCATACGTCACTTGACTTGCTCGCGAAGTTTAGGATGGTTTGATTCTTGCATACTTTTATCATATATTTGTCTGGCGTTTGGTGGTTTTGTGGCTTGGATTGTTCTGTTCGCATGGGGTATGGTCGGTAGTCGGGGCTTTACTGGGGGATGAACTTGATTTCTGAGCGTGCGAGCGTATGTAGTGTCACCTTCGTATCCCTTCTTGCATGACATTTGGCGTTGTAAGCCTCGCCTGTAGCTAGTTATATGATATATCTCGCGATGTGGAACATTGAAGAGAGTCACTGTCTGCTGAATGGAGCTATGTTGTCGTGTGTCGGCCAGAGCCTTGTACCTAGGAAACAACTTCAGTACAATGTATACTAATCAACACTCGTATACTGCAGGGTCTGGATGCATGGGTGCAACAATGGAACTGCATTCCAGCCGATAAATGATAGGGTAGATGATTTGAAGGAGAAAAGGGGGGGGGGGAGTGGTTTCGTCTTCTAAAGTTTGGGCATGACTGAAACGACACAACAGTCGAGCCGAGCCGCTGTGATGGCTGCAATGCTGTGTAGGGGCTCTGTCGGTCCTATTCAATTTGATCTCTATAATCACTGGCCAGGAGCTCTTGCAACGCCGCCTCGGTGGGAAAAGGCGAAGCGGGGAGCCGTAACACAGGGAAGTGATCATCCATGGATTTGCATCTTAGCCACTTGGGCACTCTAAGTTGTCGACATACCACCTCCACTGACCAGCCCCCTCCCGATACCTGATCGACTTTCGAGATTATGATCTTATATGGCCTGTCTCCTGTCACCTTTCATCCCGTTCGACGAACATTCTATCACGGCTGATCCACGCTTAAATATCCACGCTCCCATGCGTACATGTCAGCTGTAAATGCCCTCCTCAATTCGACGCGCTAAACATTGGCTTCATCAATTTCAGGTATTCTGACGATATTTGGCGATTCCATATTCATGCCCAATCTCTTTGAATCTCATCAGTTCAGTTCAATCGCGTGGCTATGCGCCAACTGCGAGCACGCAATGGTACACGAGCCCAGTAGAGAGCTGTGGCACAAGAACGAATCGGAGACATTCAAAACATTTTTGCAGCATGGTGGTGAATCTCCAAACAGATTATTCCTTTCCGACGATTTGCCTCATTTGCCTAAACTTGCCCGTTCTGTTCAAAGCGGATGTGATTTCTGCGGATTTCTGCGAGACATTATACTGTCTGATCAGACAAGAGATAGATTACGTGCTGAGTTCAAAACGGATATGACGAGTCTCAAATCCCCCGCGATTGAAATCAAAGTTCTTTACAAATGGGATCACAGGGATGTCATGGATTATTCAATCAATATCTATCTCATTGTTCATGTGAAGTTCGGCCCCGATATTCGATGCGAATATTGGAACTCATTGAACGCAGCTAAAGCTATCTTAAGCCTTTCATTCGTATCAGTCGACCTAAAATTTAACACGTGTGTATAGGTCACGAGAATGTTGCAAAGCGTCTCGGTCTAACACGATCCTCAAGCCAATCTTACTCGGACTCGGGCACGATGCAATGGCTGAAAGAATGTATCGCAACCTGCGAAGGACGCGAAGACGGCGGGCTGAGAACCCATTATCTCCCAGACAGACTCCTAGCCGTCACAGAAGGGAAGCTACGCCTGGTGCTGCGCGAGTCGATCGAGGCAAAAGATGCCAGGGACCGTGTATCTTGTGCAGCACTGAGCTACTGCTGGGGTAGCTCTGAAGATGCTCAGGCTCCACTCAAAACGACGCGATCATCACTCGCCGAGCGGCAAACAGGCATCAAGACACCGCTGGACTGTATTTACCTAGGTGGTTATGTACCCCACTCCTTAGCCAACAAACAATGTCGAAATGTTACCAAAGAATTAAGTTGGAACCCAAACAAGCCAAGCCGGCTGCTCAGAGGATCTTTTAAGTCAATCCGCCTGGCGTTTGGTACTGCCGCCATCCTCTCCCCTGAAATAGTTTCATTTCAAGGTCCTAGACGCCAGGGATGAAGTACGTAATCACTTTGAGCATGGCAGATCGAAACATAGAGCCGGGTCTTTTGCGATACGAACTTTGCACAGAGTCTTATACGTCCCCTTTAATGTGGTTACTTAAGTAGATATGCAGTACGCTTGCATATCCATCCAGCTACGAACAACAAGGCATCAAGCCGAGTAGTATTGCAAGCGACATAGCTTTGAAAAATGTGACAACATGAGCGCGGAAATCCTTTGGCGCCTTGCTCTGGTACAGGAGCAATGGTATACAGTATTTGTTTGCCAGCTGATGTCTTATAGACTTGATATGGCGACAAGCATCTCCAGCTAAAGCTAGTAGAATTAAGCAGATAGTTTTATATATAATATATCACAGTACCCACTCTTATAGCCCGCTATATAAACACTATAGGTTCGCCTATAACCCGTAAACCTCTTAATTCCTTTCTTTTTATATAATAATAAGTTTTTATTATATATACTATAGTATACTATAATAGTTTATTATACCTATAAAAAATAGATTAATTTAAGAATTGCCCTATCCTTACCTATTAAACCACTTAAACCTAATACTTTATCCCTACCTTAAATTAAAAAACTACTTTACCCTATCTATATATCTATCGAAATTATATTCCAGCTTAATTTTTTAAACCTAATACCTTTTTATTATATCTACTTCTGAAAACTAAGGCTAATTAGGCCCTAAACCTTTACTATTCTATATATTCCTTATAATAGCAAAACTTTTTACTACCCTACCTAATAATTTTTCTATTATCCTTTGCTAGCTTAATAGGCCCGAAAAGATAAATACCCGCTATTATCTTAAAAGGGCTATTAGCCTTATTAATAACTATTTTTAATTTAATACTATAAAGCTTAGCTAACTTTAAATATATACTGCTAAACTAAAAAACCTTTATATAGCTATAGTAAAATATCTTTAAGCTGTAAAGGTAAAGGCTTATTACGCTATAAAGGCAGAATACTTTTATATTATTAAGATAAAGTACCTTTATACTATTAAGTTAAAGCGCCTTTATATTATTAAAGCTAAATATCTTTACGCTATAACCCTTTTAGCCTTAATATTTAATAGTTTTTTTATTACCTTACTAGCTTTACTAGCCCCTATATATTATAAGCCTTATATAGTAAATCCCTTCTTATTTATTAATAGCTAAATTAATCTTAACCTTTATTAAAAGAAATATATTAATTAGTAATCCTTAATTTATATTAAATTTACTTTTAACTTAGTAATATTTCTTAACCCTATTAATAAGATTTTTTTTATTACTTTTTACCTTAAGGGCGATATTTATATATATATATATATTGTTATTAAAAAGGTTATAGCTTAATTTAAAGCTATATTTAGCTTAAACCTATTTACTTAACTTACTACCGGTATTAAGCTATAAATATATAGATAGTAAGGATTTAAGGATTTATTAAGGTTTTTAAATCTTATTTATATTATTAAGAATATTATTGCGGTATTTTACCGAAAGTTTAAAATCTTAATTTAAAAGGCTATCTATTATTCCGATTTTATTAATAAGTTTATTAAGCTAGTAAACTTTTATAAATATCTATTTATATTTCGAATAAAGGCTTTATATTAAAAGGTTAGTAAAACCTTATAAGATACTTTAATTTTAATTATAAACCGCTTAAAAAACTTTAACTTTATAGGATAAATAAACTTATTTCGGAAGCTATCTAATAATATTATTAATAAAGCCTTTTACTATAATATATATATATTAGCCCCCGGCCCCCTACCTATAGCCTACCCTCTTAAAGGCGATTTAATATAGCTAGATTTAATTTCTATTATAGGTGCCGGCCGGAATATATTAAAGAGATAATAATATAAGAAGAATAAGCTTTATTATTATTATAAGATAAAAGGCTACTTTTCTTAAAATTATCTAGCATAAATTAATATAAAAGTAAAAAAGGCGGGAAAAAACTAAGCTTTAATAATTATTATTATTAAAATAATCTATTAGCAATTAACCTTAGCCTTTTAAATAACCTATATTTAAAAACTATAAGGCTAAATACCTTATTTTCCTTTAATATTAAGATTATATAAACCGGAGGCGAAATTACTTTAGCTTAATTTCTTTTTAATTTTAAATACTTCTTTATAAGCTTTATTAATATTATATATATAAAGAAACTTTTTATCTTCTCTTATATCCTTTTAAAACTTTATTTATTATATTTAGCCGATAGCTTTTTAACCGGAATAATTATTAACTATTATTTAATCTATTATAGCTTTAATAATATATTAAATTAATTACTTTTATATAAATAGCCCTTTATAGATTTAAATATTATCCTCGGCCTATTATAATTTAAATAATAAAATTTAAATATTAATTAAATAGCCGGTAAAGTAATAATTAAAAGCCGGACCTTTTATAAAATATTTATAAACTACTTATCCTTTTAAGCCTTATTATAATTAACTATAAACTATAAAATAAACGCCTTATTTTAGCCTATTATAACTAACTCTAATAACCCTATTATTTACTTTCTTAATACTTTTAACTTTCTACTTTTTATAAAATAATATAGTATTTAGCTTTACTATATAATTATAGAAAAGCTTTATAAAGCAATTAATATCCTTCTTATTATAGCAATATATCTAAATTATAAAGCTATTAAAAAGCTAGCCGCTTACTATTTATCTAATTAATTATATTAAATTTTAATAAGCGGTAAAAAATTAAAAAATAAACCGTTTCCCCCTTATTTAAAAGCCTTTTACTACTAGGTAAAAAAATACCTTATAGCTATAATAAGTAATAAATAATAATATTAATAAATACCTTAATAATAAAATACCCTTAACTTAAAAAAAGATTTATTATTGCCTGCCCTTATTTCTTTATAACCTAGAAAATACCTTTTTTCTATCGGAGGTTAATATCTTTTCCCTATATTAAGTATTTAATTACTGGATCGATTTAAAAGCTAGTAAAATATTCCCCTATTATTAACTATACCCTATATTACCGAGAAAGTTATTTATTATCTAGAAATACCTTAATAACTATTTAATATAAAAATTTATTTATTTTAGCTAATTTTAATTTATAGCCTTAATCCTTTTTATTAGAAAGCTTAATAACGGTATTTAAGTTTATATCGATTATTAAGGGCTAAATAATATTATAATAAAAAACCGTTATCTAATCCCTTTAATCTAGAAAATATTAAATACTTTATTTTATATAAAGTATTATATTAAGCTTAATATTATAGCAGCCTTTAACCGCTTATATATTACTTTTAAAAATAAATAGAAAATAGCTTTTATTATTAAGTTTAATTTCTTTAAGTATTTAATAGCTAACTTTAGGATAATAGAGGCGCTTAGCTTCTTTTAATATTATATTAATTATACCCTTTTCAATATTTTAAATAAGTTTGCTATAGCCTATTTAAATAATATATTTATTTATAATAAATCTTAAATAAAGTATTATTAATATATATAAAAAGTAATATTATATCTTATAAAGGCTGGGTTAATAATTAATATTAATAAATATAAATTTAAGGTAATAAAGATAAAATATCTTAGCTTAATTATTACTATAAGCGGCCTATAAATAAACCCTAATAAGGTAATAGTAATTAAAGAATAGCCGGTGTTAAAAATACTTAAAAACCTTTAATACTTTTTTAGATTTATAAACTTTTACCGCCGCTTTATTAAGGGCTTTTTAATAATTATTTACTTTTTAATTAAGCTAATAAGCTTAACGAAATAGCCGGGGTAATTACTATTAAAGGCGATAAAGGCCTTTAAGCGCTTATAAAATACTTTCTTTTTAGATTTACTTCTAGCCTTTTATAACCTATAATAGTATATAGTAGTAAAGGCAGATATCTCTAATTAGTTAGCTAGCGGCGTTTTATTTTAATATAGGAAAGATAATATTCTTTATCTAATCGCCTTTTTTCAGCTAAGTATTTAGCTGCTAAATATAATTATAAAATTTATAATAAAAAGCTTTTAGCTATTATTAAAGCTTTTAAAGAATAACGCCTTAAATTATAAGGGGCTAAGGGCCTAATTAAAGTTTAAATAGATTATAAGAACTTATAATACTTTATTATTATAAAGCTTTTAAATTAAAGGTAAATCCGATAATTTAAGTTTTTAAATAATTTTAACTTTTAAATTTATTATAGGCCTAGCTTTAAAGCTATAATCCTAAATACCTTTTCTTATCTTTTTATAGACCGCTTATAAAAAGTAAGTAATTTAATAAATAGCTAAATAGTAAACCGATAATATACCTTTTTACCTTTAAAAAGATAGGCCCTAATAGTTTTATAAACCTTTAATATATTAAAGAATATTAATATACTAATTAAATGTATATATACCGCTTTAAACGCTTATATTATAATTATTATTTATTTAAAGAACTTAAATTATAAAAAGTTTTCTTATATAGTTAAATAGCTTTTAAATATAGCTAAAGCCGATTATAAGGCGATTTATAGGTATATTTATTAAAAAAACTAGCTTTTTATATTTATAGAATATTAATTTTAGCTATAAGTTATTTATTATATTTATAGCTTAATATTTAAAGGCTATCCGGAATAGATAAAGATTTATAACCTTTTTTAATAATTTTATTTTTAGCTAGGTATATCTTAGGATATTACTATTTTTATTTAAGGCTGCTTCTTTTACTAATCTTTTAAAATAATATAATAAATATCTTAAAGCTTATTTTAATTATTATTAATTCCTTTTTAGCTTTAATATAATATCTTTATTAATTTTATCGGGCTTTTACTGCTATATAAGTATAATAGTATTACTTATAAAACTTTAATAATAATAGTAAACCGGCTATTAAAGATATAATATTTAATTTCTATCTAGAATTTAATAGCGGAAATAATAGCTAATACCTTTATTTCGGCTATATTTCGCTTTTATAATATCCTATATATAATTATCTTTAACTAAAATATATAGTTTATTTTTTATTTTTAAAAAAAGTTAAACTAGCATTTAAATATTACCTTATATATATTAATAGTATATTATCTTAAAACTGATAAGTAAATAAAGATTATTAACTTTTATATAAAGTAATACTTTAAGGGGTATTATTTATTTTTTTAAAATAATTAGGTTAACTAGCTACCTTTAGCTAAATTTATTATTAATAATTAAGTCTCGGAATTTATTAAAATCTTCTTTTTCTTTATTAATTATAAGTAAAACCCTACTATAAAAATAAAGCCGGCTTACCTTATAAAAATATTATATATATAGGCTTAATAATAAAAGTTTTACTTTACTAATATAACGGCCGATAAGATAATGCGGGTTTATAAGTATATATACTTTATTTTTACTTTAACTTAAAAGAGAATATAAAAGCAGGCAGATAAATATCGCTTTAATACTAATATATTAGCGGCTAAAAATTTTATTTAAATCGATATATAGTATATAAATTATAGCCGGCTTAATAAAAAGCTATCTTTTAAATAGAATAGCCCTTTTCTAGTTTTTAAGGTATATTATTAAGCTATTACTATATTACTTTTACTATATTATTAGGACTTCCCGGTTTTCTATACTTTATTAATTTAAAGATATATAAAGGGCTTCCCGGGGTAAAAGGCTATTAATAAAATATATTGCTAGCAAAACGCTAATATATTAATAATAGATATAGGAAATAATAAGGATAATTAAAAATAGTTTTTTAAATAAATTTTAAATT
The DNA here is from genome assembly GCA_023242295.1 of Diaporthe ilicicola. NCBI lineage: Eukaryota > Fungi > Ascomycota > Sordariomycetes > Diaporthales > Diaporthaceae > Diaporthe > Diaporthe ilicicola. The sequence goes on along the minus strand of JALPVH010000007.1, from coordinate 76,096 downwards.
TAAAGTTAATTTAAGGTTAATTATAATATAAGGTTAAATAGCTATATTTATATAAATTTAGCTAGCAATTAACTATAAACCTAAAAGGGTATAATATAAATATTATTAAGTTTTATAAGTAAAATCTAAATAAGCTAGAATTACCGGATTAATAATATTTAATAGCAATATATAAAATATTAAAAAGCTATTAATAGGCTATAAGCTTATAATATAAAAAAAACCTTATTAAAAACGGTAATAAAATAGCGATATATATATAATAAGGCGCTATAAGGGATTTAATTTATAAGATAAGGGCCGGCTAACCCTTTTTCTTACTTATTTAGCTTAATAGGGATAAAAGCCCGCTATAGCTAAAAGACCAGGACTATTTACCTAAAATTAAATAAAAAAAATAGCATTAAAATACTATTATAATAATAGCCCTATATAATAAGAGTTAAACCTATAATTTTACCCGTTAATTAGGTATTACTAATTATTTAGCATTTATATAAGCTATATTATACCTTAAGAACGCTTTAGGAATACTATCTCTTTATATATAAAGCGCGGCTAAAAAGGTTAAGCCTTTCTTTTTTTAAATATTAAAGCCCTTACGCTTATTATAAAAAAACTTATTTAAATTAGCCTTATCTATTAAGGGTTAGCAATTAAAATATTATTAATCTACTATTAATATATTTACCCTTATTATACTTAATATTAAAATAAACTATATATTAAAAGTTTTATATTATTTTAATATACTTTCTTTTAGCAATAACTTATTTATAATAGCCGGGGTTATTATTATTTAAATATAATTAAGCTAGATTAATAATAGCGAAAAGATAATAAAATATATTTAATACTTATTTATTATATTAACTTTTAATTACTTATAGCTATAAATATAACGGTATTGCCGATTAATTAAGGGCTAATTATATTAAATATAAATAAGCAATATTATATAATATAGAAGTTTAAAATATTAATTTAAAATATAATTAATATATATATATTAAACTAGCGGTATTTTATTAATATTATATTTTTTTTTAAAAGTTATTAAGCTATAATAACGGTATTAAGCGTTAAATATAGTAATAAAGGCCTTAGTAAGGCTTTTATTAGCGGTAATTATTATAAATATAATTTTATAAGAAATATAAGAAAAAGCCTTATTAATTATTATATCTTTAGGAATAACCTAGCTCTTATTATAATTACCTTATTTATAAGGGCAAAAGGTATATTAGCCGGTATTTATAAGTTTAGTAAAATCTTTAATGTTATTAGCTATAGTTAAGGGAAATTATAAATTAATCTATTAGCGATATATTAATAGTAACCTAGTATTTTTAACTTACCGTCTTATAAGTATTCTTTTAATTTTTATATTAGTAGCAGAGGATTAAGCTGCTAATAATATAATAATTAACTATTAGCTAATTATTATTGCCCTTTTATTACGCCTTAAGCGTAATATAAAGGTATTAATTATAAAACTAATTAATAGTTTAAAAGGCTATAAATATATTAATAAAGTAAGATTAATATAGTATTATAATAATATTAAAGTGCTAGTAATAGGGGAGTATAAAGGCGATTAAATGCTTAAGAAATAATTAATAGATAGGTTAGCGGTAAGGAGGCGGTAAAGGTTTAACGGTTAAAGGGAGGATAGGAAGGGCTATATAGAAATCGAGCCCTTAATATTTATTATTTTATTATTAAAGCCTAGGGGTGTAGGGTAATAGCCCGTATATATTATATAACTGCGTTCTTAATATGCTAGCTATAGGCTGCTAATATCCCGGTATATAGATTAGCGGGCCTTAATTTTAATTTATAGTTAAAGATAATTATAGTTTAAGAAAGGGATATTATTATAGTATTTACTTTTATAGCCCGCTATATAAATATTATAGGTTTATTTATAACCTATAAACCTTTTAGTTTCTTTCTTTTTATATAATAATAAGTTTTTATTATATATACTATAATGTATTATAACACAACGATAAGTGCTAGCAAGATTAATTGGACATATTATAACGGTTTAAAACAATAATCACATGTGTCTCTATATAAAACAAATAATTATCTTAATGTCCACCATTATTAATCTACTTATTAGCAGGGCTGTAACTTACTACATTACATCTATTAAACTTCTTAATATAATAAAATATAAAATTTTTAGCCGCTAATGGAAATATAATATAATTAAAAGGCCTTTAATATAATTTAATATAATATAATTAATTTAAATAGATTTTATAATTAATAAATATAAATATTTTACCGCCCGGTAAGATAACTACCTCTTAGCGCTATACCTAGTAAGTTCCGTAACTATATTACCCCGGAGGTATTAAAGTAAAACAATTATAACGATAAACGCATTTTATTTAATAAAAAAGGAAAGATAATAGTTTAATAAATATAAATATACATAGTATAATTAGTAGAAAGGAGTATATAATAACGCTTATAAAGAAAAACTAACTAGTAAAAAGAAGGGCTTATACTTAACTAATATTAAAAGTATAATATTTAAACTCCTTTACCTCCTAGCAAATTTATTTTTTCGCCTAAAAGTAGTAAATATAAAGTGGGAGATATTTATAATAATCCCTTTATAAATAGAAGCGGGGAGGCGCTTAATAGTAAAAGGTAGAAGTTAAGCATACAAATATCCTCCCTTCGCTTATCTCTATAGGGACCTATTAATCGTTATAAACGGGTTTATTATCTTTATTATCTATATCGCCTTTTTAATTCTTAATAAAGATATAACATTATTTATAGCAACTTAGTAGCGGTAACGGCGGCGGTAATAGCGGTAGTAACGGCAACGGTAACGGCGGCGGTAATAGCGGCGGTAATATAGCTTTTAAAGGGATATATAGTCCGATAGCTATATCAGAAATCTATATATAAATATTAATGCGTTTAGGAAGGCGTATATATAAATTAGATATATACCTTCCTAGGTATAAAGCGCACTTATATATAAACCTAGTTTTCCTCCTAATCTTTTTTCTAAGATAAATCGACCTTAAGTTCCCTAAAAGGTATAATTGTAACTATTCCTAGGGTTAGAATATACTTCTCCTTAAGCTTAAGGGCAATATTTCTTTTAATTCTTCTTTTAATCCTCCTTCTAATCCTTCTCCTAATCCTTTTCCTAGGATAAATCGATCTCAAGTTCTTTAAAAGGTGCGATTATAACTATTTCTAGGGTTAGAATATATTTCTCCTTAAGCTTAAGGGCAATACTTCTTTTAATCCTCCTCCTAATCCTTTTTCTAATTATCCTTAAAAAGGTATTAGCCGATAGATATTATAATTAATTGCTCCTTATATAATATCCTATAGGGGCTATAATAGCTTCTAGCGCTTTATAAAAGGTAAAGGCTTTATAGGAGATAGCAGTAGCGGTAGCAGCGGTATTATTAATAAATATATCTAAATTAACTACCTATATATTTTCCTACTTAATAATCTTAATAATACTAATTAGAAAGATACCTTTACTGCCCTTATTATTATCCTCGGTATAGTCTTTACCTATGCTGCCTTCTTTATTTACTTATTATAAAAATATGCTTATAATATGCCCAGAAGTACGTTTTTATATCCGCTTAATAAAAGCTTTATTACTGCGTTATATATAATAATATTTTTATCTTCTATTATTAAGGAAAATCTTAATAATGTTAATTAAAAAGATATCTTTACGGCTTTAATTATTATTATAAAACCTATCTATATAGCCTTATTTATATAGTCGCAATCTTCTATATATTAAAAGAGTATACTAGAAAGGTATAAGGTTAGCTTAATATATTATATAACCTAAGTAAACTGCCGAAAAATAGCTATTTCCTTACGCTTAATAAAGCGTATATATAATTTTAATATACGCCTTACTAGGCGCAGATATCTTAATATTATAAAAAACCTTAACTATTATTATAATTTAAAGTAAATAATAATTTAGTACCTAGGCTTACCTAGCTATATATTATATAGATCTTTTATCTCTATTTTCTTAACTAATAATATTTCTTTTTCTATTCTTAACCTTTTTACCTATTCTTCTTTATCCCTTATAATTAGGTAATTAAGTAATACTAATAAACTTTCTTTAATTAGCCCTTTTACTTCCCTCTTTCCTCTTAAAGTAATTAGATTAAACTACTAATATAAAGCAATATTATCCTATTTAAGCTTTACTACCCTTTATTTATACTATAATCTAAGGGATTAGTATATACTAATAATATTTACTTTAAAACTATTTTATAAGGCTAAAACTATAGATCCGGCTAATTAAAATAATCTTTTAACTTCGGCACTTATTAGTAGCATAAATAAAATATTTAAGGCTATCTATAATAGCTATAAGTAAAGCTGCCGGCATTTATATTAATAGGTTAATAAATTCTTAACTTATTTATCTAATAGTTAAATATTATATTATTAGCATTTATATTTATCTTTCGAATTAATTAAAGCTAAATACTATACTTATACTGCCGGCATCGGAATTTATTATTACGGTATAAGTATAAAACTCCTTAATAATTAAGATAAGCTTAATAAACTATATTATTTTTTACAATACCGGCTAAACCTTTTTTCTAATATTTTCCTCTTTTTTACCTTAAGTTGCTCTATAAATAGATATATATAGTTAGTATCTTTATAATTCTACTTCCAAAACCTTTTAATTATATCTTTAGCACTATAAATCTATTTTACCTGCTTAAGGTTTAGCCTATCGTTATCATAATCCTATATAAACTTAAAATACCCCTATCTATATATTAGATAAAGAGCAATAAAGGTATAATAGACCGGGCACTTATTAAGGGTTATATAGTATTTATTTAGCTTTTCCTAAATATAATTAATATTAATTTTAAAGTACTCTAGATCCGGGAATTTTTCGGTAATATATTTCTATACCTTTAAACGGGTAAATAGCTATTTAAAGGCTAAAAGGTAATCCTATATATTGCTATATACTTCGGTAAAGCTATTCCGCCGTTATTAAGATTAATTATTACCTTTTAGTATTAGCAATACCTCCTTAATATCCTTTAAAACCTTGCTAATAGCTATAATTATTTCCTAATCCTTATTTCTTATTAGCATATTATTATAGAATATATATAGCTATTTTAATACGCATTTTAAAAAATGCTGTTTTTCTTAGCGCTATAAGATATTCTCTCGCTAGCAAAAAGTCTTAATAAATAAATATAGCTTAAGAGCCCGGTAAATAATAGATAATATAGATAGCTACCGAATTAGTATATATATAACTATCCTTATTAGCTTTTAGCTTTTAACTTTTAAATCGCTTAATTCTCCGAATACTACTTTTTATATATTAAAAAGCTATTTTATAAGAGAATCGGATCTATATATAGCAATAATAAATAATGCTAATTTACTAATAAAGCTACGCCTTTACCATTTAATATACTCTGCTATAGCATAACTCGGATCTCTATTTAAGCTAAATAAACCCTTAAATGCTAAAGCATCTAACTTAAATAGAAAAGCTTCTACAGTAAGATTAGCAATATATCTAAAATAATAAATATAGCGTTTAGGTCTATTAAATTTAAATAGTCTTTCTAGCTCTTTTATTGCTATATCGTTATTATTAGCGTTATCTACCGTAAAATAGCTAATTTTATCGTTAATTCCGAATTCCTTAAAAACCTTATAAATATATAATGTAATATTTTCGCTAATATAACACTTAATAACTTCTAACATATTAAAAACTAGCTTTTAAGAATAGGAATTTAAATCTAAATAAGAAATTACAACCCTATAGAATACCAGACAATTACTTAACCACTAGCTATCAAAAGTAATATAGATTTAACCCTTAACTTTACTTAAAGCCTCGATAACCTTATACTTTAAAAACTTATATATTTCGAGGATTGCAAATTGTATAGTTATTTGTAAAAGGTATATATAGGTAGTCGAAATTATAGGGTTTAAGTATTTAAAGGTAGCTTAAAGGGACTTAAATTTAATAATATTAAAAGAGAGGTTCTTAATAATAATAGCACTTAACAGCTTTTACTAAAAGATATATTTATTAAAGTGCCCGATCAGGTTATTTATAATCTCCTATTCTTATTTATTATAAGTATTAAGCTATAAATAGCAAGCAATACTATAATTGCTAACTAGCTTTATTTCCTAAATACTAGCCTTTATAGGCCTGGGTATCTTTTCGGATATATTCTAAATTCTATATTTTAGCTAAAGGTAGAATTTAGCATTTTATAGCCCCTTCCTTATATAATTATATAGTTCGAATAGTAATAGCTTATATATATAATAGTAATAAACCTATTTCTATTTTTAGCTATTAGATTTATTAATGCTATAGCTATATTTCTATATCTAGTTTAGGGACCTTTTAATTAATATAGCCCGGTTAAATCCTCGAAAAAATTATTATAAGAAATCGTCCTATATAAGGTTTAATATTAGCTAAGTTTTAAAAGATATTACTTCTATTCTTATACTAGAAGCAGAAAAGAATAACTATAGGATATAGCTAGAATATTAAATCTTAATAAAGTAATATATATAAATAATAATACGTATTAAGCGCATTAAGCATATATACTAATAATTTCACTAGGCTGCTACTTATCTTAAATATTAATACACTAGTCGGTTATATATCCGGAAAGTATTAAGTAATTTATATAAATTTATATATAAATATCCGCCGTAAAATACTTTACTTTTAATAATAATAGAATAATATAATATATAACTTCTCTTAATATTTTTAAAATTATAGGATTTAAAGTATTCCGGAATAAAAATTATATTACACCTATAATTTTTTTTAATAAAGTTATAAGGTAGGTAAGTTAACTGCCTATATTTAATAACTTATACTAATTTAAAATACCTTATTAGCCCTTAACTTATATACACTTAATAAGGCGTATATATAAATTAGATATACACCTTATTAAGCGTATACCTAATTTAATCTTAGCATTATTTCTAATATACCTAATAAATTTTAATCTTTATATACTTTATAAATAAAATAGTATAATAATTAACCCCTAATAGACCGCTTAAGGATAAACCCTCCTAGATAAGCTTATTATAAAGGCTTACATAATATAAAAATATTTAATGCTTATATACTCTTTTAACTATTATCCCCCGCTAATATATAAATATACTTAATTAGAATTATAACTGTTAATCGAATATTAAATACTACTTTTAGCTAAAATTATATTTAATAAAAGCCCCTCGGCTATTAAGGTATATAAGTAAGCATTATATACCCTTAACACCTAGTAATAAAAAGGCCGGATTTAAGGTATAAAAGGGGAATAGATTATAGCCTAATATAAATTCCTTAAACTGCGCTTATACCAGAAGTTCTTTATCTCGCTACTAAACTTCCTCCTTAAAGGTTTATTCTTTAATTCTTCTTCTTTCTTTAAAGCCCCTATACTTATATCTATAGATAGGGTTCGAAAGGAAAAGCTTATAATAAAAATAGATATACCTAGTATAAAAGCGTCCTTAAAAAAATTATACTTAAATAAGTTATTAATTTAAGGCCTATCCTTAAATCCCCTTATCTTAATATTACTTAAATTCTCTATAATAAGATTTTATTAACACTTACTGCCCTATAAAGCGGTAATACACTTTTTAGCCCTATTATATATCTTATTAAGCCGTATAAAAACCTAACGGAAATTAGCAACCCCTTAGCTATTAATACCCTTTAAGCTTTTTTAAAAAAAATCCTTAATTTCCTTTAAGGTTATTTACTAAGGAAAAGATAAAGGAAAAGGGGGTAAAGGGAAAGGGTAAAGTAGGATAACTATAGTAATAAAAGCAGGCATAGCAGCTATAAAAGCAATAGATATAGCTAAAGCGGCCTTAAAAAAGTATGCCGGTTAAGTAAAACTTAATAAATTAAATCCTACGCTAATAGCCTATTAGCAACTAGGGCTCTTTTAATTATATATACAGTTAGCATAATAATATATAGGGATATTATAACCGGGATTTACCTAAGCCGGGTTAATAATATACCTAATTTATAATTTAAAGCTATTAGCGCACTTTCGGCATAAGGTTATTTTAGCAATATTAAAAACCTAAATTATAACCGCAATAAAGTTACCGGGATAAATTAAAAAGCTATAGGCATTTACTTAATAGGATAAGCTTATTATTAAAAAGTAAATAGCCGGAAAGTTTTATATCCTTTTAATACCGGTATTATTAAAAGGCTAACCTTAAGAAAAGGCCTGCTATACCTTAAAAATAATATTTTAAACTGCTTATTAAGCAGTTAGGCGTTCTATTTATATATTAGTAATATTAATCTTATAATACGCCTAATTAGGTATATAGCTAAGTTAATAGTAAGAATAATTAAGGCTATATATTAGGAAGGGTTTAACTTATATATTTTAGCAAGTATTATAAAAGCTATAATTCCTATATAACTATATATTAAAATAGATAAATAAATAGATAGAAATAATTATATTTAACTCCCTATTCTGATATATATAAAGGTTATATAAAAAAAGAAGTAAAAAAGGTATTACTAATATTAATATTATTGCTATAGTATAATTATAGTTGTAATTGCGGTTATAGTTCCTTAAAATAAATATTAGGCCTATACCTAATATTTTATCTCCCGTTATAGTAGAGTATATACCTGCTTAAGCGCCTAGCTAAATTAGTATTAACGCCTAAGCAGGCGTATACTTTATTATAACGGGGGATAACTTTAATATATATAATTAATATTATCCTAAACTATTAAATATTTAATAATTTTCTACTTAAATTAATTATATTATATCTATTAAACTTTTTAGTTTAATTAAATTAGTTTTATTTTTCGATTAATGGAATAGATATAATAGGTTTATTTATATCTATTACATTACACTAAGTGGATCGAATATAATGAGTTGCAGCCCTGCTTATTAGGGGGAGAGGGGGTTTCTAAATAGACCGCGCAATTTAATTATTAATTAATATTTAATTAAAATTTAAAAATTATAGTAAAATACTAAGGAAAGGCTATTAGAATACTATTAGATTTAAATTATTTTAAAGGGCTATATTATATTAAAAATACACTATATTAATACTAATATTATATTAATACTATATTAATATATATACTATATTAGCGTATTTTAGCGATATTAAAAACGAGAAAGCTATTAGTTTAAACTTTATTATCTTTAAATTTATAGCTATTTTTAGATATTTTTATAGCTTTATAAATAATTAAAAAGCTTATAATTAAGCTAGAAAAAAAGAAATAAGTAGTTAGGTTAAATACCTTAAAAAAATAATAAAAAAAAACTTAATTTTTAGGTATATATTAAATACTTAACATTATATTAAAATTTAATATAATATTAACATTATATTAATATATTTCAGTATAGATTAGGTATTATATTATTTCCGTTTTATATAAATAATGTAAGGTATATAAAAAAAAATTATATTAATCTATTAATATTATTGCTATATTCTTTCATAGTGCTTACGCCGTACTTTCAAAGACCCCCCCTCCCCCTGGTAGGTAAGGCTTGTAATGAACGGTCATTTTAAAAGCGCATCAGCCCCAGCAGCTACTTTGTCCTCGATATCGCGGAGCATTTCAATTGGTCTGCACCGCTCCGCGGCTTTCTCGTTGTTTGAGCTGAGTGCGAAGTGATAGCATTTCTTCCGCCTCTCTGGCCGGCTCACCGTGTTCTTTCAAAATCCCAGTATCCACACACACTATTACTTGTAGATGAAGTTCTCTCAGTAGTCCGCAATATTCATCAGGGGTTGTACGAAGTAACATGGACCATCAAGTTGCAACCCGCCTTAGTCCCGATTCCAAAATTGTCTTTGTCCATCTCGAAGTCACCAGCTGTAGCATCCTTGATTGTGAAATCGAATCGCTGTACCAAAGCAGCAAGAAGCTGGTACATCTCGGCCCAAGCCAGGCTGCGTGGTAGCCCAGAGCGTTAACACGAGTCCATATGTGGGAATGAAAATAGGCGGAGGGTAAGACTCACTGCATGCCAAGACAAATTCTGGTTCCTCGTCCGAATGGAGCGTATTTGGAAGCGGTCGCTTCCCCAGCTCCGTAGGCCAGCCACCGGTCTGGATTGAAGCGCATCGGATCGGGATACAATATCTCATCAGTGTGCATCAGCAGAGTAGTCATTCCAACTGGCGTGCCAGCAGGAATGCGCCAGTTGTCATAGAAAAGATCCTTATCCGTGATGCGTGCCGCTCGCGTGGCAATTGCAGGACTCAGGCGCATGCCTTCTGTGAGCACAGCCGTGAGATACGGCAGCTGCTCTAGTTGCTTCAAATTGAATGTGTCACGTGGGCTACCAGGGAGAGAAGCGATTTCCTTTCTGAGCCGCCCAAGAATCTCTTTATTGCTGTAGACATGGAACAGGATCAGTCTGAAGGCGCTGGCGGTCGTCTCAAATGCTGCACCCGTTACCGTCATGACTTCCTCCAAAACACGGTCGAAGGTCTTCTCGGCTGGAGGAAGATCACTGTAAGCAATGGCGTGGATCATGGTGTCACTGGTTGATTTATCAGGGGAGGAGGATGCTGCGGCGGCTAGAGTGTCTCGTGTGTCTTGTTCGGATTGCTGCCCGAAAACTTAGCGCGCCAGTCCATATCATCAAATTTTGTGACTTCAGCAACGTCTTACCTTGAGGCACCCGAGAAACGCTTTCGTGTTATCGTCCGCTATCTTCATGGCCCAGTCAATTGGCATCGCCCTGATCGTGGGACCAAACCAACGGATATGCTTAGTAATTCGCCAGAACGGCCCCGCTCCCTGAGACGCAGTAGACAGTCCCATACCAAAGTCATCTAAGTCGAGCTCGTTATACTGTCTGCCTACAATGAATTCGTTGGCACTATCTCTTGTGAAAGCGCTGATGGCTGCGCCTAGGTTGAAGGTAGATCCAGTCAGCCCGGAAATACGCTGGCAGAGCTTATCCAAGTTTCGGCGCAACACAGGTTGTCGCAAAGCAATATTTGGCTTCGAGAAGAATGGAGCTATAGCACGGCGTCGGGCCTTGTGGGCGTCATGTTCTGCAGACAAAATTAGGATAATGAGCCAAGAGCATTGCCTGAAAGGAAAAGGTACAGCATCTTACCTGAGCCGAATATGGTAGAGTTTCTGGCTCCGAAGGCATCGTACGCCCAAGAGTACTTGTCCCAATGTCCATCCGTACGATAGAGGGTGTCAAAGAATTTTGGATCATTGACATGCAGTTCATGTGGGCTGATACGAATGATGGGGCCTGTTAAGCGGCAAGAGTCAGAATGCCATTGTTGATTCACTTCGTGTTGAGAAAGACTATACCATATATTCTGTGCAATTTCGCAATCTTAGAGGTATATTGTCCATCCAAGATAACATCATAGTACCCCTCATACCATCTTGAGACTGCTGCCAGTCTCGGTCCTGGGAAGCGAGCCAAAGGGTGAATAAACAAACGATAGAAGACAAGTGTCACATAGTAGGCGACCACCGTGCCACCTAGCATGGGCCAACTGATTGAGACCTCCATGCCCGCTTGAGGATCGTGAACAGGTCTGATACACAGCGAAAAAGAATGAGATGGTTCGAAAGAGCTGTCTTGAGGTTCCTCACCTGAAGTGGAGAATTAACGAGACGAGCAGAGGGAGCTGAAAACCAGGTCAAGTGGCCCTTCCATGTACACGAACCCTTGTATTTCTGTTTATGCAACTGGCCCTTGCTTGGCGTTGAAAGTAACGGTGACTAATAGCCGTCCAGCTATGCTCGGATAGATGCATAGATGTGATCCTCACCAGGTTCCATCTAGTTATCACATGATGAATGAGACAGTTGGCCAGAGCCAAGGTGACCGGTGAGAAGGACGCCAAGATCTATCTGAGCAAGGCTGTTCCAAACACTTGATGAATCTCACATCTCACAATTATGTATGCAAGGAACTCACTAGTAGACGGGTGTTCACAGGACCTCGTATCCCGATCCCAATCCTGAGCCAACTTCAGCCAGAAGCGCATGCGAAGGTTGCGCTGTATGTGTTGGTGTGGCCTGGAACCTGCTAACATTGGAGTGACCAGGATCAGGTCGCAGGGTCTCTACAAACCAACATCTCGACAATAATCTCGCTCAGGCTGACCAAGTCTATGCAACCATGGTAGGAAGTGTCCGTTGGTCGCTTGTGGGGCGGGCTAAGTACCTTGTCGGAATCATACAGTTTAGCAAGTTCTCTGATACTGTATCCGCAACTCCCTGCACATAGGGGGCCCAAGACGTACTGTGGTACGTTACAATTGCAGTCCACCGAGTGAATTGCAGAGCCTGCTCGGTGCGTATCAACTCGCGTCACATGAGGTATTTTAGGCTTTTCGGAAGCAGAGCCTTGCTGCGAACACGGCCGGTGTCTCAAACTTTTCGCGAGCACCAACAAACACTAATCTCGGTCGTTCTATTGCGTCTTCGTGTGCAATGTGGATTCAATGACACCTTGTCTTGCGGCACAGCTCAGCGATGCACATGAGTACGACCTTGAATAGCCTGTTGGTTCTTGGTCATCTTTGCTTCAAGGTTCACTGCGCCCGAGCAAGGTTACAACCACTTTCGCAATCTGAGACCACAAAACGTGCAGTCAAGGGGCACAGAAAACTCACATGCACGCTACAGCAATATTCAAGAAGGGAGTACTTCGTGTTTCTCCTGCAATACATGTATCCTGCATTGCATCACCGAGTTCACCTGCATTAGGCCCCGAGAACAAACATTGAAGTCTTGCGTCCGGAGTTGTTTCGCAAATGTCTCTGAATCCCGATTACGGCACTCGGTTGCTAAGATCCAACAAGTTCTCGATGCACAAGGCGCTCCCTCACCTTCATTCGACGAAAATGCCCCTCCTCTTCCTGAAATTGGTGAGGCTCAAGATGTCGTGCTTGACGCGACAGCGGAGCCTCATGATTTGCTTACAGAGCCCTTAAATCTGATAGTTACACCGATCTGCTAGAGTACGTACTTTACGGTTGCCTTTGTGTTCGCTTGAGCAGCTAATGCCACCATGAAAAGAGCGACAGGTCAGCCTGCCTGCAAACGATTTCTCGCTTCGGTATCGCAAGCTTGATTCCCCGGCGCGGCCAGCTTGCGTTCAGGGATATCGCTGAGCAAACGCCACGCCCTGAGCAAATGGCTGGCCGTATCATTCGTCATGCCGATTTTCACAGCAATGGTAGTACAGTACCTACCTAGTAGGTATGTATTTGCTATAATCTTGTTTGTGAATGCTGCACGGTTAAGACGAGATCTCTCGGAGAGACAATTCAAGAGAACTAGCTATATGGAATGGACAATGTAGCGATGTTTGCAGAGTGCCTAGATAGGCATGAAGCCATCATGGATCTGTACCACGTGCTGTCATGGAAAATTGCGGCCGCTGGGTTTGCCGTCTACGACGTGACTCTGGTCTTCGTCAGCAGATAGGCAAAGGGGCATAGGCGCTTTCAACCAAAACTTCAATCATAGAGCCCCTGTGGCTTCGAATGCAATTGGTTATACTGAGGTCTACCCCGCGGTGGGAAAAAAGACGGGCTGTCTTGTCATTTGCCAACCAGCCTCATGTCCTTGAGGCTTGAGGAGCCAGGTCTGCGACTCCGCGATGATTGTCCTTCTAGTTTCTCCAACGAGGTGGTCCAAGGAAAGACCTTCGACCCGGATACCGCGCCCGGACATTTGCGGACATATAACATTGAAATGAATGGTCACCGAGGACCCAGGAGGTGTGTCCTCCCGTACCTACGTATGTGGGTAGACCCACTGTTCGCGACTTTCTAATCTTCTTTTGCCTTGCGCCGCTTTGTCTGATTTTTTATCTGATTACATGCTCAGTTCCCTGTACAGTTGAGTCATTAAGCAGCCGAAAATCCGTCTCAGACCCGCTATTTGGATAAGACGGATGAAACATAATAAGTGCATGCGCCTTTTCATATTGTGCACTGCTCTCAAACAGGCCATGGAAGATGGATCAGGCATCAATAGTTCCAGAATCATACGCTTTTGGCGTTGCCAACCGACTTTGGCTGTTGCGAAGGTGCTTACCTTGAAGACAGCTCGGGCGCGACAGTCGCCGCCAGTGATTCTAATTTGAGGTTCTACGAAAACTGCATTGACTTAAATCAAATTCCCACTTGTTTCAATTGGAGCTCCAAAAGACCACTTAGCTGAGGGGAAAAGAAAGTCTTCAGAGCCCGTACGATATTCTATCTGTCGGCAGATTTGTCGTGATCGATGTATTGAATGATTCGGGGATACATCTGGACTTGAAGCTCACCAATTCTTCCTATACTTCCCAAGTTCATCGAACATGCGATGATGAGCGACAGTGATTATTGAATTGGAAATCAATCAACTTTGCGTCGCGAAAATAATGCGCTTCGAGTCACGGGTCCACGTTAATCAATCCGATCAACAACCCCCCTGGAATGATTGGCTGAAGCTAGGTTCGGACATCAAGACAGTCCCAAGGTGTTGAGACATACCAGCACACAAGGCATTCGCAATAAATCTCTCGGCTCCATGCCGTGAACTTGGTGAAATTTCGTTGAAGTGGGAGGAAGGCAAATGTCTATTTGATGTTCATACGTCCTGAAGTCGTGAGTGCCTAGGTACGCCGCCACCGCATGTTAAATATAATTGTGGACCAATTTTGAGGGCCCCACATACATTCGGACATTTGCGGACATTTGCGGACATTTACCAGCCTCTGGCGAGGACACTTCTCAAAGGTCGAGATCCAAGCTTGCGTTATCAGCTAGAAAAAGAGGACTCGGACGATCGAACGGTTGAACGATACCCTGAAAAGCACATGTGTTCTCCTTGCGTCTCGGACATTTCAGACGTTATTAATGTGTATTTGTGGACTGCTTGGTAATGTGTGCTTGGCATTACATCCCATTGCCCCTTAAATACTTGTGTGACTTCAGGAAGAGTCCAATATGAAAATGTTCAACCGAGGAGCACTGTCGTTCTTAAGTCCGCCGACACAATTTTTGAAGGCTGTGGATTACACTCCAGGGCTGCCTCCTTGTTGGCTAGATTATTAGCATGGTTGGTGTTAATGGAAACCCAGGGTGCATATCAACAGACATGGTATGTGAAACTGTCCTTTCTTTCGATTCACACTTAGCAGTGTTGAACATAATTGACTATTCAAACTGCTTTCTCAGCAATCTAGAATAGCTGATGCGGATTATACTTGCAGGACGAGAAGTTACCGAGCTATCGCCCTGATGGTCGCGCATTAGGCATTCTCTTTGAAGATGTCGACATCTGGGGTACAGTGGCTGGCGAGTCTCGAGCCCAAGATTTGCTCGCAATCTTCGAAGACATTCTGGTCAGATGGCCGACCAATCTGTTCCGGAAGGTAATCGGCAGATCACTGCACCAAACCCGAAGACTCGTACACAGCGCAACCGGAGTCGTCCCACCGGGAGAGACACTGCTTGTCCTCGGCCGCCCGGGGTCAGGCTGCTCAACCCTACTCAAAGCCCTGGCAAACCAGCGCGGCTCCTTCACCGGGGTGGACGGCACCGTCCAATACGGCGGCATCGGCTCGGCCCAGATGCGCAAGCAGTACGGGTCCGAGGTGGTCTACAACGCCGAGGACGACCTGCATTTCCCCACGCTGAGCGTCGTGCACACCATGGCCTTCGCGCTGAAGCTCCGCAAGCCGAGACGGCTCAAAGATGAGTCCGACGCACAGTTCGCGCGGCGCATGGCGGACCGAATCTTGGACGCGCTCAAGATCGGGCACACAAGGGACACCATCGTGGGCGACGCCTTCGTGCGTGGTGTGTCGGGCGGCGAGCGCAAGCGTGTCAGTCTCGCTGAGGTGCTGGCCGCCGCACCGGCCGTCGTCTGCTGGGACAACCCGCTGCGAGGCCTTGATAGCTCGTCGGCGCTCATGTTTCTTCAGCTTCTCAAGGCCATGTCCAGCACGACGGGGATGACGAACATCGTCACGGCATATCAGATCTCCGAGACGATCTACCGCGGCTGCTTCGACCGCGTGCTTGTCTTGTACGAGGGTCGCGTAATATACTCTGGGCTAGGCGGTGATGCGGCCAAGGAATACTTCACCAGGTATCTGGGTTTCCACTGCCCTACGCGGCAGACCACTCCTGACTTCCTCTCTGCCATCACGTCGCCTGAGGAGCAGCGGATTCAAGATGGGTTTCAACCCCGGCCTCCACTGGATCCAGATGGTCTTGCTGAGGCTTTCCGTCGCAGCCCCCGGTACCAGGCTCTGCAGACCGATGTCCAGCAGTTTCGAGATAAGACAGCGAAGGACGCAACCAGCTGCACCAATTTCAAGGCCGAGGTTAACGCCACCAAAGACCCACTCAGCTCCAAGTCCTCTCTCACCGTACGAAGCGCTCCCACCCAGCTCATGGCCGCCATGACACGGCACTACCAGCTGATCTGGGGCGGGCGCCGCAACCTGTTTACCGTAATCTCGCTAAACGCAATCAATGCACTCATCCTCGGTTCTGCGTACCGCGGGACGGCCACGACCAGCACGGGGGCATTCCAGCGCACCGGCGGCGTCTTCTTCGCGCTGATCTTTTTCGCCCTCAACGCGCTGGCTGAGACAGGCGTGGCGGTGCGCACGCGGCCGGTCCTACGCAAGCATCACGGCCTCGGCATGCTCAGCCCGGGGCTCGCGGCCGTGGCGCAGACGGTCGCTGACCTACCCGTGTGCTTCGCGCAGACGGTGTGCTTCACGATCCCGTACTACTTCCTCATGGGCCCACCCACGTCAGCCGGAGGCTACTGGTTCTTCGAGCTGGTCGTATTCGTCACGTACGCGGCATTTATGGCTGTGTTCCGCCTCTTGGGCGCTGCGGCGCCGAACGTGCCTGTTGCGTTGATGCTCGGCGGCGTGGCGATGCCGGTTCTGCTGCTGTATTCTGGGTATGCGCCGCCATGGCCGACTCAGCTGCGGTGGGGGTCATGGATCCGTTGGATCGGCCCGGATCCCTACAGTCTCGAGGCGTTGATGGGATTCGAGTTCTGGGGTCTTACTCTGCAGTGTGGCGATACTGAACTGGTGCCAAACGGCCCAGGTTATGAGGTAGGTTCTCCTCTTTCGAGCCGACTTGTTGGATATATGCTAACGGTGATCGCCATCTGTCAGAATGTAACAATCTCGAATCAAGGCTGTCCTATTTCGGGGAGCACTGCAGGGGTGGCATCTGTTTCAGGCCCTGATTATCTCGCAGCACAGTTCGAATATCTCCCAACGGACGCATGGCGGAACTTCGGGATTGTGCTCTGTTTCTGGTTCGGATATACCATCCTGCAAGCCCTTGCCCAGAATTACGTGACAAAACGCGGCGAGGGAAGTATTCTCGGCCGCGTGTACAAACGCAATGCGGTTATCCCGGGGGATACAACGGGAACGGCCCAAAACCCAGAAAAGGAGCTTGATATTGAGGCTCAATCGCGTTCCCCGTCGCTCCCGGGCCAGAGGCATGCCGAAGATTCGAGTGCCTCGACGACGCAAGTTGAAGACAATGAGCCATCTGTGAACTTCGACGACAAGGTAGGACGCCAAATCACCTCGTTAGGAAGTTCTTCAACACTAACTTGACCAGGCGTCTTTTACTTTCTCCAAGATCTCGTACCAGGTATCCACCAGCGATGGCCCACGGGCACTGCTCAACTCTGTCAGTGGGTACGTCAAGCCGGGGCAGCTGACAGCACTGATGGGAGTGTCGGGCGCTGGCAAGACGACACTACTCGACACGCTGGCGCAGCGGAAAACAGACGGCACGGTCACAGGTGAAATGATGCTCGGTGGTCGCTCCGTGGTGGGAATCGGTAAGGCATTCTCCCAAGCATGTGGGTTCTGCATGCAGCAAGACGTTCACGACCCGGGGACAACAGTGCGCGAGGCTCTAGTGTTTTCTGCCATGATGCGCCGGCCTCTCAGCGTCCCCAAAGCGGAGAAACTGTCCCACGTTGACCGGGTAGTGGATCTGCTGGCCCTCGAGCCCATCGCCGACGCACTCATTGGGACTCCCGGTGAGGGTGGTCTGGGGGTGGAGGAGCGGAAGCGGCTGACCATCGGCGTGGAACTGGCCGCCGACCCGTCTGCGCTGCTGTTTCTGGACGAGCCGACCTCTGGCCTGGACAGCCAGGCTGCGTACTCGCTTGTGCAGTTCCTGCAGGGAATCGCTGCAGCCGGTGTCCCGATAATTTGCACAATCCACCAGCCGTCAGCTGTCATCTTCGATATGTTTGACCACATCCTGTTACTGGCCCCAGGGGGCAGGACTGTGTACTTTGGAGAGACTGGCGACAACTCGAGCACCGTCGTGGATTACTTCTCCCGCAACGGCGTGACGATGGACAGCACCGCAAACCCGGCCGAATTCATCCTCGACATAGTCGCTGACCCTTCGATGGCAGACCAATGGTCCCAGCGGTGGAACGAATCAGTAGAGAGCCAGAAAGTACTGCAGCAGGTCGAGGCCATCAACCAGCACCCCGCCAAAGATGAGCTTGAGTCTCACTCACTCCCTTTCCTCAGCCAGTTCACCCTCCTCACCAGTCGACATGCCACCTCGGTGTGGCGCGATGGATTCTACAGTTTCAGCCGGCTGGCCAAGACCATGTTCCTAGCCCTCTTCATCTCCTTTAGCTTCTTCATGCCCGCCCACAGCCTGCAGGGCGTACAGAACCGCATTCTGGTCATGCTGATTTTGCAATGGATCGTGCCCGCAACGGCGGCCGACCTCCAGGACGTGTGGTACGCCAAGTGGGCCCTGTTCACGGCGCGAGAGCGGTCCGGCGTGGGCTACAACCCGCTGGCCCTCTGCGCGGCGCTGGTGGCCGTCGAGATGCCGCTGGCGTTGATCCTGTACACGCTCGCGTTCGTATGCAGCTGGTTCACGGTGGGGCTGGGCGAGGCCGGGTTCGGCTACCTATGCTTCCTGGCGCTGGGAGTCTTCGGCATCGGCTTCCCATTCGCCGTAGCCAGCCTCAGCGCCGACACTGAGGTCGCAGGATATGCTAACAGCCTGGCGTGGTGCGTCATGGCCACGTTCGGCGGTATTGCCATCCCCCACAGCGGTATGAACGACTTCTATCGTCCTTGGCTGTTCTGGGCGGATCCAATGCGATACTGGCTGGGCGCCACGGTGTCGGCGGCTCTCCATGGCGTGCCTGTGAGGTGCGCGGATACTGACATGACAATGCTCCGGCCGCCAGCTGGCTCGACGTGTGGTGATTACCTGGCTCAGTACCTAGGTCGCATGCCTGGCTACGTCCAGGATCCGGATGCTGTCGACAGCTGTGCGTTCTGCCCTTATACTGTGGGCGATGAGTACGCCGCTCAGTTCGAATTCTTCTTCTCTGATCGGTGGAGGGACTGGGGCATATTCGCTGCTTTCTGTGTCAGCACATTGGCCATCGCGTTCGTGGTGAGCGGACTAAGGTACGGAGGAGGGTTGAGGATGTCCAAGAGGAAGGCCTCGGCTAGCTCATGACGGTGGATGTTCATCGCGTTGTCTTTGATGGCTTTCAAATAATCCATAAGGAATGATCCTTTCAATATGAATGAATAGGATGGAAAGACGCCGAAGCATACCTAGCGATGGGAGCCAGCCCAAAAAGCTACGTTGTAAAGGCCTAGAAGAAAGTTTGTTGACGTATCTCGCACCTAAAGACCATATTAGACACATTTGGTCGGAGTTCCAGTGAATCTGCTCATCCAATTACCGTGATTATTATTTTTTGAAAGCAGTTATTCGCTTCGAGCCTATAATTCATGAAATTAGTAATTATCGCTGACTAATTGCGAGCGTAGTCATGCATCTTTTTTCGAACCGGCCTCTCAAAATCCCGCCGCGGTTACCTCTCATCTATCAGTGCATGGCGACTCAACTCCAGCCTGAGGCGGACGAGCCTGCAAACGTCAGCTCGGGGCCTCAGCACTTGCACGCCGCCTGCACTAGCTGCAAGGGACGCAAGATACGCTGCTCAGGCGAGCGACCCAGCTGCCTCTCATGCAGCAGACAAGGGCGAGAGTGCGTATACATGCCGTTGAGGCCGCGGGGCAGGAAGCGAAGACGTGGTCTGGAGGATCGTACGGTCGAGTCTGGCCACGATGGCGAGAACATCACCACCACAGGTACGAGTAGCCAGGCTTCGCCACTCGTCACCACACACGGGCAGTCTGAAACGACGCAGACACGGAAACGCACACTTTGTCCCGGCCCACTTACAGCCAAGCGACATCGCGAGCTACGCCTGGGCATCGGCGTCTGCCAGGCAAGCACTGGGGCTTTCCAGTTCTACGGGCCCGCGTCCAACCTGGCCTTCTTGCAAGCCTTCTACCAGCGCATTCACCACAATACGGATGGCTACACCTCGGTAGAGTCTCCGTCTGCGATGCACATCTGGGGAGTAGACAAGTTCGTCTTCTCGCCCGAGGCAACTGATCTTCGGGACGAGACCAATGCCCTGCATGCTTTCATTCCCAAGGACATTGGCGACTGCTTCATCATGACCTACTTCAGGGTCTGTCATCCGCAATTTCCCTTCCTGGTACGCGCGGAGATCGAGCGGGCCTGGGCTAGCCTGTGGGAGCCCCCTGAGCAGCCCGGTGCGCCTGCGCAGGCCTGTCAGGGGAATAAACTTACCGAGAGGAATATCGTGCTAATGGTGCTGGCTATCGGAGCCATCATGGCCAGCCTCTCACCAGGAAAGGACGCCAAGGTTATGGAGCGATGGGCCAACCACCTGTCCTCGCGGGTGCAGCTGCGCGCGTACGCTTTCGAGGACACCTCGCTCGGCGGTGTGCACCTACTTTTGCTCAAGTCCATCTTTGGAATCCAGCTGATGCGCCCCAATGACGCACAGATATATGCCAGCCACGCTGCCATAAACGCCCTGGCCCTCGGCATGAACCGTGCGCAGGTCGCCAACGGTCCGCGTCCCGAGATGCACCGCTTGCGCGTCACATTCTACAGCCTCTATACCAACGAGCGCCTCGCCACTCTCTGCTCCGGGAGGCCCTCTTGTCTCCGGGAAGATCTGATCGACGTCGCTCTTCCTGAGGACCTGCCATCCTCTGAACCCGACGAAAACACCAACCTGGCATTCGTGCGTGCCATGGTCGCCTTAGCAAAAATTGCTGACCGCATCAGCACGGGAATCTACTCGGCCATCGGCGCTGACGCAGCCACAATCGACCACACAGGCCAAGAGTGCGACTCGGAGCTGGACGAGGTCACGCGGGCGGTGCCCCCGTTCCTGCACTTCTTCGACACCACCATGCCGCCCAGCAGGCACACCTGGCAGGAGATCCAGCGCACGCATCTGGGGCTGGCCTATTACCACTGCCGGATTCTTATCTACCGGCCGCTGGTGTGCTTCGCCAGCATGCACAGCACGAACGCCGAGGCGGCGGCCGAGGCAACGCTGCTGGGGATCAGCGACCTGCAGGGCAGCATCGCGAGGGCTATGGAGGCGTCGGAGGCGCTGATCGGGTTGGCGCTGGAGGCGTTCACGACGCGTGTGCGGGATATGCACCAAGACGCGGGCGTTGCCTACTACGTAATGGGGGCGTGTCTAACGCTGCTGTATCGCGTGCTGGATGGGCCGGCGCGCACGTCTAGTGCCGATGCAACCACAATTTTCAATCTCGTCCAGGACGGAATCCGCTGCCTGGATCTGATGAACCACCATGGCCCGCGCGCCAGTAAGATGACGCTCAGCGAGCGAATCGTGACCGCGGCAAAGGACGCGTTCTGGTCCGCGCGAGAGGACGGCGCCGCAAGGGCCCCTAGGGCACTGCATCCTGGTCAGGAATTCGACGGCCAGGGCGATGACAACGTTGACGGCGCTGGGCCCGTGCCGGAGCTGGACATACAGGGAACGGACGACAATCTCGACATGCTGCTCGCGCAGTTTCCCTGGCTAGAGTAAGTTTTGTCTCCTTATGTGAACTTCCCGGCAAAATCAAATCTTAGATGCTTGATCTGCTGAACATCCATCTTTGCACAGGACCGCGCCATCAGCCCCGACCACGGACGACACGTCGCCTGCGTTTCCAGCCAGGACAGATGCTGTTCCCGCCTCGGCAGATGGACTGAGCTCGCAGAATGCCTACCCTTCGCTTTTCAGGACAGCTTCTTCGTCTGCGAGAGCATTGCCCACCGCGCTGTATGGATTCGGCTCGCATCCCTGGCCTGCTGTGGTGGGTGGGAATATTGACGGCGGCCACGAGAACAGCATGAACGGGATATCTTGGGATCTTGTGTGATGGTGATTCAAGTATGTCTGACCCACTTTCTGGGTCGCTTGAGAACACGTTGTGTCCGAACACATAGCTTGGATGCTTGCAGCATTGTTCAGAGAACTGACCAATGTGACTGATGCCGCCTTGTATCGCCTCTGAAGCCCCTGCCTGTAGGTATTAGAGCATTAGAAATTCTGAAAACAGCTCTATTTATCTTCGGAGCACAAATTCTAGCCTGCAGCTAAGGAGGAGGCGGATATCATGATTGAAGAAGCGCAAAGTGTTGCTCGATAAATCCTTTGTTTTTGACGAAATACTAGTCTACTTAGGTACAACGAACCTGGCAAAGCTCAGATTGGGCCTAAGTATTGACTTCATTGCATTACGTAATCAGTTCCGCCATTGGAGCTCCAGGGGGCCCCTGCACCGTGGGTTGGACCTGCCAGCCGGAAAGGCAAGGTCAGTTCGTCAGCCTTCCGCAGCCTGCTACCTAGGTATGCTGCTGGCAGTCTGCCGGAGCTCTCTGCCCTCAACCGCCGCCACCATTACGATCATCATCAGCGAATATTGATCCCGACAAACTAACTCTCCGAGCAAACGACGACCTTCTCAACATCTTGCGCAAGCCACTCGTCCTCTAGACCGTATCCCACACACCCTCCCAACTCTCTAGAAAGCAAGAAAGCAAGAGGAAAGCCAAGGCCTGTCCAGCCGCAGCAGCACCCTGCGACCAATCGTCAACATGGCCGAACGCCAGCTGCAGCAGATCGTCTCCCAGCTGAAATCCCAATCCTCGACCCTCAAGTATTCCGACGCCGCGCCCCTCCTCTCCAAAGCAAAACTGCAGCTCCTGAAGCTCAACGCCCTCTCGCCACCGCCAGCCGCCCTCCCCAGCAAGTCATCCTCGCAACAGCAGCAGCAGCCATCGCAGAGCGTGCTGGCCCTGGCCCGCGAGACGTACGAGCAGGGCGCGCTGTACAGCATCCGCGCGCGCGACCCGGAGGCCTTCACGCGGTACGTGACGCAGCTAGCGCCCTTCTACGAGCTGCCGGCCTCGATGCTGCCGCCCTCGCTGGCCGAGCGCAACAAGGTCACCGGCCTGTACCTGCTGCTGCTGCTGACGCAGGGCCGCTACGCCGAGTTCCACTCGGAGCTCGAGAGCCTCAGCACGCGCGAGGGCGGCGGCGGCAGCGTCGACGTCGAGGGCGACCGCTTCCTCGGCTACCCCATCCGCCTCGAGCGCTGGCTCATGGAGGGCAGCTACGACCGCATCTGGAAGGCCATGAAGAGCCGCGAGGTGCCGAGCGAGGAGTTTGGGGTCTTTTCTGAGGTGCGTTAATATTCACATGCACACAACTATGTGTTTTATGGCATGGGATTGTTCCCAAGACCTGCCGGCGTCGCGACTACCAGCTGTTCCATGGTGCTAACCACGAATTAAACAGATCCTCACATCCCAGATCCGCTCCGAGATCGCCTCCAGCAGCGAACGAGCCTACCCTTCTCTGCCCATCTCGTCTACAAAGTCCCTCCTCTTCCTCGAGTCCGAGGGCGCCGTCATCGAGTTTGCACGCTCCCGCGGCTGGATCCTCAAGGACGGCAGGATCTACTTCCCCAACGAGGCGGAGCCCGCGGCGGATGCCGACGACGACGAGGCGGCGGCCGGCAGCGGGAAGGATGAGATGAGCAAGTTGGTCATTGAGAACGCGCTGGGCTACGCCCGGGAGCTGGAGACTATTGTATAGTTCCAGTTGCCTGTGGTTTGGCTGGGGTTGATTATCGAGCAAGGAGGGCAGGGGTTTGGTCGTGTTCGTGGGTCTGAACATGCGTCATCATGGCTGGCTTCTACAGGGGCACACAAAAAGACATAGAAATGATGAGAATTAATGCCACTGCAATGACCAGGATGGATGGATGACTTTGTGTCCGAGTGACAGAGGCACCAACTTCCAGGACATGCTCTTTGGGACGCTTTATGTGCGGAGCTGGCCATTTCTGCCCAAAGTATCCTCACATTTGAGTTGCCAGTCCCTGACGAGCATTTCGTCGATGTCTGCAGCACCGAGAGAATCACGCATGTAAACGCACTCCGAAAGCAGCCCTGCAGTGGCCATTGAGCAGAGCTCTCCGCCTGGTCGACATGCGCATAGCACAACGCCAGCACGTCTTCATCAATATAAGTATATTGCGGCAACATTCAAGACATTTGTTTACCCTGCACCCGCCAGGTTTTTGTTCCTCTAAAGAGCCATCGGGAAAGAAGACCTCGAACCTTTTCTGGGGCACCATCCATTCCCAACGCTATAAGCTCACCACAGGCAACCCTCGTCCTCTTCTTCCAGTCGTTAAAAAAGAGCCAATTACACCATCTTGTGGAGATGGGCTCTACTATCCTTCCTAGCGCCCATGCCGGATCCTTTGACCCTCCCCCTTAGAAGAACAGCTTCAGCCCGCTGCCATGCTTGCCGACCTCGCACACCTCGCAGACAGTGCACACGGTGCCCTTGTACTTGGAGTGGTACTTGGACCCGTCGAACGCGCACTCCTCATACGCTGTGCCGCTGTAGATGGGCGTGTGGCTGGCTGCGCAGATCTCGAACTCGGCGAATTGGTCAAACTCGATCTCGATCTCGTCATGCGGGTTGCGCTCAGCCAGCGCCTTGGTCTTTTTGGCCTGCAGACATTGTGTGTTAGCATCCTGTTTCGACGATTCGAAATTTGCATGGAAGTGACTCACGTTCTCAAGGATCTTGCCTCCTCCTCCGTTGGCCATGATGCGGTTCGCGAAGCTCAAGGCCGAGCTCAAGTTCTTTGCGTTCCTGGCCAGGTTCATGGCGTTGAGCAAGGCCAGCTGGCGATGAGGGACCTCGATCTTGGGGATTGTGAAGTATGCTGAGAGCTCCAGGGATCGCTTCAGCAGCTCAGGGTTGGCATTGACCTCTGCAGGTGAGCCAAGCTTCCTTCTTGCCAGTTCAACCGACATTGCAACTGTGTATTCGCTCGCCGAGGTGATGAGCTTCTTCGCCTCCGCGACCTCGCTCTCGCTTGACACTGCATTGACCAATATTGCGTGGAGGACAGCCTTAAAGATTTTGACGCCGTCCTCCAGTTTGTTTGCCTTCATCGTGTCGTAGCCGCGTTGGAGGTCGTTAGTAGCGAGATGCTCAAGATCCCTTGGGATGAATGGCAACACCGACCTGGGATCTTGTTCATCGACTGTGCGACGCACATAGTTGATCAATGGCGGCAATCCTGCTGACGCAGGGAGGAAGGTCTTAGACGCTCCATATACCTCCAAGAATCTCGGCTTGAGCGGTGCGAAGCTGACAGCACCGACTTGCCTGTTGAGGAGGTTCATGGCACTCTCGAACGACCCGCCAGCGACGTGATCCACGGCCAAGGGAGAGTTCCGAGCCCACATATCGGCCTCACTGCTGCCAGCGCCACCAGCATCTGCGCTTTCGACGTTGACGAAATCACCCTCGACGTCAGGAACCTCGTCTTCTCCCATGTCCCAACCAGCAGCGTCCTCGTCATCGTCAGCTTCTGCCAGCGCGCCGTTCTTAGCCACAAGATCGTCCACAGAATCGTCGCCAAATCCGTTCGTAGCTGCAGGCGTGTCCTCGAGCGAGAGACCCTCGACCTCGCCCAGCAAGGCCTTCTCGAAGAAAGACTGTGAAGTAGCCTTTGTTGGCCAGTTTGCTTTGAACGTTGCTACGACTGACTTTGGTGGAGTCAGAGGCTCGCCAATCTTTGGCAGCGTAATCTGGTCCTCTGTCAAGCCGGTGGCCTCCAAGATTGCCTGGCATTCCTCCTCCTGGCCATATGACTTGGCAGTCAGGTATGCCAGAGGGTAGAGGTCAACCTCCTTGAACATTTGTATCCTGTCCACGTCGCCAAGAAACAAATCGTTCTGGAATCGAGAAGTGAAGTCCCCTCGGTGCTCAGCGATCTTTGCCATTCTAGCAAGCTTGGACTGGTCGCCAGTAGTCAAGTACAGGAAGGACAGCTTGTCAAACTGCTTTAGCTTCTGGTAGCACATCTCGACTGTTTGATGGTTTCCATGAGCCAGGGCCTCGCTGCCAAGCTTCACCCAAAGTGCCTGCTTATCCAGTTGCTTGGCCATCTCCACTGCGACTTCGAGGTTGCCACACTCAAGGGCGAGCTCGAATCTGGTGGTTGGGTCCTGGACGAACTGCAAGGCAATTTCAGGGTAGCCTTTCTTCTGCACATATGAAATGACGGATTGGCCAACCAAGCTCGAGTTCCGGATGATGTCAAGCATTTCGCTGTAGTTCTTCTTGACTAGCGACAGCTTGAAACGGTATTCGGTCGGGTCCACGTGAAGAACCTTGGGCTTGGCTGCCCGGTCCAGGCAGTAGACATTGCGGCCCTTGACACGAGTGAGGTACACAGTTGTGTCCAAAGTCCGCACAATACCGTTGTCGCCGTTGAGCAGGGTATACTTAATGTGGTTGAGCGTAGAGTAGAGAAGGACACCGGCGTCGTCCCAAGTAGCGCTCTTGATGCGGATGGTCTCGTGCAAGGTGCTGACCTGCTCCAGGGTCTTGGTGACAATAGTGACGTTATGCTTGCTAAGAAGGGCTGCGTAAAGACCGTCATTGGACCACACAACGTACTTCACACCGTTGACAGACAAATCCGCGATGCTCTTCTTCTGCTGGATATCGTATAGGTGCACAGCCGTTGGTGTAATGATGAGAAGATTGCCGGTGCCACCGAAGTAAATGTCAGTCGTTCCGACGGGAGGCTTGAAGGAACGAGTCGTGGAGTTGGACAAATCTTTGATGTCGATAGTCTGGCTGGACGTGTTCAAAACAGCGAACCGATTTCGAGCCACGAAAATTGCAGAATTGCCCTGCCCACGTTTTGACTCCGTGGGCTCGATAGCGCCAGAGCCGTCGCGGGGAAGGTTGACGAGCTCATATGATCCGCCATCTGTGGAAGACGTGACCAGAACCGAACGTTCCGCAGGGTTATAAGAAAGTGTGCGAGGAGGCACCCAGGCTGGTCCTACCTTCTTAAGGGAGAGCAACGTAGGGCTCTCGATGTTCTTCTGGAAGTCGTACGACTTGACCTGCTTCTCCTTTGTGATGTAGAAGAGTGTGCTTTGGTGGACGGCCATTGCTGGTCTCTCACGTTCCAGCTTGAAGACCATAACACCATTATCGTGGCCGGCCGCGAAGAGGTTGATTTCGGGATGAGCAGCAATGACCCAGAATCGATCGTTCTCTCGCTTGAAGCTCTGCACACTCGTTCTCTTATTCAGGTCCCACACACGAATGGTCTTGTCTTCTCCGACCGAGAGAATAAGATCCTGGTGGGGGTGGAAAAGACAGCCGGAGGAATTCTGGAAGTGACCTCGACATGTATCAACCTCCCATGCCTTCGTCTCGCTCATGCGCCACAATTTGACCAGCCTGTCGTCGCCAGCCGACACGATCAAAGGCATTGTTGGGTGGAACGAGACCCAGTTGACACCCCGATCGTGGCCCTCCAGGACAAATTTCACAACAGCATCCGTATTTCCAAACATATCGGTCTGATTTTGGTTGCCTCGAGCCACTTGTTCCTCGAAGGTAATGGAAGTGGGGGCGGAATGCTTCTTGCGCAGCCCTGAAATATCCCACACACGGACAGACTGATCCAAAGACGCCGAGACGACGAGGTCTTGTGTCGGGTGGAAGCTGGCGCACATGACATAGTGGTTGTGCCCTGTCATGGTGCAGATCAAGGATCGGTTCTGCCAGTTCCATATTCTGATGGTCTGGTCGTCGGAGGCTGAGATGATCCAAGGGAGCTCGTGGTGGAAAAAGACGGTTCGGACGTAGTCAAGATGCCCGTTGAGTGTAAATAACTCCCTTCTTGTGGTAAGAGACCACACCTTGATCTTGTAATCGTCGCCGCCCGACACGAACAGGGGCTGGGTCTTGTGGAAGTCGACGCCGCGGACGGGGCCGCTGTGGCCTTCAAGTCGGTCGATCAGGGTTCCCATTCGGTCTGTTCACGCGCAAGTTGAGTGTTAGCATCCGTCAAAGTTCGCATCGATCGAAGCTCGCAAGGAGCCACATGGGTTGGCAAGGTCAACGAGCGTAATCAAGGGGGTCGCAATCCCCTGCCCATGCCACGCAGCAATGCGCCGAGTCCGATTGTCATCTAACAGTGTGTACGTACAGTCCCATAGCTGGATGGTTGATGAATGGAGAGACACGAGAATCCATGGTCTGGAAGTTGCAAGTATCAGCATCGAGAGGGCGTTTCGGTGGGAGGATGGTTGAAGCTTACCGCTTGGGGTGGAAAGCAATTCCCTTGGCGCGGGAGCTCTTGCTCTCGAACTGTTTGACGCATTGTCAGGTCTGTCATTTTTCATATCTTCGGGGCAAGATTGATGGAGATGTTTGTGGACAAACCTTGGTGAGCATGCCTGAGGAGGCCATGGTGGGTGGTGCTTTGGAAGCCCAAGCTTCACATCAACAGAGAGGGACAGGCTGGTGGGATGTTGCGATTGACAGGAGGGCGGAAGACCAAGCAGTGACTGCTGCTGCTGCTTTAATTTGTGTGGTCTGATGAATTCAAGAGTGCCCAGTGTCTTGAAGGTGAAGGAGCAGGTATAGACACACCTGGCACCGGTCGTCGAATCCACGGCTTGTTGGTGTTGGGGTTGCTGGCTGTTAGGGGATTCGAGACCTCAAGAGTGGAATCGTGGCCATCTGCAATGTGGAAACTAGACCAGGCAGGTTGCTCGTCACAGGCCTGGACCGTGCACGTGGTCTGAATTGACACCCTGGCACTGGCAATGGCACTGGCATTGGTCAGGTCCGATTACACCGATAAGCAACAAGCCTCCATGTTCCTATCCACAGACCTAGACCAGGTGCTGCGTTTTCTATGAAAACAATAATTGAAACTTAAGAGAATTAATAACGAAATCTATTCACTAATATATAGTATCTTCTAACATGCATCTTGTTGTAAGTTTGTTCTTTGATTGTGTAGAAGTTCACACGTGAATCTTGGGCAATCATCACACCCCCCGTCAAAAAACTCAAGCCTGACTTAAGGAGCTGTTGTCTGACGCGCTAGCCTCTTCGGGAGAGCTCTCGAGGCAATGTGTTCACTTTCGATGCTGGGCTTCTAACAGTGAACAAAGCAAGACCAGACGATTCAGGATAACTTCCAGTAGGTCAATTAATTGGCCTGGTACAACATCTGCGATCGCTTGTTGTTGCTGAATATCCAAAATCAGAAAACTTGTCACATTTTTGGGGCAATGGGAGCATAGTGGACCTTGTTGATAGGCGGCCCCAAGCTTATTGACTACGTACGGGCTTCCCTCGAGGTCACCGATTGCGCCCTGCCAGGTTGCTTCGACTACAACCTCTCGTACCCATTTTCGAAGTCGCATAGCCTCTGATTCCAGACCACTGGAAAAAGGAAGTCATGATACGACTATCACAGCTGCCAGGCAGCCTACTGGCCTCCCTGCTAGCAGCAACCCTCTTCAAGGCCCAGCCGACATGCGCCGGACCGTCTGTCGAGATCTCCATGAGGGCCGCATTTCCCTCGCCTCCGTATTTGATAGAGCTGCTGTAAGAATCTAACCGGACCAGATCAGGCATGATTTTATCGGCTGATGTGGTTTCTTAGGGAGACTGCCGCCCAGGAGAATGCATCTAGCTACTTTCCTCTCCTCGACCGCATCGCAGACGGCTACTTTGCCGAGTTCAAGACCGACGCAGAATTGTACGAGAGCTTTCTACCGTTGCTTCAAGAAGACGGACACATTACCAGCAACGAAGGCCTGTCTATCTTCAAGCTTGCCCTGTCAACGAGGTCGGCAGTCCCACGAATCGAGGCACACTACCAGTACTACCAGACAGGCGTCGAGCCCTCACTACAAGGAGACCAGAACGGTTGCGATGCATGGGCTATATGGCTGGGCCAGCAACATTGTATTCCGAGCCTTGACGCGGGTCAGACTCGGGGCCATGTGTCGGAGCGACAAGACCGAGATTTGCCATTCGATGTCTCTCTTGGTGACGGTCCAAGCTGCATCCTCTACGCAGACATCACTTCCCCTCGATTTGCGCCGTTTCATAGGGTCTTGTCGGAGAAGGCACTGAACAGAGAGTGCACCTACAAACTCCGACATCGAAGGTTGTCCTACGAGAATCTCGAGCCGTTGCCGGTCAATGGGTACGGTGTCGCACTCCAGCTGAAGAGGACCGACTACATTGTCATCGATGACCGCAAGGCGGAGGAAGATGCGTCTCAGAAAGTTATATCCTCCGAAGTCGTCCTAGACCAGGAGGAAGAGGTCGCTGATCTCAAGCCGTTGTCCACATCCGAGCTGTCCTCTCTTGGCCTGAAAGCTGCGTCGTTCATCATGCAGAACGAGGATCCATTCAGCACCCTCCTCAAGCTGACTCAGGATTTTCCGAAGCACTCAAGCTCTCTGGCCGCTCACGATGTCTCGGAGGACTTTTACAAAGAGCACCAGGCCAATCGTGCTGAACTCGTCCCTGCCGGAACTAATGTGCTGTGGATGAATGGCGTTCAGCTCGTCGAAAGACAGATGGATGCCTTCACCCTGGTTGACTTGTTGAGAAGCGAGCGGAGGCTCATCAACGGCGTCACTGACCTTGGTCTGACTGGGGAGGAGGCAATTGACCTTCTGACCCACAAGTCTGTGGCTGCTGCTAAGGCAACTGATGACATCCAGAGATTTGTCTGGCATGATGGCCCCGAAGATGGCAAGGTCATCTTGTACTTGAACAACGTGGAGAAGGATAAGCGATACGAGGCATTCCCCAAACACCTGATGAGTGTAAGAGCTGCCACCAATTCCTTTCTGTCTCTTTGCTAACGTTTTCCAGCTCCTTCAAGGTGGTGGAATGCCTGGCTCGTTGCCACAGATCCGCCGCGACATCTTCAACCTGATCTTTCCGGTGGATCTCACCCAGGAGGAAGATGTCACACTGGTAGCCAAACAGCTCCAGGAATTTGTCAAGCGCAAGCTCCCCGTCAGGTTCGGTATTGTTCCTCTGTCTTCTACCGCTGCCTCCGAACGCCAAGCCAAGATAGTCTACAACCTCGTAGAGACGTACGGTCTCGGGGCGATGATGGGATATCTTCAGGCTGCTATCGAAGCCAAGAAGACAGGAGATGCGGATAAGGGATTGTTCGAGGCAACGATCACCAACCGGACTTTGCGCCAAGATGCAACTGCTCTGTCCTTTGAGGAAGCACTGACGTCTGAACACCACGGAGAACAAACTCATCTCTCGAAGCTTTGGGCCGATCGACTCCGTGCTAATGGTCCATCCCCTGTATTCTTTGTCAATGGCCTTCCGATGTCACGGGAAGGTAACTGGCTAGCGCCTATGAGCCAGCAGATTGGATTTGATCTACAGACCCTACGACAAGCCATCTTCTATGGTGAGATCGAAGAGGACCAATGGATTCCTGAATTCTTCTTGCGGGATGCGGCCAAGCGCCGTAATACTGTCATCTTCCCGAGCGACCCGAAGGATCTAGATGTGTTGGATGTCAACAAGTTGCACTCGGAGCATGCAGACCTTTTCGAAATGATCCCAGTGCTCGAGTCTTACCCAGATTCCACAAAGGAAAACTGGGCCGTGCTCACCCTCGTCCTTGACCTGACCAATCCGGAAGGCCTGAAGCTCGCTGCCTCGGCGTTGCAATTTCGGACCAACAACCCTGGCATCCGCCTGGACGTTATTCACAACCCTGCGGAATCAGAGGAAGCATACAAGATCAACTCCGCGTTAAAGGCCAGCCAGTCTGACCTCGCAGCCGCTGACTCAGAGGAGCTGTTGAAGATGATTATTGATACCACCGAGGGCTTGACAGAGGACAATGACCTCTACGACTCTGCCTTGCGCCGATTCCTTGCAACTGCGGCCATTCGACCGGGGCAGAACATGCTGATTCTCAACGGCCGTATAGTCGGGCCTATTGTGTCAGCAGCTGACTTCGGTGTAGAGGACTTTCAACTCTTCTTAGACATCGAGCAGAAGTTTAGAATTCTGCCTGTCTATAAGGCGATCGAGGAACTCGGTCTTGCCGAGAAAGTTTCTAGCCCTCTGGCAGCTGCCAAGGTCACATCAATCACTGCGTTGTCTACCATGCCTGATTTGCCTGAGGGTATTTTCGAGTCTGGTTCTTCGCTCCGAATTTCTGCCTTCAACATTTGGAACTCTACACACACCGCTTTCGAGATTGGCGACAAGTCGAAGGCGACGATCCAGCTCGTGGCCGTCATCAACCCTGCTAGCGAACAAGGCCAGAGATGGGTACCTATTCTGAAAGTGCTCTCTGAACTCTCGGGAGTGTACCTCAAGGTCTTCATAAACCCCAAGGAGAAACTTGAGGAGCTTCCGGTGAAGCGATTCTACAGATACGTTCTTGACCATGCCCCTGCTTTTGATGCGTCTGGCAAGGTCAAGTCTCTCGCGGCAGAGTTCAAAGGCTTGCCATCTGAGGCACTGTTGAACGTCGCAATGGATGTACCTCCTGCATGGCTTGTAGCCTCCAAGGCGTCCGTGCACGACCTGGACAATCTGAAACTCGGCTCGATTAAGAGCGATGTCGACGTTATTTACGAACTTGAAAACATTCTCATTGAGGGGCATTCCAGGGAGTCTACGGGATCTCTTCCTCGTGGCGCACAGCTGGCTCTCAGCACTGAGAAGGATTCCAAGGTCGCAGATACGATTGTCATGTTCAACCTTGGCTACTTCCAGTTCAAGGCCAACCCAGGTTTCTACAACATCCAGCTGAAGGAAGGCCGCAGCTCAGATATATACCACATCGAGAGTGTCGGGGCCAAGGGCTACAGCGCTGTGCCTGGAGACGAGGGAACCGAGACCGCTCTGATGAACTTCATGGGTACTACTCTCTACCCGCGGATCAACCGAAAGCCTGGAATGGAGGAAGCGGATGTTCTTGAGGAGAGCGAGGGAGGTGTTTTCGACGTTGTGTCTAAGGGACTCAAGTTCGGTAAGGATCTGTTTGGAGTCAAGACCAAGTCATCGTCGGACGAAGAGCACGCCGAGATCAACATCTTCTCCGTCGCCAGTGGCCATCTGTATGAGCGCATGTTGAACATCATGATGCTCAGTGTGATGAAGAACACGAACCACTCTGTCAAGTTCTGGTTCATTGAGCAGTTCTTATCACCCGCATTCAAGGATTTCCTTCCATTCATGGCCGAAGAGTACGGCTTCAAGTACGAGATGGTAACCTACAAGTGGCCTCACTGGCTCCGCCAGCAGAAGGAGAAGCAGCGCGAGATCTGGGGCTACAAGATCCTCTTCCTGGACGTGCTCTTCCCGCTCTCCCTAGACAAGGTCATCTTCGTCGACGCGGACCAGATCGTCCGCACGGACATGTACAGCCTTGTGCAGCACGACCTCGAGGGCGCGCCGTACGGCTTCACGCCCATGTGCGACTCGCGCGTCGAGATGGAGGGCTTCCGCTTCTGGAAGCAGGGGTACTGGGCCAACTACCTCCGCGGCCAGCCGTACCACATCTCGGCCCTCTACGTCGTCGACCTCCGCCGCTTCCGGGAGCTGGCGGCCGGCGACCGCCTGCGGCAGACTTACCACACGCTCTCCGCGGACCCGAACTCGCTGTCAAACCTGGACCAGGACCTGCCCAACCACATGCAGTTCCAGATTCCCATCCACAGCCTGCCGCAGGAGTGGCTGTGGTGCGAGACATGGTGCAGCGACGAGACTTTCGCCGAGGCCAAGACGATTGACCTCTGCAACAACCCGCAGACCAAGGAGCCCAAGCTGGACAGGGCGAGGAGACAGGTGCCTGAGTGGACCAAGTATGACGACGAGATTGCAGCCCTGGACCGAAAGAGGAAGGGCAAGGCTGAAGGGGGCGGCGAGCAGAAGGTGATCCGAGGTGACGGGGAGGAGCTGAAGGAGCCTCGGGAAGACAAGAACCCCAAGAGCAGGGCCTTTGAGGGGGAGGACCCTGAGACTACGGGGCACGTTAAGGATGAGCTGTAGAGATAGGGTGGATGAATAGAAATGCATAGATTATCGTGTCATAACGTGGATTCCCCCAATCCTGGCTAGACTGTTTAAGAACGGATTAACTCAAATGAAGGCATCAGCTCCTCACCCTCACCCCCTGGTTTCGGTCCTGTCATGATCCAGGCAGCAGTAGTGAGTACGCTCACCACCAACAAGCTGCTCGCATCTGCCACTTTGTTCTCGGCAGTCCTCTAACCGTCGGAGCCCCGTAGGCCATGGAAGTCGCAGAAATGGGCGGATAAAAAGCGATGAAGCCAATTTGAGACATCAACTGGACATGTGCAGACATGAAGCATTCCGTGGCGGATTGAATCGAGGTGGTGAGCGTCGGAGGCGAAGACGCAGGGATCGGCAGGTCTAGATTAAAGGGGAGCAAGACGGTTTAGCGACGTGCGTGGCATGACACCCTCACCGACGTTGTGGTGCCCGTCGTCTCCGTCCGACATCAACACCATTTTCCCAGTTCAATTAATTGTCGTCACATTTTAACATGAGTTTCTATGACAATCAGGTAATAAATGAAAAGAGCAGAATCAAAACATACAGCATCGGGTCTTCGCTGATCGTCACCGACTCAACTACTAATCAGACGATTAAATATCAAAGACGCTGGGAAGCTGTGCCAGCATTTCCTGATGATACTGTCATTAAGTTCGTGTTACTGAGTTTGTGGTGTTAAGGATGACAAGAAACGGAAAGATATGCACCGATTCTTGCCCATTTGCGATCCTGACTAAGACGGTTGTTTTTGAGGCCGCAAGTGCGCGCTATGTTTATACACATACCTGTCTGAACCTAAAGGATGGTTGCATTATGTTAGGACCTACAACGAGACCACTGTGACGTTGGCACCTCTCACCTGGATCCCCGACGCTTATATTTGCCCTAAATCTAATTTCTAAACGCTCGTTGTTAATTTTTAGAAAACGGATATTTGTAGGGCAAAAACGGATAGTATATGGGTATGGCAGCCAGCACTAGGCAGCAGCTGATTAGAGCCCCCTATTTGCCCTACTTTTAACGTTGCTATGAGTTAAGGCAAAGGCAGAGTCAGAAAAGCCACGACTCAATAAGAACGAGAAGGAGGGAATGGCGAGTTACGGGGCTAACTTAGAATCAACGTGTCATAAAGGCTTTTCGTTTGATTCGATGCTATGCTAACCTCTTCAACCCGGCGTGTTTGAAAAGAGTGTGTTCCACGTTAGATCTTGCTAACTATGGATAAAATTTAATACTTTGGCATTGGTGGCATGGCACCCCTGAAAAGCTCTGCTTTTCCACCCTGTCAAGGGTCCCAATCGTTAAACAGGAGTTGCCGCCGCCGTCTTATTCAAACCCGTGACGGCACTATGGTCAGTATTGTATTTGAATATGAGATGCCAAGCATGCCTTCGAGCTTTCTTGCCTAGGTTAACATTTGTATGATGTCTCTTTTGCTTCTTAGCCACGCGCTTTTCAGTCTGTTTCGTAGCGGCCGGTATGAAAAGGCTGGTGAGGTTTTTCTTTATGTCATAACCTGAAGTTTTATGAGCAAT
Organism: Diaporthe ilicicola; assembly: GCA_023242295.1. NCBI lineage: Eukaryota > Fungi > Ascomycota > Sordariomycetes > Diaporthales > Diaporthaceae > Diaporthe > Diaporthe ilicicola. The sequence continues at coordinate 40,060 of JALPVH010000007.1, read as the reverse complement.
CAGACGTTCGGTATATACTGGCAGCCCATGAAAAGCTCGTATGTGCAACATACCCTTGGGATCTTTGTTGAATGCTTTGGCAATCTCAGCCGGAACCACGCGCCTATAAAGGTCTGCATCCACGCATACGAGCCGGGACTGCTACGAGGCGAAAATGTCAGCTAATTTACGGAAGAGTTGGGGTCGGGAAGATGTCATTTGCTTCAGTTCACGGCGGAAGTGATACTTACCACATTCTTGGGCCCCAGAGGCTGGAGCCAAGGTTCCATGTCCAGGGTTGCACCGAAAATTAAGCCTTCGATGTAGTGACCGGACTCCCCTTCCCCGACCTCCGAGCTCAGCTCATCGATCTCATCCCATGTGGCCTTGTATTCGGGCGGTGTGCCAACCAATAGAGTGGCCTTAGTGACGCATCCCATCAGGAAGTATACCCAACCATGGCAAAGCTCGTGGAAGAAACTAGTTGCAATTGCCATGCGCAGCTCCTGGTAACGGTCATCTTCGTGTCTTTCATAAGCGTCTAAGAGGTGCACGGGAAGCTAGAGACGGCGCGGTGTCAGTGTCAGCTTTCGGTTGCATTCGCACTAAGTCGCAGAGAAGGTACTAAGAGAGTGGGGATGTAATTACGAGATCGAAGATGACGAGGTAAAATAAGTCGCGGGTAGCGAGAACGCTGTCGAGGTTCCCCTTATAAGTATTTTCCCGCTGGCATATCGCGAAGGTCTCGCCCTCTAAGGGCGTCATGGCTCGCTTAATAATGGCTGGAGTCGTGGCCCGCAGCCCCTTCAGGTAATTGTCGAGGTAGGTGGGGATTTTCCTGGAGTCGCCTGGCCATTTGTATTCGCCGTATTTCGCTTTGTTGCCGGGGTTGGTCCAGGCGGCCGCGCGTTCTTTACCAAGATGGACAAGAGACTTTATTGTATCCGCATGATTAAAGCGTTGCCATCCGACAAGGTATGCGTCCGCGACCTGTCTGACAGTAAGCATTGTTTGCACGTCTCAGGCTGCAAGTGGCTTCCCCTGAATTGAGAACGGAGTAAATAGGTGGGGAAGGAAATTGCAAGCTCTTGCTGGCTCGCAAAGTTTTGTAATCATGCCGACAGGAAGATATCAATTGGAAGTTTTTTTGTGAGGCATGCTTCTATATTCTTTCTTGTCTTATAGAAGGGAAAGAAGGGGAACAATGAGCACTCACAAGTCGGAATTCGACGCTCTCAGAATCGATTGCCGTTTCAACATTATCTGCGCCGAGATGAGAATAGGAGAAATTGTTCAGGTGAAACCCGCCAAACGACCCGGGTCGTGATGGGTTGCTACCAGATGTGTCTGACCGCGGAGGCCTGCCATGACCTGAGCCAGGTCTATAGGAAGATCACTGGTTGTCCCTGGTGCCGGCGAGCTTCCTGGCGCTGGTCTTTTCACACCGGCTCCCTATCCAGCAGGGTTCGAGGTGTTGGAGCCAGCTGCGCTGGGAACTGCGGGTTTAGGGGGCATTTTGGAAAAGAGTGTACTAAAATGAGGAGGAAATTCTAGGGGAATCAGTGAGGCACGGGTTGAAACGAAGGGAAACGAATGATCGATATAAAAATCAAGATATTATCAAATCAGGCGAGACGCGCGAGACGACAATAAGGAGTTCAATAGAGAATCAGAATAAGTTTTCAAAGTCAAAATCAGTTCGAAGAAGTTGCTGAGGACGAGGATGAAGATGAGGAACAGGTGTACGGTTGTTTGGAATGAAGATTCGATGGTCCATGGGCTACTTAGTCGACTTATATAGAGAATCATTAGAGACGAAGATCGGCTGCGTTCACGCCGCTTTGTTTGTAGGCCTTCCATGGTGGAGGCGTCACGGAGGTCCTTCTCGGGCCCCACCATGTGAAATCGAAGCATGGCAAAAGTCCTGTTGGTTGATGATGGGGCGCAGGGCCATGAGAACGGAAGGTCTTGGCCATGCCTTTTTTTGGAGTCCGGATTTCAGTGGGCTTCGTCGCTTTTTAGATACTACTTTCTCCCGAGTCTGAAAGCATGTTTGACTCCGAGACATCAAGGGGATGTGAAGACGTTGGTCGGTGGTCAGGATCAAAAGTCGTCTTCGCAACCTCTTGCTGATGCTGTCATTGACTGTGAATAATTATTGGCATCCTCAGGACGATTGTACGAGTCCGTATGGCTTCAAAGTCTGAGTCTTTTGGGTTACTCAATTTCCAAGGGAGAATTGTCTATGCAACCTTGGAAAGACCCGTAAGGGTCACAATGTCGGACTGCGGGTATCCACGGGGCCGGAACTGGCTTTGTATCAATGCTCCACTGCGATTGTTGGTGAGGAGAATGGGATCGCAGCCCAGCCCCGTATTACCTAATTGCCTGTTGGTGTCTAGTCCGCTCTCCAAAAAAAGGTCAGGTCGCTTCCGCTCCACTTGCAACATCACATGTGCTAACAATCATCGACTTCGCATCTCAGGTTTCTCGTTTTCCTTCACTACAACTTCACTGAGATATCATTGCACACCTATCGATTTCTTTTCCTCTTCCGCTTGTCAGGATGATACTGGAAGATTTGGATGCTGAGCATTTCGAGCCCCTAAGACAATGCCTAGTGAATCTCCTTTCCACCCAGGTGGCTGAGTTGACGTTTGCCCAAATTGTCGATGGGATGCCCCTCGCAAGTACCTATGCGGAGGATCACTGGTTCCGTGATGGCCTTCCAGTGATGGAACATGAAGATCTATGTCCAGGTGTCCTCGAGAAAACACAACGTTATCGCTCAGAGTTCGACATTCGATCTCTACACTTCCAGCCTAAGGTAAAATCGCCCTCCTAGTTCAAATAAATGTACGTATCTTCACTAACAATCGATTTCAAGCTACTTCAAGCATATCAAAGTACTATACCAGGCTCAAAGGCCTGGAAACTCCGGCTCTTAGAGCTATGCGTAATCGCATGTCATGACATCGCAGTCTATCTCTATCAGCTAGACGACGGCGTTCACAAACACGTGGAGTGGGCGGATTGGCACGCCGAGAAACTTGCAAGTCTGCCCGCGAACGCACGGGGACGAGAACGCACAAAATGTGGGCCGCCTACACTATTCTATGCAAATTGGTATATGGACCCAGAGAGGTTTTATAACGGCCTTGCGGACGTTGTTGGGTACTGGGCCGAGTTGCGGATCTTTGGTGGTGTGGTTCTCTTTGATCGCGGAGAGACTGAGGATCAGGTAAGCAATCACCATGCCCGAACTCTGTGAGAAGAAGTAACTCGATGAGGGGACGAGCCCATGCGCCCAAAAGGCCGGAGGTTTAGTTTGTTGTTTACAATAAAGTGATCATATGCTTATTACAGGGGTCCTACTAGTGTAATGGCATCTACCTTCACAAGACAGTACCGAAGACCCTCACGCCGCCAACAGAGAAGCAGTTCCATGACCTTGTCGCATTCTTGATATCACCAAGTCCAGTTTCCACGACACAGTGCCCCCTACCGATAGAGGTCAACATTGAGAATAAATGGAGGTGGAACTCATACTATGGAATAACTGAACACCATATTTTCAAGTTCCGTCAAGAGATTCCGGAAACACGACCGAGAACTCATTGCAACGTAAGTACCTCCTTCCATTTCATAAATCGACCCGCAAAACTTAAGATGACCGTGGAAATTTCCACATCTTTTCCATCTACCTCGGATGATCCCACCAACAGACTCCTTGCAAGAAGACCATGAATATGCATAGGTAAACTTATTAAACATGAACACAGATGCGCCCCATAGATTGGCCAGAAATTTTTGAATACGAAGCTCTCAGGGAGGAACAGCGTAAGAAAGAGGCCGGAGAGCCTTCGGACGCAGAAGGCGCGAGGAAACGGCTTGCTCAAGTCATCACACCTACGTCTATATACTGGGATATGTTCTCGAAGAATGAGATGATTGAAATACAGCCTGATGAGAGGAAGCGAGGGCGGCCACCGTATTTCTTTGACCCTTAAAGGCGGAATCTTCTTTTTCATGCGGACGGGATCCGGATCTGTGCAATTTCACCGAGACTGCCTTTGCACGCTCGGGCGCCCGTTACGCGGACAAGTCATCTAGATCTAGATAGTACACTACCTAGGCAGTATTCACTACCTAAACTACTAGTGGATACACCTGCCAAGTGACTCTCCTGCGGGATAAATTCTTGTGGGAGATGGCAGATAAGCATGAGCGGTCCTATAGTGACGTTTTGATATTCTTTATGTGGCTGTATTATGGTTATAATATATATGATACAACTTGTGTTGGTGCCCTCTCGGCGACTAGGAAAAAATGACACGCCAGTTATGACTGCCCTTGGGAATCAATTCAATTCGCACATCACGTTTCGGAAGCGGACATGCCTTGTCCATGACGTTGTCCTTCTCCGGCTCGATCCATTTCCCCTCAGGCGGTTGTATGTCAAATCGTACAAGAAGTAACGCCAACAATGCCAGAACCTCTGTGGTGGCAAAGTGACGGCCAGGACACAGAACGTGACCACCGCCAAAGCCGCGGAATGCAGCCGCCGGATATCGGGACTCTCCGTTCTTTGCGCCTTTGAGGAACCCTCTGTGGTTGAATTGGCCAACACTTGGCCCCCACAGGGTCGGGTCACTGTGGATCACAGCGTTTGGCATCATGAGGAGGCCACCTTTCTTTAGCAGGTACCGGTACTGGTTATCTACTAAAGTATCTTCTTTGATTGCATGTGCACCTGGGCAGCTATGCTGAGGCTGTGGAATCGGAACACCTCTTGCCATGTTGATACAAGGATAGGAGAAGCTGTCATGACGTCTGCGAGGTCAATGGTGTGAATATCATCAGAACTGGTTGTCACCAGCTGAATTATGGAGACGATGGGATCAGCAAGGACTTGCCAAGCCAGCCAGAAAGCCGTAGGCGCAGTGTTTAACAATGGCGCCTGTAACCTGGCCATTTTCAACGTGCGCTGTCTGATTGTTATTGAGACCGAAAGCCGCATTGTGCTTCTCTCGTAGCTGGACGAGGAGGGATCCATCAATATGTCTATTATTGTTGAAATATCGATCAAATTCTGCAATGAGGGGTGTGGCATGCTTCAGACTTCGTCTGGCAAGGATGTTTGGAAACAGATCCAGCAGGAGTGTTAAAATGCCGGACTCTAGTTCGAATCATGCCTTTTCAATCTTAGCGTTTCTGAACGGGTTGTGCGATCCATAGGTTGCCTCTATTGTGGAGATCGGAGATTCGCACCAGTCAAATCGGAGGGTACACCGGTATAAGCCACCAACGGCGCTAATGGCTGCACCCACTAGCGCCTTCGGCCGCCGCTATTGCCACTATACTTTATTTAATAACTATATATTAACGTTTAAATTTTTTTATTTAATTTCGTATTAAGTTTATCGATTTATTATTTAAAATATACTTTTTTTTTAAAAAAGAAATAATATATTTTTTAATAATAATATAAAGTTTAAATTATATAAATTTAAAATATAATAATAAGTTAATTATAATAATTAAACTTAAATATTATTTTAATAGCTAATAGAAAAGTTTATAAAGTAAATATAATAATAGCTTTAAAAGTAAAAATATTAAATAAAAGTTATAATAATAACTTTTTTAATTATTAAAAAAATATTTTATAAAAGTAGTAAATTAATTAATTAATTATAAAAGATATATTAGTTAATTAATAATATTTTTAAAAATAAACGCGGTAATAATAATAGTAATAATAATAATAATAATAAGTTTTTTTAAATAAAGTTATTATAATTTTAAATTAAATTAATAAATATAAAACTATTATACTTTTAAATAACTTAAAACTTTTAAATATATATAAATAATACGGTAATAAAAGTTTTTTTATAAAGTTATTTAAATTTAATATATATATATATATATATATATATATTGGGTGGTGGGTGTTAGGGTGGGCATTAGCGGCTGTATATCACTTGTACCGGTGTACCCTCCGATTTGACCGGTGCGAATCTCCGATCTCCTATTGTGGAAGCAAATATCTCATGGCGAAGCCACTCATACAGCTTGACTGTCGTTGGTCCACTGGCCGCCTGCCGGTCAAAGGCTGCGACGAAGTGTTTGACTGCCGCCATGCTGAGTGAATCCAATCCTTGACCGGGAGAGGCCCCAGGGGCAATAGCTCTTGCAAAGCTTCGCAAGTATCCGTCCTCGGCCGTCTTCTTTTCTCCAGCGACTTTGTTCATGCTGTCTTTGCCAAGGAGCATAACTTTCTCGCAGAGCCGGGCCTGAAACGGTAAGAACGCAAAAGTCATGATGTGGCGGTCGATGCGCTGGATCATTTGTAGGGTGTTGACGACGTAGACGGGCGGCCCTAGTACTCGTAGAGTGTAGATTGGAAGACGGTATCTATCTCTAGTTGAAGGCAGTCTTTGTCAGATACCGTCACAAGTAGATGGATTTTGGAATTTTGAAACCTAGGGTAGAACAATGGTACCCCCACCTCAGGCCAATGTAGTAATGCCCTTTTTGAGTGAGCATGCCGATGAGAGGACTAATGAAGGGAACTGTCCCAACAGTTGCCTGTGGCTCTCTTGGATGGTGTTTGAAGTATGCTAGAGCCAAGAAAAAGACATAGACAGCCGCCGCGCTGGCCGTGGACCAAATGATTATAGACGGAATTTTCCAAAAATACGCGTGGTACATAGGGTAGGATGTCGCACGATACGTAGTGGGGAGGGACATAGGTCCTCAAGTGTGTTGCTCGGAAGACTTCACAAGTAGGCCAGGAAGATCGACCACAGTCTGTAGACCTAGTCGTGCAAACAGTGCGTGAGCAATAGCTAGCATCCAATTTTCGAAGAACAGAAAGACAAATCGAAAACAGGGAGGCGCAGTGTAAGGGAGCAAGCGGGCACAGCCGTTGATAGGGACGCTGATTTAGCTCACTTATGTGTAACGAATGAATCATATTGCCAAATGTGTCGATCGCAGAGCAGGCTAAAGAGCCGGGACTGTGTTTTGGTTGGATGTTGGTCGGGTATTGGTCCAGCTGATTCACCTAATTGGGGCTTGTAGGTACGTCCAAGACACATGGAGTGTACCAGCGTTAGGTACTTGCGTAGTCAATTCACATAATAATTAACTAGATAATTTCCAAGATTGGTCGGCCCTGATACGTGCACTTGGCGCCCATCCCGCCGCACACAGCATCCGGGAGGGACGCCAATACGGCGGCGGCGAGTAATCCGGTGATTACAGGCTTGACTGCTATGGATGGGAGAGCGAACGAGATCTCGAGTTTTTCTGTATCTTTGGCCCTGTGTGCCATGGGAGGAGAACTGATCACTTATAGCCCCTTTGAAATTAAGATAATCGAAAATGTTTTTTATGCATGGATACTCAGGATCCAGGGCCCAGGACTGGTGATAGACTATTTACCGTTGGCCCTTGTCCATCAGTATCACTTCAAGGGTTGGGGACAATACATTATGCAGAATGAGGAAGACTGTCGGTCTTTGCGGCCTAGATTGTCGGTATGGTAGCTTATAGCACCCTTTGACCCTGTACTTTGTGTTCATGAACGAGGATCTCAGAGACCAGCCGGTCATTTTGATCGTGGTTAAGCCTGAGCTTCCCGGCCCATCCAGCGAGCTTCTCCGACGTCAATGCCGAAACGACCACCCTCCCACACTGACGACTCCGACCAACCCAGACTAAAAAGCTGTGAGCCCCAGGCAGCGTCTTGGTCCGAGCCTCCACCGTCCTCCTCCGCTGCTGCCAGCTCTTCACTACACATGGAGCTCCCAGTCAGGAGGGACGCCAGGCCGGCGATGCTGCACGGATCATGCGGCAAGACCTCGCTGGTCTCGACGAGCAGGTAGGCAGCCACGCCGCAGGCGAACGTTACGCCGAGCAATACCTGCAGCGCAAGCTTCGACCCGTTGCTCTGGCGGAGGACTCTGCGGTTGGAATTCTCCCACGTGGCCGTGTACTTCTCTTGTGCTGAAGCCGCGCTGGCCGGGACCCGCATCTTTGCCGTCGCCACCTGGGCCATGTAGCGCCTGTAGACGGACTGGATGCCGTCCAGCAGGCGGTCCTGGTTCCCTACGCAGAGTATCTGTGGCCCGCCCGTCCCTGCTGCTATAGACCACTGCCTCCCTCGTCGATAAGGGTGGCCACCCTTTCGGCGTGTAGTGCAGTAGTCCTGACAACAGCATCTCTTCCGCTAGGAACCCGCTCCTCGGCTGCAGCAACAGTGCGAAGAAGCCGTCGATGTTGTAGTTTTGGGTTGTCGTACATCTGGGTTACCGTCGGGCTGCAATATCCGCCGAATGTAACGTTGCCGTCCCATATTATGACCTCGAGGTCGAAGTGGAGCTGCGGGCGCCACGCGAACGCCGTCTCCCCGTTTGACCCGCTGGCGTCCGGGACGGCAGATGTGACTGTGAAATTCGGGATGCTCAGGGTGACGTCCGTTGAACCTCCGCCATTAGTTGGTAGCACGACATCGTTGTGAATGCGTCTGGCGGCGCGTCCGTGTTTCCGCTGGAAGATTCGTGGGAATAATCCCCGAAGGTGAATGCGACTGACGGGCACCCGGGCGGGCTATTGTCTTGGAATGGTAACGTGAGCTCCCCAAATGTGTAGTTGCTATCTCCCGGGTGTAGGTCGAGCATTTGTCCCAAAAGACCAGACTCGTTCTCGCCGTACTTAAAGAGAAGCATATGTCGGCTTGACCACTGAATTGTGGAAGCATTCACGTTACAGCCCGCAGGCACAGGCACCCAGCACCGAGCCATTGACTACCAGGGTGGCGTAGGATGATCCCGAAATAGGAGTGTCTGCTCTCGGGGGCGAGATCCCGCACTGCAGTTCGCCCCGGACGGCTGGGACACGTAACGTAACTAATGGCTGGGATAGATGTGTCGTTGATCCGAGCTACATCTGTGGGTGACAATTGTAGGAAAGGTTCAAGACTTCGAAATCAGGCTATATGTCAACTGGTAATGGATGTATAATGCATTTGTAAGTCGTCATCCTGGAGTTGGCCCAATCCATAATAGAGCTACCACTCTACATATATGATGGCACTACTCCTCGAGTACTCTTCTCTGTCGGCTTATAGCTTCCTGTTTGGTCCCACCCAAATCTTTTAAGGGTCAAACCCCTGCCCCTTAAACAGAAGCAAAGTGCGACTCTTAGTTACAGCCGTTGCTAGTCTAGTTAGACGCTGCCCATCCCTAGATAAAAAGGTCCCACTGCGGGGAAAGTTGTGGAGAAGCCCGCCTTACATTGGCAGTCTTTCTCGTATTCCTCGGATTCCTCGCGTGCATCTCGGTGTAGACTACACTCTACACGGCCTCGTTTTACAGCAAGTGACAAGCCACACGCCTTGAGTTATACGAGGGTCCAAATACGACTATCAGCAGTCGCTGTTACCATGACAGGCCCGCATTTTGCATCCCAAATTCCAGGAATAAAACCTGGTGTTAACATTCCACTCCAAATTAAATCTCTATGTCACCATGCATTACTTGTGCCCCGGCCTCCATATAGTTAATTTATAGCTGGGGCAGGCTGCAGTCACGCATCACTGTAAAATCTACTAGTAGATTTGGCAATATAAAGAAGAAGGGGACGCTCACTCTGGCGGGCAAGAGTATTTCGCAACAACTTACCTCAAGCCCTGACCCTCACTGGCATCGCGCAGCCAGCAAGTCCCCGCTGACCACTCCTCTGTCTTGTTTCACTCTACGCATTTTAATTTACTACAATATCCCCTAAGTCCAGCGTCACGGCACACCCAGCCCGCGATGGCCGCTCGGTACTTGACTCTTGCCCTGGCGACGCTCACGACCGTGTCACGTGCCACCACCTTTCACAAACGAGAGCTTCAGGAACGTGCGACTACCCTCATCCCCAGCGACGTTTTTGATTCAGTCGAGAATCTCGAAACATATTTCTATTATGGTTACCCGCCCCCATACTACGATGTGCATAACGGCGGCGCGCGCATGGCCAAATCGCAGGTCACAATTGTTGACAGCCCGGATGGCCCGTACTTGCAACTTAATGCCACTCCGTCGGAACAGGGCGTTGGCCCCGCCAAGTTCGGCAACATATCACTCGAGTACCTATCAGGCACCATAACCAGCTACCAGAACTTTGTCATCGCGCCCGGCGGGGGCCTCGACATGCAGGCCGACTTTATCACCCCTGTTTTAGAGGGTTGCTGGGAAGATTGGTGGCTCACCGGCGCCGATGCCAAGTGGCCTCCGGAGATCGACATGGCCGAATGGAGAGGAGAGCTTGGCTCTGTAATCGCATTTAACCTCTTTAACGACTCGGTCACTGGTATAGCTCACAACGAGTTCCCTTACTCCAACGCCGATGAATGGCATACAGTCCGGGCCGAGATGCGCGCCTTGGAGGACAATATCACTGTCAAGGTTGATTACTTCCTTGACGGCACTTTGCTCCAGTCACAGTGGGGCAACATGACTGGCGAGCCCATGGTCATGATCTTCGATTACCAGATGCTGGCTTACGGTGGCTCTCCCGGCCCTGATTTTGACACTTTTTGGAAGGTGCGGAACCTCGAAGTTATTGGATACAACCCTTAGAGGGGGAAGTTGCTCAGCGAGGGAAATCCTATCTGAATACGACATGACTTGTGTGTGTGGCTTGAGTTATTAATAATTCTGCTGAGGAGTTTTCTTTGTACATATCTTGAAATATCAGATAGAAGCTTAGTGGGGCAGGCGGAATACACACTAGTTGCGAGAACGTCGCCATGTCTGACACGACTATATTCACGAGTCTACTGTTATCGGCACTGCATGATATCTAACGCTGGGTCTTTGAGTGTTTACCACTGTGTCAAGGGACTGCCTACGGCTTTTCTTCTTTCAAGAGTATGTTAACGGATTCAGAACGAAACCACTCAGGATCATTTGTCTGAGGTTGTTGTCTGCCACAGAAATAGACTATACCTTCAACGGCGGTCCAGACAGGGTTTTCAGTATCCTGGGCGGGCAGATCGCCGAATCAACTGCACGATCTATGCGTCTATAATATAATCAAATGCAATGAGTCTACTGGTCCAATCCTATAATTGCAGCTGTATGTTGTACGTTGGATTACCGGAGGTCGAAAGGTGTCATTGAAAGAAGAAAAGCTCAGATCCACTCCTGGCGTGATCAATAACTAAGCGTTCGTCGCCTATGGCTTGCAAGAAGGGTTCTTCCCTCCATCCTTAACAAGGTGTATCCGCCTTCACTGCCGGGCTTTCACCTATCTGCTCAAGCGGCCAGGCCATAAAATGCTGCCAGTCAGGACCAAGATATCGTGCAATAGTTCGCACCAGTATGTGGCCCACATCGGTATATGTCCAGAAATGGCGGTTCCGATGCATGAGTACGCCGTAGTATGCTAGCATTAATAGCGCTTCGGGTGCTTTATTGCACAAAAGGTGCAGCACTTCCTCATGCGCCAGGCAGGGCCAAGCGTGTACCAGACTTAAGCTATGAAAGCTGTAGGCTTCCCCGTTTTCAGATTTCTTATCTGGGTCTTGCTCCATAGAACTCAGTATCGACTGCAGCCTGTCGACAGCTTCGACACAAAGCCATTTCTGCTCCCGATCCAGCGTCTGGCTTATCAAAATAACAGATCGTAGCTCTGTCATCTGACTGCCTCCAATCGTTTGCATCTGATTGCCCCCGACTGATTTGTAATTTGCAAGGCTGGTACCAGCAGTGAAGACATGCGCAAGGTTTGATTGGAGGAGGGCAGCCCAGGCCTCTCTGGCTATTGACACAACACCTCGGTATACCTTGATGTATTCCAGGAAATGGCTGAGTGGCTCAAAAGTGTCGATATCGTTGCAATTTCGTGTAGTCTCGTAAAGCATTTGCAGACTAGTGAGATGGCTAAAGATAATCAGGCTTAAGCAGTTGTCGGAAGTAACCTGGGGGGGCTGTTGGTTGAAAATACTCAAGGCGTGTGTTTGTAATTGCACAGCCTGGTCATGATAGTATTCTCTTTGTGTTGGCCGAATGTGCGATAGATGTAAGGCTGCCACACTTCTATGTGTTAGTCACCTGCTACGGGTGCCACAGTCATGTGTTCTGGAAAAGTTCGAGCCGTAACGGACGGCTAACTGTAAAGGGAAAAGAATAGGACCTACCCCAACAGTGCATTCATCAGGCAAGGTGATGAACACGCAGCTTCCATCAAATTTGAGTGGATGCTCTCATCGTTGTGGGGCAAAAGTAGGGGAAGCCGCTGACTGCAAGCGTGGTGAAATAGCTCTAAGTGCGCCATATTTGCGGACGGTACGTTGACAGTCGGTGATGACGGAATCGGGCTTCTCGTTTGCGCGTGCTCTTGCAGGAGTGAAGAGATTGCTAAAGAAGCCGAGCTCAGTGGCAACGGCGAGTTTGATCGACCTGTGCAAGTCGAACCCGCTCGGGGCTCGAGATGGCGAAGTTGATGAGCTTGATCAGGCAGCGAAGCTGGGGTTTGCGCATAGACACAGCTCAGCTCCTTTCTTGAGCACCCCCCGCATACGGGCCATGCTTCGTCACACTAAGAAGCTAGATTAGCATCTTGCTGAACCCTCACTCGATCGACGTCGCGGCTGCATCCTATTGGTGATGGCAACGTACCTTAATACGACGACGCTTACACTCGCGGCAGCCCTTTCGGGATTTTCTATGGGCCTTTCGTGTAGTCCGTGTACTAGTCATTGGGTCCAAGTTGAAGAGAGGGCAGATGAGCGCACCTAGTTCAACACGAACGTCGTACAGCGGGGACGCCACTGTGTTCTTAAATCAGTTCGCACCTGGTCATAGCTTAGAAGAGCCATAGCAGGGACATTTACAAGCTCCAAAGAAGGTATTCAGATATTTCCACTATGGAATACTTGTAACATCAAATTTACGAACTTGGAGCAGTCATTAACATGTACTACAATATGGGCAAGAAACTATACCGCAAATTACTTACAGATATACTGCAGGTGCTAGGACAGTCAGACAATAAAGAATTTGGCCTCGTGCATTGTGTTCTTAGCCGTAGAAAAATAATTTCTCTTGTATGGGGCGACCTGCAATTTCCATTCCGCGACGAGCGAGTCATTCAGTAGATTCTAGTGAGCTTCACAGCCTGCAGAACACCCGGCTGACTGAATATAGAAACACCGGATCATTGCAGAAATGACTGTCACTTCAGTGTGACGATGACGAGTCTCCCAAGACTGCGCCATCGACGGAAACATCACCGTAATGCCGTCTGTCAACCTGCTTTCCCGCGGAGCTACTGCAGTGGAAAGGGATCACACTGTACGCATCTAAGCCACGCGTCGCCATGGGTCCACCGTTATTGGGGCGGTTTCTCAACAGGTCCAGAGTACTATAGACTAGTCCCTACCCTAGCACTCATGCAATCACCCCACATTAATTCCTGGTTTGCCGCAAAAGTGGGGCACTGTTTATGCAGGAATTTCCGAGTTGACCCGAGAAATGCGAGAACTGCGAGAAAGACCGTCAATGGTCTGCTGAGCTGTTCCCCCGTGTTGCGGGGTACCTACCATGCATCGGCGTACACTTACCACTTAGAGACAGAAGGGTGGACGATGATGGTCCCAAATCACCAGATTGAAGCAAAATAGGAAGGTAGACACATTATGAAGTGATCAAGCTATTTATAATATATCACTTGTTTTCGCTCATCGTGCCAGCTCATGATGTTCGAGTTGAATCTCAACCGCAGGGTGCTCCAACATATTCACTGATCGGGTACAACAACGATGCCATTTAACCTTTCTCTAGCAGTCGTGGGGTTAGTGGCGATACTCAGGTAAATCATGATGAGGCGCTGTCATGGAGTGTTGCTAAATTTGGACGAGGCTGGCTTCATGCGACGGAGACGATACTCGATTCTCTTGGCCCCCGTACCCACCATTATCTTACGCTACTCCGATCCCGTCGCCCAGTCAGATCACAACGTACGCCCAAGATTACGCTCATTATGCTCATTTGATATCAAACCAAACGACCAAGACGTGGGCCAGCATTGCATCTCCCACTGACTCTGCGGATCCCTACGGGAACGTGGCCTGGTCTTCTCTCTGGTCTGCCTTTACTGTAACACCGCCACCATTCACAACAACAGTGGTGCCTACGCCCATACCGAGCTCTGAACTAGTCAAACCAACCCCTTTACCGTTCGTTTTTGCATCCGGTGTGAACCAAAGTTTGAAGTTTCCCGATGGGTTTCTTTGGGGTATTGACAGTGCGGCACTGCAGGTCGAGGGTGCTGTCGCCAGTGAAGGACGAGGACCTTCAATGACAGAGCTTATTTTATTGGAACGCGAGGAAAGCCTCAAAGGAGGAGGAAAACCCGACATTGCTAATATGGAATACTTCCGATACAAGCAGGAGATCGCTAGGATGGCAGCTGTGGGAATCAAGGCCTACAGCTTCAGCATCTCCTGGTCTCGGATACTTCCGTTTGGACTGAAAGGAACACCTGTCAACAAAGAGGGCATCGACCACTACGATGATCTGATCATCATCGAGCATGGCATGACAGCTGTTGTTACTTTACATCATTTCGACAGCCCCTTGGCTTTTCTCACCAACGACTCCTGGCAGTAGGTGTATCTCTCCTTAGTCAACAACAGCTTCCACTGATGACATCTTCTCCAGAGGTTGGGATCATCCTGAGTATGTCGAAAGCTTTGTGAACTACGCACAAATTGTGCTGGCTCACTACGCCGACCGTGTTGGTACATGGATTTCTATGAATGAAGCAAACTCGGACGCTTCAAATTCGCACAATTGGAAGTCTTCTCGCAATATCTTGATGGCACATGCTAAAACGGTAAACTGGTATCGCGAAAACATCAATGGGACTGCTAATTGGAGCATCAAATTTCATCTTGGTCTCACCGGCGGCCCTCTGCCACTGGACCCTTCAAGCCAGGCAGACATCAGCGCCGCCCAGCGACGCTTTGACTTCACTCTGGGCTTCATGCTGGATCCACTAATACACGGTCGAGATATTTCACAATCCATAAAAGACACTCTTGGCGATGGAGCACCGTTATATACCCCAGAGGACCTCAGTGAGATCCGGGGAACTGTGGATTTCCTGGCTATCGACATATACTCTAACAGCTACGAGACAAGTTTGCCCGGAGGTGGTGCGGATTGCCAGAAGAACACGTCGGACCCCGATTACCCCTACTGCACCCAGACAACAAATGAAAGAGCAGGCTGGTTCATGGGACAGCCAAGCAACAGCGGAACCCCAGTAAGTCATGGCACCTTGGCAAATGAGCTTGTCGGAATACTGAACTATCTAGACTATCTACCAGCATACACGCACGTATCTGAAGTTTCTAACGTCGGAATACCCTACTAAAGCAGGCATGGTAATCACGGAATTCGGTTGGAACCCTTGGTATGCATCATCAATGACAGAGGCGCAGGAGAGGATGGAGATGTCTCAATCTATCGAAATACTTTCCATGCTCAGTCAAGTACTCCTTTCAATTCATGAGGATCGTGTTCCTGTGTCTGGTGCCTTGGTCTGGGCCGCGGTGAACAACTGGGAATGGGGCCAATATGACGACCACTATGGAGTGCAATATATTGACCGAACCACGTTCAAGACGATGTACAAAAGGTCAATCTTTGACTTGGTTGATTTTATGAATGGGAATCTCGGGTATGTATGAGCGAGGAGTACGAGAAACATTCTTTTCGGAACGTGGTAGATTCAATCAACTCAATTGACGTATGTACATTAACCGCCTCACTATTGAACGTTTTTTTTTATCGCCCGCTGAATCCAATTACTCCTTCACTTACTTGGTATGTCACTGGTACGGCTTGAGCTGATGAGTATCAGCAACCAATCCCACCATTTCTGCATCAGCTGTCAAGGGCTCGGACAAGGAGAAGGGCTCGTTTGATCACTCTATCGGCTTATAGCTTGTTGGGTCATCCCATCCAAACCAGTCAAGTATCTGTGGCTCGAACAGAGGCAAAATGCACCTCGATGTTCATGTCTACGAGTCAGCGCCCGAGTTTTCCGAGCGTGGTGCAGCTGTCGGACTCGCCAGCGATGCACAACGGGCTCTGAAATTAGTCTCCGGGGCGACAGAGGCAAGTGCCTTGTTCGTGAAGGCGGGTGCTGTAGTTCAAGCTTCCACACGGCTGTGCATCGTGAGACCCCCAAAGCCCGGTCCGAAGAAGGATGTCTTGGTTTTGACTCTAACGGTCACATTATGGCAAGACGACATATTTCAAAATTGTTTGCAATCTCATTACAAGTGGGGTGATTCCTGATGTGTAAAAATGACTATATATACCTAACAAGAGAGCATGTTGATAAGATCTTCTCCTGGTGAGTTCCAGTTGCGCTGTCGTTGGATCTAGCTTTGCCGAAGCTTACCACGCTCTGCCTCCGTTATCTTGAGGATCGGACCCAGCACGTTCTGAATCATCTCCGGTGGCGCAACAGTGCCCTTGGCAGCCTTCCCGTCTTGCATGCGCTGCGGAGGGGAGATGTTCCAGTCCGGGATTACACGGGTTCCTCCCAGTTTGGAGACCTCGAAGACTGCTCCGCCAGGGATTTCGGGCGACTCGACCACCTCGCTGATGGCGGCTGCCACCGCATCGGGCGTCAGGGAGATGTCGTCCACAATACCAAAACGAGCAGCCGCGCCTGGAGTTCCTTCCGTCCAGAGGGGCGTCTTCACAATACTGCACCGCAAGTGATTAGTGTGACTTTATCATGTGTACGTGGCCGTTAGAGGCCGATAAGACATACCCTGGGCAAACGCAGACTATCTTGACGCCCTGGATCTCCTCGGCATCGCCCAAGCTCCGCGTGAATCCTACGAGTGCGTGTTTGGTCGCGCAATAAATCGGGGTAGAGTAATTCTTGGAATATCCAGCAATAGACGATAATAGCACCACGACGCCCTCCTTGTCCCTTCCAAGCAGGGCGCGCATGGCCAGACGGGTGAGCTTAATCTGCATTTTGGTTTGGATCAGCCCGAGTCGCAGGATAAGCTGTAGAAGCTGTAAATGAACTGCTGAAACGACAACTGACCGGATGGTTCACGTTGATGTCAATTTGCGCATAGCCATTAGCATCCAAAGGCTCGGGATCTTCCCAGAAATTGGAGTACGGCTATAATTTCCAAGACTGATTGTCAGCAGCCTCTTTTATCTGCTCCATAGCCTTTGGCCAAACAGAAGGAGGAACATTGAATGCAAACCGGCTCGAAGACTCCAGCGGATGCGATGTAGATGTCGGGAACATCTCCCAGCTTGGCCATCGACACATCAATCATGTTTTGGAGATCCTTCCATTTCGCGACATCACACTCCTGAAAGATGATGTTTTCGTCAGACTGTACGGCTTGCTGGGCCGCCCCTGTCAGCCGTAGGTCGGCAAGAATGACCTTTTTGGCTCCTTGTTGCCGCGCAAGGAGACAATAAGCTAGCCCGATGCCTGGCACAAAAGTTACAGTGAGCGACCTTGACAGTTCAGGGCAAGCGTTGTTCAGGAATTCGTGTTCCCGTCTAATTCCCAGCCTTGGCTTACCTGACCCGCCACCGGTCACCGCCACAATCTTGTCTCTCACGGAGAAATGGAGGGGCATCGTAGCCTGCAGGTAGCACTAAGAGTTGGAGTCGAGAGCGCGAAGCGAGAAAAAAAGAGAATTCCTTACGATCTGTTATAGAAAAGGTTTGCTCCAATTTCATGATATATATATTGAAGTTACGCCCACGTGACAATTCCCCTCGTCAAGAGTCCCATCATGTACGTATGTGACCCCGTTATGGTTAACTAACACCAGTTGACAGTGCTAAGCTAAATTTATCCAAGGATATTCTTCAACACCACCTCCAATTACTATTTGCAAACTCCAGAGCCCGCCAGAAATGAGGCATCATGATGTAAACAAGATATTGGCCGCTATATGCAGTCGGGCTGAAAGTCTCCGGGCTGCTACTAGGTCCGCGGAGAGTCAAGACTTGCGGCACCAGATCCCGCGGAACCAAAGCTCGCTTCCCCAATCGTGCCCACCTGCATGTCGGATCCCTTGGATGGCTACTGCGTTTCAGCAGGTGGCCTCTAGTTCATAATGAGAAGTCCTATCCATGTTCAAATGGTGCTGTGCTGTGTGCAAGGTAACTCGCAAGAGACAGGAGAAATAGTGGCTTACCGGATCAAAAGAGCCCGAAGCCGCGCTCGATGGCGGCGGCGGCGGCGGCGGCGACCTCGGCGGCAAAGGCCCGGCGCCACTTGGCCAGGGAGCCACCCTGGTGGAGGGCGACGGCGGCGTCCCAGTTGCGGTTGGCGGCGAGGGCGAGGGCGTGGTTGGCAACGGCGAGGGCGAGACGGCGGGAGGCTCTGGTGGGGGCGAGGCGGCGGCGGTCCCTGCAAATTTCAGTGATCAGCCATGCCCGACACAAAGCGGGAGTCAGAGAGAAGCTCAAGTGCTGTGACAGGGGAGCTTCCAGAAAATATAGAAGTGTTAGCCATCTTCGATAGGATCTGTTTTCATTATCACTACCGTGAATATCATTCTCTAGAGGTGATCCACATTGGCTACTATGCTGAAACAGAATGCAGGTGTAGACAGTCGGCTACACTTTCGCTTATGGGTATGTTGAAGATTTGGTCCCCTCAATCTAGCCTACAAGATGATTCAAATTGTGTGTCATGGGCCATCAACATCGAAGCAACCGACTCGTTGGTATTTAGAATGCTCAAGTCGATTAAGTGGTTGCATATCAAGCCCGGCTATGCATTATAGGTATCGCGTCATATCATGCTTTGCTTTCCTTAAGAGGAATCCGAGCCAGAACAAGACGTGTAACGACGTGCCATGCATTCAACAACTCGGGAGCCACGGTGGACATGTTTATTGTCAATTTCGGTTTCCTATATCGGTCCCGCAGTATCTCTGTAATCCGCATTTCAGGTCCTTTGACATATTTGACAGTCCTGCTACAGCTCGGGCGGAAGGACCAGGGTCGACTTCAAGGTTACATGCTTATGATTGATAGAGCCTTGCTTAGACGCTCAAAAGATTTCATGGAGGGACATGCCTTATTGGACCTCGCCAGGTGCCAGCAAACAAGTGCGATTTATCTAGGCAACGAAAATATGACGGTTGAACCGTTTTCTTGGAAGAATAGAGGCTGATAATGCATTAGCCCTGTATTTTGTCGGTTTGAGTACCAAATCATAACTAGTCAAATTAACTGACTTCTCAGTTGGAGTAAAACTCTTCATAACTAGCCAACAACATAATGTCCTGATGCAAAAAGACCAGCACAGTAGCACGAGGAGGCTTCCCACCATTCAAGCCTTGAGCTTCTGTGTTACAGAACGAGATAGCCTGTTGCGCTATAACACCTTACAAAAGAAGGGCGTTGTAATGCCGAGAGCATTACCGTAGCTATCACTTATATACGTACCGTGATATTCTGCCCATATCAATGTGATGAATTGATATGTGATGAAATCTGCTTTTATCAGATCGGATGATTCGGTGACTGCCGACTCAACTTTGCCCGGAAATATGCTAATAATTCTTGGTGTCCTCGATTACCAGGATCAGCCCAACTCGTCACCTTACGCAAAAAAGTTGCCCGCCAATCCTCTCGCCGTTCTTCCCAAGTCTTATGAATGTTGTGGTCCGTGCAAATCTGCTGTAATGAAACTGGTCGAAGTACAGGAGTGGAAAGCCGCAGATAGCGAACTGCATCCCCGTGAGACTCTAATTTCTCACGGATGTCAAGCAGTTCCGTGCTGACAGTGAAGCCACGAGCGCCGTGCTTTTGTGCGACAGCTCTCCAAGCCTGGATCACGGAACTTGGTATGGAAAGCTCCCATGTGCTTCTCCAGGTAAGTGTTGCATTCGTCTGGCTTCCACTTGACTGATACTTGAAGAGACTAGCCAATGCCTCTCTTCCGTTCCAAATCTCTAGAGTATCCAGTCGTGGCATTCTCATCGCTGCTGCTGCTGCGTCTTTAAGCATTTGCTCGATATCACTCAGTTCCGATTCAGGGGCGATTAGTTGTGAAGTTAGTACAAGTGATTGCAGGTTGTTCCACTCCCAGGAAGACTCGCGAGAAGAAAAGAATTGGTCAGCTTCAACGAGGAACGCGCCTGAAAAGTGCTTCAGCTTGAGGCTAGTTTCCGCCGCCATCTGACTGATGGCATGGGTCAATGTTCGACCGTGGTCGGATCCAGACACCGCATCAAGGTCCGTTTGATGGAAGTTTCCAAACATGACCAGCTTCTGAACGTCCTTTGAAACAATCGATTCGAAAAAGTATTGGAACTCTAATAAAGAACTGAGGGTCAGTCCTATTCACCAATGGAATGGTAATGCAACGAATGGTATCAATAGCAACGCAGATGCTCACCTTCATCTGAGAACATCGCAGCGTCGGGATCGGTATCCCTCCATGGCTCGTAATAAATTTCTTGGAGTCTGGGGAGACGGGAGAATATATGACCGAGCGTGATCGGATTCCATTGTCGCCGAGTTTGTTGGCGCAGGAGTATACTCGTGACTGCTGGAACTAATGGCAATCCCTGCCACCACCGAGCCTCTTGCTCTTCGCCATCGAAGAGTGATTTTTTGTTTCTGATCATGCCGAAAGACTTGGACATTGTAGAAGGAAGACGGCATGCGCAGTCCTCACTGCCAATATTCCAATCCTCCCCGCAGTGGTCAGCATTTGGTAGCTGCACCTGACTCATACCTTGACCCTGGAGACACTCATCTAAAGGAAAGTCGGGCTTCAAGTGTGAGTATTGCATCCAGTGCTCTAAGTCACTGGGCGAGTATACACCAATGTCAAGCTGTATTCCGCTGTCTGAATTCCATGTGCTAAGAGTCGAGAACAAAGCCTGAAACCCGGAAGCAAGAATGCTGCCATTGGTGTGTGATAACATGAAGGTGCTCTCCGTTTTTGAGCTGCAATCATACTTCTCGAGTTCCAAACAGAACCATATATAACGCACGAGATGTCGATTGCGGTGGATCCTCGAAGGGAATTCGGCAAGGCGTGATGGAGTTAGCCTGAGTCTGGCAAAATTCTGCCGCTCGACAACTGTCTGCCACTCCCGTGATACCACGGCCAGGCGAGACAATTTGCGGCCGGCACTCGCAGCGTGGAGCGACGAGTTCAGGATCAGGATCCGGATCTCTGCGGGCAAGCTCTCCCAGAATATCTTTGAACAGGATGATTCCATGATTGAGAAGGGTGACAGGAGAATGATGGTTGCACGGGTCGCAAGAAATTTCTGATGTCGTGGAACTGTGCCTATTTAAAGTCTTTTTATGCTCAATTTTTATTGGTGCCGATGGCATAGCGGACTATTATTAGCGATGTTCGTGCTCTCCGCGCTTTGCACCCAAGCACGGGTATAGTCCGCTTTGCACTAGCTTATTACTTGGCAGACTGTAGTGTGAGGTGGATATATCTACTGCGTCGAACTAACTTAACTAGCAAGCCTCCGTTCTCTGCAGTGGTTACGTATTGTTTTTAGATGTGACAAGTCGCTTCCAAAAGTTGTGGCTGCCTTAGGCATCAGTTTCACGGCGGTCACCTTTGCGGCGCCGCCCCCTTGGCCATGGGCTACGGTACATACGACTGACTAGTTACTGTCCTGAAGTTGGGAAAGGTACCGCCTAGCTCGCAAGCCAGGTACTACAAGGCTGCCTGTGCGGCGTGGTTGACATGGTCAATCAGAAAAACGGCAGTGCAGACCGCGTCACAGGTATTACGAAGATGACGGGATTTCATCAGAACTTTATTTTCCAATACAAAGACATAGGTGGAGAGGCCCTGTAACTAAGCCGCAAGATGCCTTAATGTGTATCTATCATTCTGCAAAATGACTCAATTCCGGGTCCAAGGCGATGTATACTAGCAAGCTGCATGTGTATGTCCGGTCTAACCACCGAGCACTTCATTCACTCTGGACTCATCATCTTTGTAAATCAGTTTGTCGGAATAATAACTTCAGAAGGTCATGTTCGCATGTACTTTTATTCTCGTATACTCATTATGACCCTTAATGCAGGAGTCATTAGAGAAACATCCACGTGTGCACACAATTGTTTCACCCTCCAGAGTTGGACATGATCTCCTCTGGTTATGGTAACGCAGAAAATGTGTTTTAATGACAGAAAGCGTGAATGACATTTGTGCAATTGATTCCAATGCGAATTTTAGGCACTGCTCTATCTCCCTCGAGTTTTCCATGTCGAAGTGAGAATGCATGTCCGGATATAATCAAGTAGGCAACATTTGAAGGAGTCTCAGATCAATTTCCAGAAATTTGAACATCCGCGGATGTTCTCTTCGACTTGGTGGAAGCACATGGTCCCAACAATCTTTACTACTAGATATTCTATATCGCCACTTAGTCCATACCACTGAATATAATTGGCGCATACCCTGATCACATCTTATTTTGTAAAATCGTCACCATGACCTATGAATATGTCAACTCTTTCTGGTATACCACGGTTGTTTTGCGTTTTGCTAATGAATATCGATGTGCCGTCACGTTTACTCCATATCATTGGATCTGATTAAAAGAGCATTGCTTTGTAGAAATCTTTGTAAATCAGAAATTCCCCCCCCCCCTTTTTTTTCTTCTTGACTACCAGACTGCAGTAGCTTTCTCTCCCAAGTTCGAGCGACCACCATCACTAGCTCTCAGCAGCCAACTTGACGAGTTCCTCAGCCACAAGCTCGGGCCGGCTGACATTTACACAGTGGCCGGCGCCATCAACGAAAACCCTCCGAATCTTCCCACCGGCCGCAACAGCCTGCTCATACATAAGCTCCAGTAGCGGCGTGGGGACTATGACATCCTTTCCCGGAATGACCAGCACGCTAGGGATATCCTTCCACGCCTCATATGACACCACCCCGCTGTAGCTATCCGAACTATGCCTCGTCATGAGGGACAGGTAGCGAGGAGCCTCCTCCGCGGACTCCAGGTCATTGAAGATGTGAGGCGCGAAGGATGGAGCAACCGGAGGAAAGTATCCTCCCGGTATGCCAGTCTTGTAAGGCTCAGGCATGGCGTCATGGGAACTCAACCACCCACGGTTCGACTGGCCCAGGGGCAGCACGAACGCGGCGAGGTACAGGACGCCTACGACCGCCGTGCTTTTGCCTTCAGCCGACCGGTCGGCCTTGCTGAGGCCCTTCAAGGCGGAGGACCCAGGCACCCCGCTGTACGAGTGGAGCATCACGACCACGTTGGTAGGGTCCGTCTCGTGGTCAAGGTTGGCTGTAACCTATTTTCGGATATGCTGGGCGTCATACTCGGCAGTTGGTGCGGGCAGTCGCGAGCCGTCGTTGGCGGAGGGTAGATCTATGGCACGCGCTTCTTGTCCCTGGTCTTTGAGGGCATCAACGAGGCTACCATACAGGGATGCGGTGCCGAATGACCCTGGCACGATCAAGAAGGAGGTCTTGGTCTTGACTGAGGCCATTTTTTGCAGCTTTGCTGGTTAAGATTTCACTGACGAATAATAGGGATGAACAACTTGCTCTTTAGTGAACGAAAACATTGAATGGGGTCCGAACGAAAAGAAAAGCCGCTGGCGTGAGACAGCTCCTTGTAAGTCAACACATCTGTAGGCCCATCTCCGCACCACCAAGCCCGTTGAGAGTGAAGTGATTCTCGCGACATACCACTAACGGTTTTGCTCCTAGTCAACAGAATTAGAAAGCGGACACTAATCCACTTATGAGCGAAAGGAATTTCGCAAGCTTACCAAGCTGACAGAGGATCGCGAATCATTGTACCACGCCATCACTTTCCAAGCATTTAAGATGAATTTAAGATTTTAAGGTCTGATATGGGATTATAATAGATCTATAGCAGGGAGATATTGAAATCCAATATGCGCTCAAAAGGACCTCGACCGTTTCCGTCAATATTTCTGCGTACTGAAATGCGTGGAATTGGGCGAAAGAAACACGTTTATGGCCTATGCATCAATGCATACATTGACGACTGTCTAGATCACTGCTTCAGGAGAGTCCCAATCTGGCGAGACGTCACTGTATAAATAGTCGAGACAACAGCTTCAAAGATATCCATGGATCCCTGCACCTGGCAAGTTGGCGGTTGCCTAGCGCGGAAGGGATCATCGCGCGATAGGAGAATTAGAAATGACGGACCGATGTCCTTGAATGCGAGTTCGAAGTCCGATGCCTGCCCCTCTGAAGTTCTGTACAGTACAGGATATTATTTGGTTTTCGACTGATATATCTTCACGGAAGGAGTATAGTCAAACACCCCTGGACGTTATGACTCTGCCAGAATGAAAAGTTGCAATCTGAGCTCTCTCGACTTGTGGCCAAGCGTAGGTAGATATTGTCCCAGGTACCAGGGTGCTCAAATTGTGTACCTAGGTAGAAATCAGAACACTAATAAACCATTAGTCCAACTCGAGATAAATGTACCGTTACAAGGTTCACTCAGGAGTCTCGAGATAGGTTCCAAAATCCAATAGCGCCTCTGACGTAGGGGGTGCAAGACTTGCATGAATTTTGTACGGGACAAGCTTGTAAGCCTCGTGAGCCAGTCTCGCCCTGTAGATCTAGTCGCTTTGACTGGGAAGTTCCAGGCTCATTCCAACCGCCACGTCACATCTGTTATGCCGTCGACGGCCACGCGTGAAACAAGCTCCGGAGTTTTCGGTTGGCTGATCTCCTCGATCTCCTGACGGCTTTGATTCTGCTTATAACGTCTACAATTAAGCCGTTGTGGAATTTTGTCAAATTTAGAAGTCGTTGTGCACACAAGTCTGACGATATCAAGAGACTCAATTCGAGTCAGCCCTGGTTCAACATGACATTCCAACAACCCGAGTACATGCACAGGTCTAACACTGGTGGAAGTTCACGATCAAAACTTTCATCCCGAAATCCATATCTTGAGTCTGAGGACCAGATCGCCTCTCGCAAGGCGGAAAACACTCAGAATGGAAGCCCTTGGCACGCCGCGGATCAGCATCAGTGCGCGCCTTCAGCACACAACGCATATCACAACACTGGCGAGACGACCTTTCCGGGCTCATCATCAGGACAGCCGGCCAGTCCAGAGCCACCCCCACTGCCGTCGCGCCCAGATGATGAGCCAGCCGCATGGTCCCATATTTCACCGCAGTCCCAGGAACGATACTCGCCTGATGATTTCGAGCAGCGGCCCGGGCTTCCACCAAGGCCACCCCATGAGCAAGATGACCATTCACGATCGCCGGAGCGCATCGACGAGCTCGAGCTGCTGCCCCCGCGCCGTCGACTGACGACAGGAGACATCCCAGTCACCAATGTGGGATACACAAGGAATCCAGAGAAGTTGATCGCATACTTGATCCCCCTGCCCCCACCGTCCGCCAAAGGTCAAACCCTCGACGTCCCCCAGCGATACATGATCTACACCCCACCAGCACCGCACCTCCTCAAGCCCGCGGCGGGCACCAAGGAGGGCAAGCGGCACAAGGTGAAGCGGATCGCGCAGCAGGAGGTCAAGAAGGCCAAGACGTTCGAGGGCAAGACGCTGTCGCTGCGCGGGCTGCACTACAAGGCGGTGCGGGGCTGCGACTGGGCCGTCGCGGCCATCAAGAACACGGACATCACGTTCCTGAACCGCGTGCCGCGCAAGCAGGTCACGGAGCTGGTCCTCGTGCACCCGGCGTCGGTGCTGGCCGACCACAGCCCCGCCCAGGTGCACGCCGAGGTGGGCGCGCAGCTGCGGCGGACGCAGCGCCGCGCCGCGCGCGACAGCATCGTCAGCACGGTGCTGTTCCCGCCGGCACTTGCCATCGATACCCTTGCTGCGGTTATCTGGCCGTTTGGTGGCCTGGCCGAGATTGACGGCGTGTGGATGTATGCTTCCATCTCGGGCTATCTTACTGCGAGGAGCGTGACGCGGCGGATGGAGAGCGAGCCTGTGGTGGATGAGGAGGGGGCCGAGGTTCGGGACGAGCTGAGCAGGTCGGCGAGGGGGCTGAGTCCCGTGTCCGAGGAAGACATCTACACTGCGGGCATTGAGACCTCACGCCCTAGTGCGGCCGAGCCAAGCCGCCGGGACAGCCGTAGGGACAGCAGGCAGGTCCATTTTGAGGAGCAATTTGATGAGGAGCATGAAGACTTGAAAAAGGCTGCTGGGGACGGTAAGAAGAAAGACACTAAGAAGAAGACGCTCAAGGTCCGGATGGTTCCCGATGAAGCGATGGACACCATGGCGTCGTACTTCCAAGAAATCTGCCACCAGAGGAACCCGAAAGCATTCGGCAGCGCTGGAATCCCGCCCACCAAGACGGACGTCCTGGCAAGTATCGGCTGGTGGCCTGATAGGAGGGGTCGGGCCCCTGGCGTGGATAATCCTGGAGCATGGGATGACGAGAACGTAAGTATCATTCCATGGTACTGTTCTTTCCAGACCTCCAGATAACTAACACTGTGCGGCTTAGTGGCAAACAAGGCAGGTCAAAGAGGACCTAGACAAGGTCTTGACCAAGGCCGCGAAGTCCTGGGATAAGTGGTGTAAAGCTTACGCAAAGTATCCTGAACGAGCTATGAAGGAAAAGGGACACAGCCAGACATCCGAGGTTTTGAGAAAGCTTCGTGTTAAAAAGGATACACGTGGGCCACGCGTTGTTGTGTAGCAAGGTTGAATTTGGTGAGCTTTGTGTGTGCGAGTTCTTCTTTTCGTGGATACGACCATGCTGTTGCAGTGTACATGTCTGTATGAATAGCCTTGGATGTAATTGGGATAGGCCTCTATTAATCGTATGAGAAAAGTTTCGAAATTCAAAACCCCGCTCATGATCTTCCAAGACAAATGCAATCGATTTCTCATCGTCGTACGCTGACGGCTGGCGCTGACCCATCGCTACGGCACGTCGCGGCGACAAGGACAGACTACCATGTGGAGCAGCCTTTCGGGTCTGGATCAGCCTGGTTCTGCATCGTGGCCGCGCTAAAGCGGCTGGTCCAGGAGCCGGGCGCGATCTGGCAGGCCGGCGCGAGCATCTGTGCCGTGGGCTGCACGCATCACGAAAGAGGGAACGCGGCCGCGTGGAAGGCATTCGTATGCGCCGATGTAATGTCCAAGACGTCGTGGGCGGTGCCATTGCGGCCGTGGGGAGCCAAGGACCCATGGTTTGTGCGTCTGCCTGACGGGCGGGAGCTGGTGTCCAGATCCAAGGACATTAGCCTGCTGGCTGAGGACATGCAATGGGTTGATGTCTTCAGGAATTCGGGGTTGCCACGGTCGCTCGTGGAAGACTCCACGCCGTCAAGCAACCAAGATCGACCAGCTCGCCTACATGTCCTAGCGCTGCCTCAGCGAGCAGATGGGCAAGCTGAAGCCCAGCTCAAGCCCGTGGTCTACATCCTCATTCCTCGACGAATCACAGTCAACAAGGCGAGCTACGAGATCAAAGTCCAGTCGTTCCAAGCGGACCTCAATAGCACTCGTGTCGCCACCCTTCCTTTGTCGATTCATCCATGGCTTCACCGGTGCAGGACAATCTGGCGCTTTCCGTGTCGTCACCCTCGAGGACCAGGGATCCGGTCTAGATACCAAAGACACCATACAGAAATGGACTGCTAGTCCGAGTAGCTCCATGGATCACGCCAGCATTGAGGCAGTACGAATCCAGCTCACGGAATCCATGGCCTACGTGGACCGGCACGGATTCAACGAGGCAGCCAGTCTGACCGACCATGAGCGAAAGGAGCTGTGTGAAACCGTCACGGAGCAGGACTCTGTGGACCGATTTGGAGAAAAGACGTCCGCGGACATTCACCAGCCTGAAAACCGCAGTGGTTCCTGTCTGTCACGCTACCCACTTTCATCATGGCCCGCTATGTAAACGCTACAGCTTAGCCTGTGGCCTGTAGGCCTTTATTCTTCTTCTCTTTGCGCAACAATAAGTTCTTATTAGGCACTCTATGGTACAACGCGATACTATCCCTCCACATAACATAGTAGGTGCATTATATTTGAGGAGCATATCTGGAGCAGATGTATCTTAAACAAGCTTTGTCCCATTGCTTGCCGGGTTCCACTCAGGAAACTTGCGGAGCCACTTCCTCACAGTGCGGATCTGCCACCTATGCGCCTCCCGGATGAACTGAGGCTCACTGGAGACATCCAAGATGCCATTGCTGTCCCAGTGGTGGCCGCCATCGACGATCAGGTAGGCCGGGTGGAGGTCAGAGCTGTACCTCTGCGGGGCCAGGTTGGAATGGTAACAGCCGTCGAGCCACGGGTCGTGGTTCCCGTCGATAAAGGCCAGCCTGTCCGCCTGTAAGTCTAGCCCGCCGTAAGCGTTCCACCTGTCGACGTCGGGCGAGGCTGGGATCGAGTTGTACTGGCCTGGCGGGAAGGCCAGTGTGCACTGCTCCTGGGTGTAGTTCCCGTCCATGACTCTGGACAGGAGCGATTTGCCCTGTTTTGCGGCGGCTTGGTATAGCCCCATCTCTATGCAAGTCGAGTAGAGGTAGGCGCGAGTCCCAGAATCGACTTGCTCTGTCCAATATGTAGCTGTGTTGCAAGTTAGCATCGATGGACATAATCTCGCATAGATAGTATGAAGAACAGCCGGCCTACCATTACCCTGCCCAAAGCAGTATCCGCTAGCATAGTCTCCGCTCTCACAGGTTGGCAAGATCACTTCCTTGACGTATTTCGCATAGTTACCCAAATTCTCCCACGGCTCGCCGTTGGTGTACTTGGCCAGCTGCTCGTCCACGGCTGTCACTTCCTCTGGCGCATCAAGGTTGGTTACATTCGAGCAGAATGACCAGAACTGCGTCTTCTGGTTTATCCAGGAGAGCTCCTGCCATGTGCTGGTTGGATAATCGAATGGCCCACCGATAGGGTACGCAATGGTCTTGGCAAAATCTCTGTTGTCTTCCAAAGACTCCAGTCCGAAGATCGACTTGAATTCCTGGATAGCTTCAGTGTTGCCGGAGTCGACCAGGCCGTCAAATTTATCTACAATGTCGTTTATGCTCTGAACGCAGTCACTCGGACCGAATTTCTGGATCGGATCATACCATTCGGGATAGGTCAATTTCACACCGATAACTCCGCTGGCCGCTATGCCGCCGTAAACGATGTTCGGATATGTCTTGACGGTGAAGGAAGTCTGCGCCCCGGCAAGGCTTCCGCCGTACAGAATCCAGGGGGTGGCTGGTGCTGTCAAGAGGGCGTTTACCCCGGGGAAAGTCGCCTGCTGCGCGAAGCGTGCGAAGTCTGCTATAGTCTGCTCGTTGGTCATATACGCCAGGTTGTCGGTGGTCAGGTTCTCAAAAGGAACGCTCTGTCCGTAGTAGCGATTTTCTATGATCACGCCGAGTCCTCCCGTGGCATTCATCAGGATCTGGATGATTCCTGTCTGGAGATTTGAGAAGCGGTTCCTCGCATCAGTCTCTCCGCCAATGTAAAGAAATACTGGACCACCGGGCTTGTAGTAGCTCGAGTCGAAATAGTAATGCTGCTTGAATGTGGCGTTTGTGTGCGGAGCATATCTTCACCCATATCGTCAGCGTTAGTCCCACCTCATGTTTGCTCCCCTACTCACCGGGCGTCATAAGGGAAATGGTCTATAGGCTGATCAATAGTATTTGCAGGGTATGTGTCAGCCTGACGCGTGCTGAGCGATAGAGAATGCAGCCGTTGAAAATCCCTTGATCCGGCGGAGGCCAGGGAGCCCAGGGCAAGGGCGATTAGAAGCGAACGCATCGTGAAAATATCGTCCCTCAGGGCAGTAAGTAATGACCGGTGCCTCTCCCGAGGAACTGAGAAGTGCAAAGTCCTGATTGACTATCTCGGGACTGACGAGGTATTAATACATGATCATGCAAGGAACATCTGTGAGCACATGCGCAAGCTTTGCATCTCCGCAAATGACGAATTGCGTGCTGCACGATAAAGCCAAGCCCCGCAGGCGCGTTTGCTGTGATTAGAGGTTGTCAACCGGGATGTCGGGATGCACCAGAGCTTGTTTTGCCCGCCGTGTGCCGATCATCAGTGGGTGATGATGGGATGAACCGCATCAAGCTTTTTCACCTTCCTGTTGGGGAAGAATGAGGTGGGATGCGTTCTGGAGCCTGCTGACTGACCCTGTCGGATCGAATGGGTCGTGCTGCTAGATGGCGCAACCCTCGTTCCTGTGGATGTGCATCGTATAACCTTTAAGCATTGAGGTCGTGTCCCCAAAACCTCTCTACATTCTTTCAAGTGGACTATCGTTTGGTCGGGTTCGCATCTGAACTTGCGCCCGAGATTAAGCCATCGATACAATGAGGCTGCATTTTTGTCTTTCATTGCGCTTAGAGTTCTGCCTGTGTCTGTCTTTGGCAAGGACCGAAGTCGTGATCCAGATGTCCCTCTTCGGCCATCAATTCCCTCTCAAAGCTACCTACATGTAGGTAATCTCAAGATCGTGGACCAGGGTCACAAACCTGCGAGGGGCGATGATGGAAAAAAATAATGACTTTTATCGCTTTATCAGCTTTGTCCACCGTCGAGTTCAGCTCAGCCTTTTCCGCAGGCGTTGGAAACAGAATGCAAGGCCGGCCGAGAAATTGGCTGGCCTCTTCTTCGGCCGGTTCCGGGGCTTGTGGTAGTCTAATCCGGTCAGGGTGAAACATGGCCGCGAGTTTTGGGCCGCCGACACGGGCGTAGGCCGTTGCAGGTGACGACACCCTCACAGAGGGAAGTCTTCGTGCTCACATACTGACTTCTAAAATGGTGGAGACACGGGTGGTACTGAGCCGATATGCTACTGCAGAGGCGGGGCGCCATATGAAAAGGTGTGAAGTGTGGAGCACAGTGACATGTCAACCTGGGGGTTAGGGTTGATGAACTGGAAAGAGAAATGTGCTGCGGATGGAAGCCATCGTGAAACTCTTCCTTAAGCTAGATTCTGTGTATCTCCATTATGAGAAGTGATCCGAATATATTCTTTACTTCTGATCTGGGATCGTTCCCAACACTAGGGTCTCTTGAGAGTGAAGCATCGTTTTGGCCACCCCCAGCCAGATTGAGCTTACATTGCGGCACAAGATATTTGAGGGGCTGACATGGAGGCGGCGCATATCGATATTTCAGGAAGCATTGGAGCTGGCTGTGTACTGGCCACACATGAATCCAAAGGTTTCATACAGTCCGAGGTGATGTAGACCGCGGTCGAAGTGTGCACCTAGCAGGCCCAGGGGCGTCAGCACAAGCCCTTGGGCCCCACCTTGAGGACGGCCTACACACCTGGCAGCCAACATTGAAAATAGGATTCTAACTCAAAGTGTTCTTTGAATTAATTTAAAGGCAGATTCCCTCGAGTTTTCGACCATGCGGACTCTGTGGATCTTCTTTTGCGATTCTTTTCAGGTGACATTTATCTTCTTGGCTCGAAACCCTCAGTTCCTCGCGTTCTTCGCCAAGCTATAATCGCCCTTTGGATATCAAATTAGGCTCGAGACACGACACCAAGCAAAATGAGCACCAAAGCCCATGTACCCAGTGGCCCCAACCACATCAACTACTACAAAGGCGGTTGGAACATCGGACAAAAGGCCCGAGTCGGCCCTCACAAAAAGGAAGCCATCTCCATGGCACGCATCTACAACCAACGCCCGGGCCGCCTCCGAATGCACGTCTACGGCGGACCAACAAAGAAGGACCAGAAGCTCGCGACGGTCGAGACAATCCCGTTCAGCAAGCAGCGCTGGACAAAGTGGCTGCGCTTCCTCCCCGGGGTCCGCAGCGGCATCCCGCACGACCTGGACATCATCCTATTCCCGGACGAGTCCAAGGCCAAGGATAAGACGGACGCGGAGCGCATCGAGATCCGGCAGCGGCAGTTCAAGTTCACCGTGGCCGTGGGGGGCAACGGACAGCAGCAGGGCCGGCTCGAGACGTTCGAGTGGCGGTGGAGCGACGGCGGCGAGGTGGGCCACTACACGCGCAAGATCCCCGAGACCAACGGGCGCGGGTGGAAGCTGCTGCGCCTCGACACCGAGGGCCAGGACGGCAGCCGCGACCAGAAGGAGTGCGTCGCCGCGTTCGCGCAGACGGGCAAGTTCGGCTCAAAGTCGCACCGCTACCAGCTCTTCAACTCGGGCGCCTCGGGCGCGCTGGGCGAGCGCTTCGAGCGGTATGCCTACCTGACCTTCCTGGCCATCCTGGACCAGGAGGCGCGCGAGGCTGCCAAGGCGGCGGCTGATAGGCAGGCGAGGATGAACAATCAGATGAACCGTAACAATGGGTTCTGATGAGCTCCGAGTGGGTCACCTCACTTGCTGGTTTTGATGGTAATGTTTTCTGTCAGAGGTCTGGTTAAGCAATTCAACTGTTTAACAACGCCATATCAGATTATGGGAACCGTATGCTTTTACTATGACCGTATGACCGACTCTTTGAGCCAGGAAGAGGATGAGGTGAGATACAAGGGACCCTCGCTCAGGTGGGCTGCTCTGGTAATGTTTTCTCGAGTACTTGACGCGGCGATGCAGTCAATGCATGATATATTACTATAGAATATCAACGACTCCGAGATGGATATGGGTAATGTACATTCTGTGTCCGATTTCTGTCTAATGAGCCGATTCATGAATCTTGTGCTCTATTTCTGAGCCCTGGGTGTCAAGTGAACCATCAAAGGCGGCTTCTGCCACAGGTTGAAGATCTTTTGGTCCATCCAGCCCTTGCTTTCAGGCGCCAGCGCCAAGTCGAAGTTGAAGACCAGGCGGGCCATGATCGTCCTCATCTCGGCGTAAGCCAGGTTTCTACCTATGCAGTTCCTGGGGCCGAATGAGAACGGCTGCAGGGCCTCTTTCCTGTCCTTGGCGAACTCCGGGTTGTCGTCGTTCAGCCACCTTTCCGGGTGGTACTCAAAGGGCTTGACAAAATTGTCCTCGGAGTGGTACGTTGCCCACTGCCAGATCATCACGTGGGTCTGCAAAGAAGATATTGGTCAGTACATTTGATCCCTAAATAAATACGATCGACTGTAGTTGGCGACTCACATCCTCGGGAACATATTTGCCGCCAAATACCTTCCCGCCCTTGGGGACGACGCGTGGGTTGCCAATCGGCACGGGAGGGTAGCACCGCAGCGCCTCATCCAGACAGGCCAGCATGTATGTCAGCTGCCCGGCCGTGTTGATGGTGATCTCCGACTCTTCTTTGAAGGTTGACCGGACCTCCTCGGTCAATTTCTTCAGGGTCTCGGGGTTTGTCAACAGCAGGTACGTGACGCCGGACAGAAGGGTCGCCGTCGTCTCGGATCCTGCCACGATGAGCAAGCTGACGTGGGACTCGATATCTTTTTGGGGCATTTGCTGTGCTCCGTTAGCCGCGGCAAGACTTATGGAGGGGAGTGGTGGTGTGGCGCAGCGCAGACACGTGCTCCAAAGGCCACGGCGGGGATGGATCAACTCACCCAGTCGTCCTGCTTCATCAACAGACCCTCAATCAGATCATGGCGAACCTTGCCCAGCTCCATGCGATTCATCACCCTGTTGTGCGTAAATGCCTCATGGTTCCCTAGTGATTCTATGAGCCTCTTCGGCATCAACTTGAGAAGGGACCTCGTGATCGTAGGGTAGTGTGCGGCGGACTGCATATAGGCACCGGCCTTGGTCAGGAAGAAGATGCTCTGGACCCACGAGTGCAAGTTCGACTTCTCCAGGCAGCCGAACGACTCGCCGAGAGCCAGGTCGCCGATGATGTCGAAGGTGGTGTAGTTGTACCAGGCGGTCATGTCGAGCGGCTTTGCGCCGCCAGCGCAGTTCTCGTGCAACCGCTGGAACAGGAGGTCGACGTACGACTTGATGATCGGCTCCTGCTCGCGCATCGACCTGTCGCTGAAGCCGTGCGCCAGCTGCCGCCGGATGATGCCGTGCTTCTCCCGTTCGGCCGAGATAATGTTGTCCGCGGACTCTGGCGTGGGCCGGTAGAACGGTACCCATTTACCGCACTCCTCGCCCTTGGGGCTGTGGCCCTGGATCTCCTTCCAGGCCGAGGCGTCCGCGTACGCGAGCTCGTTCGGCGCGACCCGTACCACGGGCCCGTACCTGTTGTGCAAGTCTAGGATGTCGATGGCCAGGGTGCCCTTGAAGGTCCTGAAGTGGTATGGGAACCGGGTGGCTCGCCATAGCAGCGGCCCCGGGTAGGACCGCAGCGGGTGAAAGAGGACGTTGTAAGTGAATGTGACGAAAATGTATGTGATCGTCGCCTGGGAAACCTGGTCAGTAAAAGCTGCCCGTTCGATGCTCGATCCACGCCAAGACGTACAAGCGAGGTCCAGAATGCGAGCGTTTTGCTGATCCCCAGCAGGTCGCCGATTGTGACGGCCATCCTCAATTACTCAGCCCTGTGGGCGTGAAGCGCTACCGATATAGCTTTGAAAACTTGAGAGATCGTGGGTTTTAGCGATACTGGTCGAGTAGGTGGCTAGAGAGCAGGCGAGAGATAGGTCGTGTTTCATGTGCAGCCTCAAAAGTCTCCTCTAGCAGTGAAGAGTATGCAACGACGTTATATACGTCGATAACAGCTGCGCCGTGGTTGAAGTCGGGATTTAGAGCAAACCCGAATCC
Organism: Diaporthe ilicicola; assembly: GCA_023242295.1. Classification (NCBI taxonomy): domain Eukaryota; kingdom Fungi; phylum Ascomycota; class Sordariomycetes; order Diaporthales; family Diaporthaceae; genus Diaporthe; species Diaporthe ilicicola. The sequence goes on along the minus strand of JALPVH010000007.1, from coordinate 5,371 downwards.
CCCGCACAAATAGGGATTGGTGCGACATAATGCCTCATCCTGGATGCTGTCGAAGGGATGGGAAATGACATAGCCCATCATCGTATTCGGATCATGTAACTGCCCGAGTACCAATGGCTCGCCGTTGCGGAGCACGACCAACTCATGCCCAGACCCTTGCACGTCGCGATCTACCGAAAATGGTGCGTTTACGGTAAGTATCTGCGGCCAAGTACCGTGTCCATATAGATAGCAACTATTCATGTGCAATATGTGGCTTGCCGTTGCAGGTCCGGCCCTGCACCTAGACTCGACAAATACAAACATACCAGAGCATATACCTACGGAATTCGGGCTCGGAATTCATACAGCTATGCTAAAAGGCGCAGCTGCCAAGGGCTTCTCTACCTTTATTAAACTAATTTAGTTTACTTTTATTTATACTATAAATTATTACTAATTAAGCTTATATACTTAAACTAGGTTACTTATAGCTTATAATAACTTTAACTTTAATAAGTTAATAGCTTATTAATAGCACTAATGTAAATAAATTAAGCGTAACTTAACACTATAGCTATTAGCGTAAAATAGCGGCTTTTAACTATAGATAAATATATAAAAAATTAATAAGTTATTATAAAAAGTTTTATATAATAAAACTAATTATATTAATTTTAAAAAATATATTATACTTTATTCTTTTTAAATATTTATTATAGTAAATATATAAAGCGATATTAAAAGTTATATTTAAATTAAACTTAATTTAAAAAAGTTAATAAAGTTAATATATACGTTATTTATTAATTATTTTATTTTTTTAAATTTTTATTAAACTAAAATAATAATAAATATTTTAAATAAAATAAAGTATAATATATTTTTTAAAATTAAGATAATAAGTTTTACTATATAAAACTTTTTATAATAATTTATTAATTTATTTTTATAAGCTTAACTATAATTAAAAGGCGCTATTTTATATTAATAGCTATAATATTAAACTATATTTATTTATATTAATATTATTAGCTTTAATATAAATTAATTTATTAAAGTTAAAGCTATTATAAGCTATAAATAATTTAATTTAATGCTATTAAACATTATATAAAAGTGTTATTATTATATTAACTATTTTTTTATTTATTTAAATTTCTCTATTAAACTAAAATAATAATAAGTATCCGAAAAAAATAAGGTATAATATATCTTTTAAATTAATATAATAAGTTTTACTATATAAAACTTTTTATAATAACTTATTAATCTTTTATAAGCCTATCTATAGTTAAAAGCCGCTATTTTACGCTAATAGCCGTAGCGTTAAGCCGCGCCTATTCGCGCTAGTGCTATTAGCCTGTTAAGGTTAAAGCTATTGCAGGCTATAAGCAACCTAGTTTAACGCCGTTAAGCATTATACAAAAATGCTATCGCTATATAACTTAAGCCTTTATAAATATAAGTTGCTTAAAATAAGCGATATTAAAAAGCTACTATTGCCCTAATTAAGGTTTTAGCTTTACTTAAATATATACCTATCTACTATAACCTTTTCTATAAAACTATTTAAAAGTAATTATTTAGCTAAAACCGAGACGATAATTAAGCTTAAACCACCACTTACACACACTTAAGACTTTTAAATTAGGTAAGGCCACTATATTTTATTGCTAAGCATCTAGATATATAAATCTGATAGCTTTATAGCTATAAAAATAAATTTTAAATATAATAAGTAAATCTTTACCTAAATAAAAAGTTTTCTTATTAGGGTAAAGAAGCGTAAAAATAAGAAACCTTCTTTATTTAAATAAATAGATATATTTATTATTATTTTAAAGATATATAACTTAAAAATTTATTTTAAAGAAATAAAGGAATTTATTACCTATAAGTTAAGGATTAATAATAAGCCGAGAAAAAGATAAAAGGTTATAAGTTTAATACGCTTTTTTAAAAAAGTTTACCTTTTATTTAAATAAATAAAGCTTAATTATAAAAACGTAATATAATTAAATAAAATTTAATTTAAAAAATATATAATTATAGGTCTTTTAACCTTATACTTAAGAGAGGTATTATTATTATATAATTTAAGCCTTTATAAGTTATTTAAAATAAATAATATTAAAAAACCTGCTATTATTTTAATTTTATAAAATATATAACTATAAGTTTTAACTTTACTTTATAAATATATACTTTATAATAGCATTATAGCGCATTACTTAAGCATTAAAATATCTTTTTATATTAATAATATAAAGAATATAAGTTTAAATCTTATTAATACTTTTTTTTAAACTTATTTTCCCTTTAATATACCTTTTTAACGCTAAAAATTAAAACTATTTATTTTAATTATATTTACTTTATAATTAAAAATGTTTTAAAAATTATTTAACGGTATAATAAATACTTTTTCTTATATAAAGTTATTTATAATAAGCTTAAATATAAAGTAAATTAAAGTTTTAAAAAATAAAAGGCTATAGCTTTTACTTTAATTATAATTACCTTCCTTTTACTTTACTATATTTAAAACTTTAAATAAATAAAATTTAAATAAAGAATAGTTTATATTTATTATAATTAAAGTATTAAAAATATTAATAATATAAAATATAAATATAAGTATATTTTAAAAATAAACTTATATAAACGTAGATTTAAAATAATTAATATTATAAAGTAAATATAGCTATTTAAAACTATTTATTTAATTTTTATTTAATTAATTCCTATATAAAGAAATAAATACTAATAATTAATAAAAACTTTAAAGTTTAAGCTTTCTAAATTTTTAACTTAAATATTAACTATTTTATTTATTTAAGTTTCTTTATTAAGCTAGAATAATAATAAATATTCGAAAAGGATAAGGTATAATATATATTTTAAAATTAATATAGTAAATATTATTATATAAAACTTTTTATAATAACTTATTAATTTTTTATAAGTTTATTTATAGTTAAAAGCCCCTCTTTTACGTTAATAGCTATAATATTAAGCTATATTTATTTATACCGGTAATTTTAATAAGCTATTAACCTATTAAGGTTAAAGCTATTATAAGCTATAAGCTAATTTAATATAGTTAAGCATTATCGGTATTAATATATAAAAATATTATTGTTATATAACTTAAATAAGTTAATTAAAATAAGTAATATTAAAAAGCCGCTATTACTTTAATTAAGGTTTTAGCTTTACTTTATAAATATATATTTATTTAGTAAAACTAAGCGATATAATCTTATTTTATAAAATTACTCGAAAGTAATTATTTAACTAAAATTAAAATAATTATTAATTAAGCTTAAATTAATACTTATATATACTTAAAACTTAAATAAAGCTACTATATTTTATTATTAAGTATAATATTTAAATATATAAATCTAATAGCTTTATAGCTATAGAAATAAACTTTATTTATAATAAATAAATCTTTATTTAAGTAAAAGGTTTTCTTATTAAAGTAAAGAAATATAAAGATAAAAGCCCTTTTTTATTTAAATAAATCGATATATTTATTATTACTTTAAAGATATATAAGGTTTATTTTAAAGAAATAAAGAAGTTTATTATTTATAGAGTAAAGATAAATAATAAATTAAATAGAAAAAAAAGGTTAATTATTTAACACGCTTTTTTAAAAAGGGTTTACCTTTTATTTAAATATATTAGAAAGATAAAGTATAATTATAAAAATATAATATAATTAAATAAAATTTAATTTAAAGAAATATAATTATAGGTTTTTTAACCTTATATTTAAAAAGGGATTAATTTAAATATTAATATTTATTTTTTTATATAAACATTAAATTATTAAGAATTAAATAATAAGTTTTAAAACTTTAAATTATATTTATATAACTATTTATCTTTAAAATATATTTATATTATAATATAAATCTATAATATAAAAATATAAAAATATATATATTATATTTATATTTAATATTTTATATTATTTTATATTTTAAAAATATATAATATAAAATATATATTTTATAACTATAGCACTATAATATATTAGTTAAGCGTTAGGGTACCCTTTTACGCTAGTAATATAAAAGGTATAGGTTTAAATCCCGCTAGTGCCTTTTTAACCCGGTCTCCTTTTAGCATACCCCTTTAATATTAAAGGGCAAAAATATTTACTTTAATTAATTCTCTATAATTATATACCTATTATTATTAATTACTATATCCTTTTAGCTAATAAGGTTTTTTCCCTATATTATAGGTTTTTCCTTATTAAGCGCTTATAGAACCTCTTAAAAGGTATTTAACGGCGTAATAAATGCTTCTTACTATATAAAGTTACTTATAAAAGCTTAAGTATAAAGTAAATTAAGGTTTATAAAGAAAGGAGGAGCTATAGCTTTAAATTAGCTTCTTTCCCTTTACTTACTATATTCCAAGCTTTAAGAGACGGAATTTAAATAAGATAAATAATCTATATTTTAAAACTATTTAAAATTAATTATTTAATTAAAACTAAAATAATTATTAATTAAGTTTAAATTAATATATACGCTTAAAATTAAATTAAATAAAGCTATTATATTTTATTATTTAAATAACTATATTTATTATTTTATTTATTTAAGTTTCTTTATTAAGCTAAAATAATAATAAATATCCGAAAAAAATAAAATATAATATATTTTTTAAGATTAATATAATAAGTTTTATTATATAAAACTTTTTATAATAACTTATTAATTTACTTTTATAAGCTTATCTATAATTAAAAGCTACTATTTTATATTAATAGTTATAATATTAAGCTATATTTAATTTATTTACGTTAATACTTTTAATAAGCTATTAGCTTTAATATAAACTAGTTTATTAAAATTAAAGCTATTATAAGCTATAAGTAACCTAGTTTAATGCTATTAAGCACTATTAATATTAATATATAAAAGTGTTATTACTATATAACTTAAGCTTTTATAAGTTACTCGAAATAAATAATATTAAAAAGCCGCTTTTATTTTAATTAAAGTTTTAGCTCTACTTAAATATATATTTATTTAGTAAAATTAAGCGATATAACCTTATTATATAAAACTATTTAAAAATAATTATTTAGCTAAAATTAAAATAATTATTAATTAAGCTTAAATTAACACTTATACGCGCTTAAAACTTTATTAAGCGAGTTTATAACTATAGTTAATATAAATTATAAGTAAAGCTATTATATTTTATTATTAAATATAATATTTAAATATATAGATTTAATAGCTTTATTATTAGAGTTGTGAATATATAAAAATATATAATATATAATATATAAATATATAAATATATATATATAAGCCGTTTAATATATAATATATAAATATATATATATAATATATAA